>VZQC01004208.1:885466-1161752 GCA_009823505.1 Rhizomys pruinosus
GTATCCAGTTCCAGGGGATCCGCCCTCTTCTGACGCTCCACGGCATTTTGCCACGGGACACGGGTGCCACAAACTTTGCCATGCAGACAGTAATCATTCAGGTACACATACGGTGGAAATAAATTAAAATATAATTAAAAAAATAATAATAAATATAAAAAATAAATATGAAAATGTTTGATTTATAACATATGACTTTGGGATTGGGGGCACACACAACTTTTCTCTAATAATATTTCTTGTTGTACAGTTACACCTTGTAGCAGTCGCTCATTCCATAGATGATTTAACGTAAAAAAAATTAAGTGTTGTGCTTCCCAAAGTTAATCACATACAGGCAACGCAAAACAGCAAAGTCAGGGGTGAATTGTGATGGAAATATCGTTGGGCCTTGATTCTACCCTATTAGGTATGTAGAATTACAAACGGGCGCCCTTTTTGCAATAAATAATAGGCCAAAAAAAAAAAGAAAAAACCTAGAAAAAATAAAAAGGGGGATACAAGATAGACCATGAAACGGTGTTGTCAATAAAAACCTTGGCAAAATTCAAATTCTTAAACTAAAACTATGGAAAAGAAGATTTGTATGTTCCAAAACAGGTCAAAGAAAATGTCACCAACTTAATGCTGGGAGCTGAGAAAAGAAAAATACAGCTTTTGCTAGTGAAAGGATGTACCAGAAATGCCAGAGAAGGGATTGACTCGTCTGGGCACTGAAGAATTGAAAGGGAAAAGCCTTTTCAGATTGCTGCAGGGACATCTCACAGGGACCCCTTCTTGCTAGATCCTACTTGTAAACAAACTACTTTTTAATGTATTCCTAACTAAGCTTAGCTTCCAGGTGAACAAAGGGTTTTAATACGAGAGACTTTCTTACCCCTCCCCCCCCCATATAAAACAAAGGAAGAAAGATATGATGATGGATGATGTGGTCATTCTCCAGCTTAGATGGAGGGCAACAACTGTTATAGTGAGAGTATCTTTTGTAAAACGAAACGTGTTCTTAAACTAGATTTAAAATTGTTTTTACAAGAGGAAAGTCTGATTAACGAAAAAGGTTTTGGAATTTATTTCTGTATCAGCACCAATTAATGCTAAGTCCTCCTTTAAGCTAGGCACTTAAGCAAATATATAAATACAGGAGCTCTGGACATTCACAGCAATGGATTATTATCCAATGAGTATGTTGCCGCCAGGGGGATCCAAGCCCCCACAAAAGGTTTAAAGGCCCCTTGCCTCCCAAACGGGTACCTGCAGGAAAGAGAGCGTGATAAGGGCCCTGCTGTTGAAGACCTGCCTATATAACACATGGGAAAGATGTAATGGAGACACACTTGCAAAGTTAACAGATGGTGTCTGGAATGCCAGAGAGTGTTTTGACCAAAGGCCACTACTAAACCAAATTTAAAACAAAATAATAGGTCTTCCTTATCAGTCAAAGCAAGTACTCCCTTCCATCTGCCCACCAGCTACAAGCCTCCAACTGCCTGGAAAATTACTCTGGCAGCCAGTGCGCAGCCCATATGGCCCTGTATATCCAAAAAATTCTAAATTGCTATTTGGCTCTCATCCTTGGGAGGAATAACCCAGGCTGGATGCCACAAGCTTACTCTCATTGGTTAGGAAATGTTAATAAGCCACGAGCCAGCTGTCATATTTATAACAGAAAAAAAAAAAAAAAAACAAAATGTTAAATATAACATACGATCCAAATCAACCTTACAACCATCCAAACAAATCTGTGTCATACCGTAAAATTAATACTGTTTAAATAATACCTATATATCTAAATAATAAAAAAAAATAAGCTTGTGCTCTCATTAGTAGGATTGAAAGGTTATGCCTGGACAAAACTGTCAGCCATGAAAGGAAACAGGCAGAATTGACCGGCGACCAAGACAACAGCTCCAGAGAATGTAGACTGGCTTTGCTTTCTCATCCACCTGTGCCCTTTTCTAAGAGCCTAGGGACAATCTGGGCCGAAAGAGGGGGGTCATGGTTTAGAATTGGACATGTAGAAGAAGGCTCGATTTGGGGGTGAATGTGAAACTACAACAATATAGACTGGACATTCATTTGATCCTTGGATTTGAACATCAAGCCCCCCCCCTGCTAGATGGTGGGGACCGCCATGAAGCTGTGTGGGTTTGTTTTTTGGGCATAACTCGCTTGCTTGCAAAATTTGTTTTACATGAAGGATCTTGTACTCATAAATTATCAGCTTATTTGTTAAAAAATAAAAGAAAGAAAAAAACAAGCACATGTCCCAGTACCTGCCTGGAGTAGTGGCAGGCTGCTCTTGAGCCCTGACGCAGGACCCCACTATGGCACCTGAGCCAGACCCCAAACCCAGGACCACTTCCCACTTCCAACTACTAGGGGTGGAGCCACCCAGCTGGGCTCTGCCGGGGCTTAGGGGTCCAATCTAGATCCACCAGCCACCAGCCCCTCTGCCACAAACCAGCAAATCAATTGACCAGCACCCTGTGGGTCAATGTCCTAAATTTTTACCTGCCTGGAGCAGTGGCAGGCTGCTCCTGAGCCCTGACACAGGACCCCACTATGGCACCTGAGCCAGACCCCAAACCCAGGACCCCATGGATTTTTTTTTTATTTTTTTAACTTTTATGTCTTGGTATCATTTTTTTTCACAGTCCTTTGATGCCATCTCAGGTGTATTTCTTTTCAAGCCATCTTAGTTGGGCAGAATATGGAATTGTGTGGATAGTAACAGTCAGGAGAGACATCACAGGCCTATCAGAGGTTATAGTTATGCTGAATCTGCACCTGTAGAGAAAGACATGAACACAAACTGTACCTTAAATGAATCCTTAAAGCTAAGAAACTATACTACAAGGTTAAATTATTGATTTTAGAATATCTAATTGTTCATTTTTAAACTAAAAAAGTAATAGCCGACATTTTAGAAACTATAAAAGCATCATTAGGAATTCACCCAGCAGTTTCCCTGATGGATTTATTCCCCACATCCCATTTTTGAATAAAATATTTCCCTAGATATTGAAAAAAGTTCCAAATGTATACATGTTAATCCTTTAACTCAGGACTAGCTACTGGGGAGAAACAGTGGCTAGGTGGGTTTGATATGATGTCTTAGGTGACAGAGATGATGAGGAGGGGCCATTGGGACAGTGAGATGGACAGCTATTACACCTACAGAATAGTGAGGGCTTCTCGCTTATTTGATTTGGGAAGTTCTAGTATAGTCTGCATTCCAAGAATAAGAGAGAATCAAAATCATTGAGAAAAAAATGACAAGTTAGAGTTTCAATCGAAATCATTTCTGAATGTAATCCTTACCCAAGTGCTGAGATTGGGCCTTGAAAGCAGTTTACAGTTAGTTCTTCCTAAGTGAGGTTGATAGAATTTTTATATATCTTGTTTTACTTTTTCTCTTCTTTCTGTGTGTGGAGAATTGATCAACTGGTTTTATGCCTAAGTTACGAATGCCTAATAGCAGTTACCTAATCTAGTTTGCTTTCTCAAGACTTCTATGAGCAATCAAATAATTTCAGATACTACTAAAATAAGGTATTTAGTTCTTACATAGTGGTTATTGATACTGTATAATGAGCCAGCCTCTCACGAACTCTATGGTGATGCCTTTGTAACCACATCTTCCCAAACTGGCTAACGCACAGAGGTATTTTACAAAATATAGTAACAGGACTCCTACTTTAGAGGAGAAAGTGACACAAAAGCAACACAAACAACCTATAAGGACTCTAGAAATTCTTATTCATTGTTCATCAGCTGTCACCAGGAAAAAGTCACAGCTCTTTGGAGGATATAAGCTTTGAGAATTCAGAGCATTAGGGTTCTCAGAAACTAGGTTCTCCACCGCTACATCCTGATTGCGTGCTCAGTCAGTGTTAATTACTGAAGGAGAAATCCTAGATCCTGAATGCTTCTTGCTTGGTCACTATTCCCTGGCAACTTTCCTGGAAGACTATATCTCACCCTTCCCAACTGGTACCCCCTGGTATTACTTAATCCCAATCTCAAGGTACTCCATGGACTGGAGTCCTGCATGGCCGACCTTCTTAACATGGGAGGGATGTATTGAGACCGCACATGCAAATGTACAGATGGCCTCTGGAATGCCAGAGAGTGTTACCAAAGGCCACCAATAAAGCAAATACAGGTCCCCCTGAGTCAAGCAAGACTCCACCGTCAGCACCAGCTACACCTCACCTTCCTGGAAATACTGTGCAGCAGAGGCAGCCATGTGCCTGTATATCCCAAATCTAATTGGCTATTGGCTCTCTCCTTGGAGGAATAACCCATGGCTGATGCCACAAGCTTACATCCTCTACAGGTTAGGAGATGTTATAAGCCACAGTAAGACCCTGTCATATTTAACAGGGGAGTATAGGTTCTGACTCCATAGGTTCTGTCTTTCAGGTGGGAACTGAATGGACACAAAACTGCCCGGTGACCTGGGCTTTGAGGGTGAAGGATTTTATCAGTGGAGGGAAAGGAGAAGTATATTCAACATAAAGAAGTATTCAGCCCAAAGCCAGGGATAGAGATGAACTGATCACTTTGCTCTAACTTGAATGCATCTTTTAAAGAGCCTTTCAGATCATTGGTAGAGTCCCAGTGTACTCTGTAAGCAAGAAACAGAAGGTAGCTCTTGACAAGCATGGCTCTGTGTAATGATTACAATTACAACCTGGACATGAATCCACATCCTGCAGTAATTTCTTAGTAAACCACATCACAGAAATTAACTCAAAATTTTAAAGACCTTGAAAAGCACAAAAACCGTAATGTTATTTACTTAATCAGAGACTGATAAATCTGGCAAGGTTCTGGTTTGAAATAATTATACTTTCCAATAAAAGTAGATGATTCTCTTTCAGGAAATAGGGTGATTTTTTTCTTAGTAGATATAGTATGCAGTGTGGTACTTGCTATGTGATAAAATGAATCAATATATAATGAAACACACATGATTAGAATATATGAACTGGGTTTTTGTTTACATATGTAAGGGTCATATACTAAATATTGGAATGGTAGTCAATAAAAAAAAGAAGCTGAGGGGGCTGGAGAGGCCTAGCGGTTAGGGAGCACCGACCGCTCTTACAGAGGACCCGGTTCGATCCCCAGCACCCACATGGAGCTGAGACCATTTGAAACTCCAATTCCAGAGAACTCCAGTTCCAGGGGAATCTGACACCCTCTTCTGACCTCCGCGGCATTGCACGACAACGGGTGCACAGACTTGCATGCAGACAGTACATTCATACACATATAGAAATAAATGAAAATTAATTTAAAAAAATTAAAAAAGAAGCTGAAGTGGCTGCACATACTTTAATCCCAGCACTCAGGAGGCAGATTATTTGGAGCTCTGGGAGACTGAGGCCAGCCTGGTCTAGGCCAGATGGGCTACAGGGAGACCTGTCTCAAAAAAATAATGAATGAAAAAAATGAAAGAAGAGCCTACATCTTGGGAATTATATTCATCAACTAATAAGAAATCCAACTACAGTAGCTTTCAAACACAGAAGTTTCTTCCTGCTTCATTCTCTTCTGTAAAACAAATGCACTGATAATAATCGATACTGACAACAGCCCATTCCCCAACTCTCTATTTCTGCTATAGCATATAAATTCTATATGCTTAGGGTTAAAGCTCTTAAAGGCTACAAAATGGCAGCTGGAACACCAATAGTCTCATCTATAAGCCAAGCAAGAGCAAGAGGAGGGCAAGCTGAGTCAGCTCCATTGAAAGCTAGTTCCAGGAATGTTCCAGGAATATTTCCAGTAAAGTCTGCTTGGAACTTATCTTCTCTAGTTTCAAGGAAATCTGGAAAGCAAGAATGTTTTTTTTTCAGTTCAGGAATCACTAAAAAAGTCAAGCTTCTATTATGTAACAAAGAAAAGTTAACATGGTACAAAACAGACCAAAAAATCCAAAATGACAGGTGGAATAGTTCTTATGAGAAAAGAACAGCAAGAGTCACGATAGCATCTTTGCAGAACTTTGCACTTCATAAAGTGCTTTTAAAATCATGTAATCTTGAACCTGATGTGATTAAACAGACTAAAGGGGCTTGGGCAAGTATATATTGTGACTCCAAAATTGACTGTACATTATTCACTAGATTCCTAAAATGTAGCCTCTTTTTCTGCAAAAGCATATTAAACCTCTCTTATGTGGCCACAGCAGTCAGTGGAAGAAGAACATAGTTGTACTCTGACCTTCTGGTGAGTGTGGAGTACATTTGGTATTATCTGCCCTAGTAATTAACATATGAGAGAAGAAAGTTAGGACCCTGCAAGGCACCAGGAGAGGCAAGAAAAACCTTTCCCAGTAGCCAGCAGAGTAGAACTATATTCCTCCATATTTGAATGGGTGAATGGGGACTCTGAGTGAGAGAGATGCAAGCTAACTGTAAGGAGAACCTTGGAGCCAGAGGTGAGCATCATGGTGCACATTGATAGAATGTCCTATTGCAGAAAACCAGAAACCCTCTGAAACTGTCTCTGGCCTTATGTGTGTCCAAAACTGCTGCTGCCCCTTATCTGCCTCTGAGACCGTTACTATCCTTATGGTTTAATCACACCCAGAATGACTCTTCTGGGAACTCAGAGGGAACTGCTTGAGACAGCCTATTGCTCAAGATATCCCGTACTGCTTGAGCAAGCAGCTTCAGGAGAAGCATAGACCCCTGCAGCTGTATCAGTTTCCTCATACCCTATCCCTGTTTGGTCTCTAACTGCCACCATTCACAGTAGAGTGGCTTCCATCCTGTGGGAAGGCTGCTGTCCCTTGTTGCACTTCAATAAACACAGTTTTGTCCTGTTGAAGATCTGGCATGGATAATTTTCCTGACTCCACTTTCCTCCCACTCTCTCAACCTAACACACATCCCACAGGATGAGGTGAGGAGACACAGGAGGAGTTTAGGACAAGGGAGGAGGTTTGAGAGCAAAGCAGGACACTTCCAGAGCCACAGGGATGGCTTATTACAACTTCATCAGTGAAGAGGGGCTGGCTCTGGGACTAGTCTAAAAAGCAGTTTTCATGTTAACTATCCCTCTAAATAATATAATAACAATGATGTATGTGTCTGGATGCATGTGGTGTGCCATGTGGCATGGGTTTGCCCGTTGTGTGGTGGGTATGCCTGTTGTGTAAGGGTGTACCCGTGTGGGGGGGTCAGAGGTTAACAGTGGGGCTTCATTCTCATTGCTCTCATCTTTTTTTTTTACATTTATTAATTCAGTGCATGTGTCACAGAAGCATGTGTAAAAAAGAACAACTGGCAGGAGTCATGTTCTCTTACCTTCTTACGTGGATTCTGAGGATTGAACTTATATTGTCAAGCCTGGTGGTGGAGACTCTACTCACTAGAGACATCTGGTGGCTCCATCTTAATTTTCGGAGACAGGGTTCTCTCATTGAACATAGAGCTCACCAATTAAGCTAGTCTGGCTAAGCAGTGAACCTAGGGATCTAGTCTCTGCCTCCGGAACTCTGAGACTGCAGTGTGTGTAGACACGCCTGGCCCCATCTTTTTGTGCCAGTACTGGGATATGAACTCAGACCTAAAGCACTTAACCTACTGAGCCATCTCCCAAGCAATCTTTTTCTCTTTATCTTCAATCAGCCCAATTTGAAAACTACTGTTCTTTAGGAAGTTACAGAGACTAGACAGAAAGACATTGAGGGGGTATCAGAGAACTGAGTAAACATTTTAGGTTTCCAAACAGTAAGAGGGTGGCAAGAAAATTCTATTATAAAATTCCTTGGTGCTGGAGAGAGCCTAGTGTTAAGAGCACCAACTCTCGTGCGAGGACCCAGTCGATTCCCAGCACCCACAGTGGTGGCTGATGAGACTTCTTTAACGTGGCCAAGAACTTTCTCCAGGGAAGTCGACTTCCGCAGACCCCACCCATTGCTGGATAACGTGAAAGAACTCTTCTGACTTCAGTGGCATTGCATGACACAGGTGCACAAACCTACATGCAGACAGTACATTCATACACACACAAAAAATTTCACTCAGAGTTGCTTATTTTTAGATGTGCTATGCATTGCACCTTCCCAGGCTGATAGAATTCTTTCTTCATAGGCTCCTTTGAGAAGCAATTCCCTTTTTAAATGTAAAAATTTCCTAAAGGATAAAGAGTTAGATGGCAGAATTAGGGTACCGTATTATGACTAGATTAGGGGTACTGCATTATGACTAGAATTAGGGGTACCAATTATGACTAGAATTAAATTTTAAACCAGGTTATTAGATCCCAGATCCTTTGCTATCTCTGCTAAGAAGGAGTAGAGAAATCTGAATAGTTGTGGATAGTGGCTTTCAGATGTCACCTTGGTCCAGGGCACACTCCCCTCTGCTTTCCACTAGTAGCCTGCTTTTTCTTCTAGAGGAGAGGGTATTCTCCTTATTAAACACCTGCCAAGAGAAACTCTTTCTGGTCAAAAGAATAGAATCTTTGGCCTCAGTGAAAACCCAACTAACAGTCCAGTTGGAGCAGGTCAATCATCCACCCAAGGAATCCCAAAGAAGCAGGTTCATTTTAAGTTGTGTTAATGAAAAATGGAAGAATGACTTCTTTAATGAGATAATGTACCTTTCTTTCCTGGAATCCCTGCCGGTAGCCCAGCAGCTTACCTGACTATAGCCATGTAGCTTCTAAGTCTACTGCTTTTCTCATTTCTTCAGATAAGCATAACCTGTCCTTTTCTTCTACTTTCTTTCCTACCATTTTCTCCTCACATTCTCCTTTCCTGGGCAGTTGCTAAGATTTACTTCTCTAGGGTAAACTTTTCCAAAAGCTTCTGTTTGAATCTATTATTAAATTCTTTTATTAATGAGACTAATAAGCCTGGCCCCTCATTGCAACCCCTGGTATGGGTACTGGATGTAGGCCTGGCCAATGGCAAGTTCAGGGCCATGACCTTTAACCAAGGCCTTAGTTATTGGTTCTGAGACTTGCTGCCATTTTTGTATATTTTAGATTATTTTAAATATTTTATTTATTTTTATTTTTATGTGTATGAGGTAATGCCTGCATGTAGGTGAGGTGCAACTCTGTGCTGTGCAATGCCTCGGAGGTCAGAAGAGGGGTTGGATCCCCTGGAACCAGAGTTACAGCAGTTGTAGCTGCCACGTGGGTGCTGGCATTGAAACCAGGTCCTCTGCAAGTGCAGCAGCCAAACGCTGAGCCATCGCTCCACCCCTTATTTTTTTTATTTTATTCTATGTATATAGTGGAATGCCTGCATGTAGTGCATGGACCCATGTTGTGCAATGCCTGCGGAGGTCAGAAGAGGGCATTGGGTGTCAGTGCCATGAGGTGCTGGGAACCTAACCTAACTCCTCTGCAAGAACAACCAGAGTTCTTAACTGCTGAGCCCTCTTTGCCATCTTTGCATCTTTTTTGGCTGGAGAGATGGCCTAGAGTTAAGAGCGCCGACCGCTCTTACAGAGGACCCGGGTTTAATCCCAGCACCCACATGGCGGCCAAGAAACCGTTGAAACTCCAATTCCAGGAGAACTCCAGTTCCAGGGGAATCCGACAACCTCTTCTGACCTCCACGGCATTGCACGACACGGGTGCACAAACTTGCATGCAGACAGTACATTCATACACATACAGAAATAAATAAAATAATTAAAAAAAAATTAAAAAAAGAAAAGGAAGAGTTCTTATTATCATGTGGTTTCATAAGCTTAGACCCCAAATTCCTTCCTCAGACATGGGAAAGTCCCGCGTTTGAGGCCAGAACTAAGGAAGCAAAGCCAAGAAGACATGGCCCTGGTGCCAAGGTGGCAAAGTAAAATATAGATCCCAGAGTTTCCATTATACAAGGACATGAGGCCTCTCTTTCTATAATTAGCCTAATTTTAGCTAGATAATATATTATTGTGAGGGAACCAATCTTGATTGATAAGGTTAATACACAGAGGCTAAAAAAACCCTGACATGTATGCATATTTATGCACCCATATATTGTAACTCTAAGAAAATGGAAGCAGGAAAAGAAAGAAAGGGAAGCCGACCTTGAACAGAGCAAATAGATTTATTATACAATAAACGTGGGAGGACATGCCCGCAGCTCCGGGACTGGAGAAGGTGGGTACCTCTATGCAGCCTGAGACCCAGAGGAGAGCAAACCTTCCCTTGTAGACTCAGGACTCTTATTTTTTCTCTTTTGGGGAGGTGGGGGGCTTGGGGTTCAGGTTGTGTTATCTCAGGCAGGTGCAGGGTGGGTTTTTCTTTCTTTTTTTTTTAATTTAATTTTTATTGATGCTTTGTGCATTTCATACACTTTTGTCCAATTCAGTTCAGGCTTATTCCCCCTTCCCCTCCCCCCACCCCCACCCCATCCCAGATCATGCATTCTGCCGTAACTGTCCTGCATTCTCCAGTTTTTTTTTTTCATTTTTAGCTATAAGTGATAATCCGTGAGTACAAGCATCCCTCGTGCAGAACCAATCTGCAGGCTGTTGTGCCCAAACACCCTACAGCCCCACCACAGTGGGGGGTGACAGGTTGTTTGTTCAATCAAGTTGAGTCAAATGAGTGTCCAGACTACATTGCTGTTGTTTCACTTTCACCCCAATCGCAGCCCTTACATTCTACCATTGCCCCCTCTTCCGCAGTATTGTTCCTAGGCTTAGAAAAGGGGCACAGGTGGTGAGAGGTAAAACAGTCCACCTCTCCTGGAGCTGTTACTTGGCTCTGGTCAATTCTGGCTTTTTCCTTTCATGGGCTGACAGTTTGTCCAGGAATACCCTTTCGATCTACTAATGAAGCACAACAATTAGTATATATAGGTATTTAAGCAGCATTATATAGTTATGGTAGGTTACTTTATGCATAGACACATATGTTTGGATGTATAATTCATGAATTACATTTTTCCCCNAAAAAAAACTGAGAGAAAGATGCAGGACAGTTATGGCAGAATGCATGATCTGGGATGGGGTGGGGGTGGGGGGGAGGGAAAGGGAAATAAGCCTGAACTGAATTGGAAAAAATGTATGAAATGCACAAAGCATCAATAAAAATTAATTAAAAAAAAAAAGTGTATTAGAGGTCTGATTCTGACAAGATCCCTTATATCTCTAGTATTTTTACCATTAAATTCACTTTTATTGAAGAGCTATAAGTAGCAATTAACAGCCCATAGGGTTATTTTTTAATTTAATTTAATTTTTAAATTTTTTAAATTAATTTTATTTATTTCTGTATGGTATGAATGTACTGTCTGCATGCAAGTTTGTGCACCCGTGTCGTGCAATGCCGTGGAGGTCAGAAGAGGGTGTCGGATTCCCCTGGAACTGGAGTTCTCCTGGAATTGGAGTTTCAGACGGTTCTTGGCCGCCATGTGGGTGCTGGGGATTAAACCCGGGTCCTCTGTAAGAGCGGTCGGCGCTCTTAACCTCTAGGCCATCTCTCCAGCCAAAAAAGACTGCAAAGGACTGGAAAGATGGCTCAGCAGTTAAGAACTCTGGTTGTTCTTGCAGAGGAGTTAGGTTAGGTTCCCAGCACCCTCATGGCACTGACAACCAATGCCCTCTTCTGACCTCCGCAGGCATTGCACAACATGGGTCCATGCACATACATGCAGGCATTCCACTCATATACATAGAATAAAAATAAAAAAAAAATAAGGGGTGGAGCGATGGCTCAGC
The DNA here is from genome assembly GCA_009823505.1 of Rhizomys pruinosus. Taxonomy (NCBI): domain Eukaryota; kingdom Metazoa; phylum Chordata; class Mammalia; order Rodentia; family Spalacidae; genus Rhizomys; species Rhizomys pruinosus. The sequence goes on from VZQC01004208.1 coordinate 897,160, forward strand.
AGTTTGGCTGCTGCACTTGCAGAGGACCTGGTTTCAATGCCCAGCACCCACGTGGCAGCTAACAACTGGCTGTAACTCTGGTTCCAGGGGATCCAATCCCCTCTTCTGACCTCCGCAGGCATTGCACAGCACAGGTGCACTCACCTAAATGCAGGCATTACACTCATACACATAAAATAAAAATAAATAAAATATTTTAAAAATAAAATATACAAAAATGGCAGCAAAAGTCTCAGAACCAATAACTAAGGCCTTGGTTAAAGGTCATGGCCCTGAACTTGCCATTGGCCAGGCCTACATCCAGTACCCATACCAGGGGTTGCAATGAGGGGCCAGGCTTATTAGTCTCATTAATAAAAGAATTTAATAATAGATTCAAACAGAAGCTTTTGGAAAAGTTTACCCTAGAGAAGTAAATCTTAGCAACTGCCCAGGAAAGGAGAATGGAGAAAAATGGTAGGAAAGAAATAGAAGAAAAGGACAGGTTATGCTTATCTGAAGAAATGAGAAAAGCAGTAGACTTAGAAGCTACATGGCTATAGTCAGGTAAGCTGCTGGGCTACCGGCAGGGATTCCAGGAAAGAAAGGTACATTATCTCATTAAAGAAGTCATTCTTCCATTTTTCATTAACACAACTTAAAATGAACCTGCTTCTTTGGGATTCCTTGGGTGGATGATTGACCTGCTCCAACTGGACTGTTAGTTGGGTTTTCACTGAGGCCAAAGATTCTATTCTTTTGACCAGAAAGAGTTTCTCTTGGCAGGTGTTTAATAAGGAGAATACCCTCTCCTCTAGAAGAAAAAGCAGGCTACTAGTGGAAAGCAGAGGGGAGTGTGCCCTGGACCAAGGTGACATCTGAAAGCCACTATCCACAACTATTCAGATTTCTCTACTCCTTCTTAGCAGAGATAGCAAAGGATCTGGGATCTAATAACCTGGTTTAAAATTTAATTCTAGTCATAATATGGTACCCCTAATTCTAGTCATAATGCAGTACCCCTAATCTAGTCATAATACGGTACCCCTAATTCTGCCATCTAACATCTTTATCCTTTAGGAAATTTTTACATTTAAAAAGGGAATTGCTTCTCAAAGGAGCCTATGAAGAAAGAATTCTATCAGCCTGGGAAGGTGCAATGCATAGCACATCTAAAAATAAGCAACTCTGAGTGAAATTTTTTGTGTGTGTATGAATGTACTGTCTGCATGTAGGTTTGTGCACCTGTGTCATGCAATGCCACTGAAGTCAGAAGAGGGTGTCGGATTCCTCTGGAACTGGAGTTAAAGACAGTTCTCAGCCACCATGTGGGTGCTGGGAATCGAACCTGGGTCCTCTGCAAGAGAGTTGGTGCTCTTAACCACTAGGCCATCTCTCCAGCCCCAAGTGAAATTTTATAATAGAAATTTCTTGCCACCCTCTTACTGTTTGGAAACCTAAAATGTTTACTCAGTTCTCTGATACCCCCTCAATGTCTTTCTGTCTAGTCTCTGTAACTTCCTAAAGAACAGTAGTTTTCAAATTGGGCTGATTGAAGATAAAGAGAAAAAGATTGCTTGGGAGATGGCTCAGTAGGTTAAGTGCTTTAGGTCCTGAGTTCATATCCCCAGTACTGGCACAAAAAGCCAGGTGTGTCTACACACACTGCAGTCTCAGAGTTCCGGAGGCAGAGACTAGATCCCTAGGTTCACTGCTTAGCCAGACTAGCTTAATTGGTGAGCTCTATGTTCAATGAGAGACCCTGTCTCGAAAATTAAGATGGAGCCACCAGATGTCTCAGTGAGTAGAGTCTCACCACCAGGCTTGACAATATAAGTTCAATCCTCAGAATCCACATAGTAGACAGAGAGAACTGACTCCTGCCAGTTGTTCTTTTACACATGTTCTGTGACACATGCACTGAATTAATAAATGTAAAAAAATAAGATGAGAGCAATAGAGAATGAAGCCCCACTGTTAACCTCTGACCCCCCCACACGGGTACACCCTTACACACACAGGCATACCCACCCACACACGGGCACACCCATGCACACATGGGCACACACATGCATCCAGACACATACATCATGTAGTTATTAATTATTTAGAGGGAGTTAACATGAAAATCTGTTTTAGACTAGTCCCAGAGCCAGCCCCTCTTCACTGATGGAGTTGTAATAAGCCATCCCTGTGGCTCTGGAAGTGTCCTGCTTTGCTCTCAAACCTCCTCCCTTGTCCTAAACTCCTCCTGTGTCTCCTCACCTCATCCTGTGGGATGTGTGTTAGGTTGAGAGAGTGGGAGGAAAGTGGAGTCAGGAAAATTATCCATGCCAGATCTTCAACAGGACAAAACTGTGTTTATTGAAGTGCAACAAGGGACAGCAGCCTTCCCACAGGATGGAAGCCACTCTACTGTGAATGGTGGCAGTTAGAGACCAAACAGGGATAGGGTATGAGGAAACTGATACAGCTGCAGGGGTCTATGCTTCTCCTGAAGCTGCTTGCTCAAGCAGTACGGGATATCTTGAGCAATAGGCTGTCTCAAGCAGTTCCCTCTGAGTTCCCAGAAGAGTCATTCTGGGTGTGATTAAACCATAAGGATAGTAACGGTCTCAGAGGCAGATAAGGGGCAGCAGCAGTTTTGGACACACATAAGGCCAGAGACAGTTTCAGAGGGTTTCTGGTTTTCTGCAATAGGACATTCTATCAATGTGCACCATGATGCTCACCTCTGGCTCCAAGGTTCTCCTTACAGTTAGCTTGCATCTCTCTCACTCAGAGTCCCCATTCACCCATTCAAATATGGAGGAATATAGTTACTCTGCTGGCTACTGGGAAAGGTTTTTCTTACCTTCCTGGTGCTCTGCAGGGTCCTAACTTTCTTCTCTATATGTTAATTACTAGGGCAGATAATACCAAATGTACTCCACACTCACCAGAAGGTCAGAGTACAACTATGTTCTTCTTCCACTGACTGCTGTGGCCACATAAGAGAGGTTTAATATGCTTTTGAGAAAAAGAGCTACATTTTAGGAATCTAGTGAATAATGTACAGTCAATTTTGGAGTCACAATATATACTTGCCCAAGCCCCTTTAGTCTGTTTAATCACATCAGGTTCAAGATTACATGATTTTAAAAGCACTTTATGAAGTGCAAAGTTCTGCAAAGATGCTATCGTGACTCTTGCTGTTCTTTTCTCATAAGAACTATTCCACCTGTCATTTTGGATTTTTTGGTCTGTTTGTACCATGTTAACTTTTCTTTGTTACATAATAGAAGCTTGACTTTTTTAGTGATTCCTGAACTGAAAAAAAAACATTCTTGCTTTCCAGATTTCCTTGAAACTAGAGAAGATAAGTTCCAAGCAGACTTTACTGGAAATATTCCTGGAACATTCCTGGAACTAGCTTTCAATGGAGCTGACTCAGCTTGCCCTCCTCTTGCTCTTGCTTGGCTTATAGATGAGACTATTGGTGTTCCAGCTGCCATTTTGTAGCCTTTAAGAGCTTTAACCCTAAGCATATAGAATTTATATGCTATAGCAGAAATAGAGAGTTGGGGAATGGGCTGTTGTCAGTATCGATTATTATCAGTGCATTTGTTTTACAGAAGAGAATGAAGCAGGAAGAAACTTCTGTGTTTGAAAGCTACTGTAGTTGGATTTCTCTTATTAGTTGATGAATATAATTCCCAAGATGTATGCTCTTCTTTCATTTCTTTTCAGTTCATTATTTTTTTGAGACAGGGTCTCCCTGTAGCCCCATCTGGCCTAGACCAGGCTGGCCTCAGTCTCACAGAGCTCCAAATAACTCTGCCTCCTGAGTGCTGGGATTAAAGATATGTGCAGCCACATTCAGCTTCTTTTTTAATTTTTTTAAATTAATTTTATTTATTTCTATATGTGTATGAATGTACTGTCTGCATGCAAGTCTGTGCACCCGTGTCGTGCAATGCCGCGGAGGTCAGAAGAGGGTGTCAGATTCCCCTGGAACTGGAGTTCTCCTGGAATTGGAGTTTCAAATGGTTCTCAGCCTCCATGTGGGTGCTGGGGATCGAACCCGGGTCCTCTGTAAGAGCGGTCGGTGCTCCTAACCGCTAGGCCATCTCTCCAGCCCCCTCAGCTTCTTTTTTTATTGACTACCATTCCAATATTTAGTATATGACCCTTACATATGTAAACAAAAACCCAGTTCATATATTCTAATATATGTGTGTTTACATTATATATTGATTCATTTTATCACATAGCAAGTACCACACTGCATACTATATCTACTAAGAAAAAAATCACCCTATTTCCTGAAAGAGAATCATCTACTTTTATTGGAAAGTATAATTATTTCAAAACCAGAACCTTGCCAGATTTATCAGTCTCTGATTAAGTAAATAACATTACAGGTTTTTGTGCTTTTCATAAGGCTTTAAAATTTTGAGTTAATTTCTGTGATGTGGTTTACTAAGAAATTACTGCAGGATGTGGATTCATGTCCAGGTTGTAATTGTAATCATTACACAGAGCCATGCTTGTCAAGAGCTACCTTCTGTTTCTTGCTTACAGAGTACACTGGGACTCTACCAATGATCTGAAAGGCTCTTTAAAAGATGCATTCAAGTTAGAGCAAAGTGATCAGTTCATCTCTATCCCTGGCTTTGGGCTGAATACTTCTTTATGTTGAATATACTTCTCCTTTCCCTCCACTGATAAAATCCTTCACCCTCAAAGCCCAGGTCACCGGGCAGTTTTGTGTCCATTCAGTTCCCACCTGAAAGACAGAACCTATGGAGTCAGAACCTATACTCCTGACTCCATGGCTTTCCAGGGCAATATATCCAGTGCATCTGCAGTCACATAGGGCTTTCTGCCTGTGACCTCCTCCCTTCCTTAGACTATTCAGTTTCCTTAAACCTCAACTCTCTCATCTTTAGAGTAAGTAATAATGACAACACTCATTCCATCAAGTAACTGAGATAAATGAGGTTAGTTATGTAAAACCTTAGCATTCGGAAAGAAGTCAGCTCATATTTAGCCGTCAATTTATAGCATTTTTTATTCAGGCTTATCTTCTTCTTTAGCCTCGTAGAAAATAACTTTTCCATTCTAGCACCAGAGATATCATAGACAGCTGTATTTCTGGTGCTAAAATGGAAATTTATAGTAATTTCTATACAGTGTGGAATAGAAAAGTTTCTTACTCTTCTTTGTATATCATAGACCTAAATAATTTATGCATTGAAACAAATTCAAAATAAGTATCTCCGAAATTTAATGAATTAGCAATTGTTGTCTCAAACTTTGTTCTTTAATTATGAAAATCATGTACATACGTTGTGAACCGTTATGGAAGTCAGTCTGTCCATCAGTGAATCCGCACCTCTCTGGACCCCTGCTCCAGAAGGGATGAGAATGCCCCATCATGATATTGAACAAAATCAGCTTCCTTGTGTAGTGATATAACTAAACTCTGGTTTTATTAGTCTGGAACACAAACTTCCTAGCCAATTAAATGCAGGTACCACAGGAATGAGGCAGTGTTGCCACATCAACAGATAAAGGGGATGTACTAGTTACTATTATGTTACTATGATAAAACACCAGGACTGAAAGGAACCAAGAGGAGAAAAGGGTTTTGTTTTAGTTTCCAGTTCCAGAAGGGATACAGTCCGCCATGGTGAAGGACTGTGAGGCTAACTGGGCATTCAGAAAGCAGAGAGATCACATTTCATCCACAAGCAGGAAGCAGAGAGAACAGGAGGTGGGGCTGAACTATCAAGCCTCAAAGTCCACTCGCAGTGACCCACGTCCTCCAGCAGGACTCCATCCCCTAAAGCTTCCATAATCTTCCCAAACAGCATCGCCAGTTGGGGACCAAGTGTTTAAATACATGAGCCTATGGGGTCAGTGCTCATTGGCGGTCTCACATCACATTGGATTTGTCTGAAGTGCTGGAGAAGAACACGGCAACTGGAAAACCAGGACCTGGAGCCTCCATTTGAACACTCAAAAATGGCGCACGCCCCCCTTTCAGTAGCCACCCACGAAGTACCAACATAGCAAGCATATTGTGTTGTTTTAGTCCATGCTGAATTGCATGGAATATAAATTCTTGTCCAATCTAAGCACATCTGTTCATAGTAATTAACTTCTGTGCCTTGTGATCAGAAAAGCAGCATCAGCTATATAGTGAGACACATTGGCTTTATTTCTATTTGTCATAATGATTCATTGAGACATTATGGGAAAGCAGATGCTTTTTATGCACTCTAAGACTCTGTGTCGCAGCACCGCCATTATTCCTCATGTGTTGAATTAAGCAGGGTTTTAAGGTTGTAGAGCATTAAGGTTGTCAAGTGTTAATACCACTGTGGGAACATAATTTTGAAACCTTAAAAAGTCATTTGCTCATTTCGAAACTCAACTCCCCTTTCTTCCCTGGCGTGGGGTCATAATTTCAGCTCTAATCTTGAACTTGAGCGGAAGCTTTTATAAAGTTACAAATCATTAGACTGGAAATTCCTATGAAAATTTAATTCCAGTTCCCATCTACTACCTTCTCTGTCAAAGACAAGTAAAAGCAGTTCCCCTGTAGTGGTGTAATGGTGATTAAAATGAAGTTAAATGAATGGAAGATGTAGCAGAGAATCAGACCTGCAGCGATTGCCATTGCTGGAGACAGTCACTTTTCAGGCTTTGTTTTAACTTCTTCTGTCTATTGTTGTATTTAGTTCTCAAGAAATTCTGTGAGGTAGATACGATTATACATATTTTATGTATAATGAAATTGAATGCTAGAGAAACTAACTTCAGCAAACTCATTTCTGAGGAAAGTGGGGGACTAGGATACAAGTACACTCAGTCTGCATTTACAGCTGGCTTCTTGCATGTCCTTCATGAATGTTAGCTGAAAACTCTTACTCATGCTGACATAAGCAGAATCTAACCTTGAGATGACACATTCATTGGCTCTTTTCTAGATTTAAAACACCTCTGTGTGTCATAGAGCCTAGTTTTCTTGCTTTACAGATACAGAAACCTAAGCTGACTAATGATTTGGAGAAGGTATTTCCTATCTTTGTCATGAACACTGGAAGATGTTACCTGACAGCTCCTTTGCTTTTGCATTGTGAAGTCATTCCACACTCTCCTGCATGGGATTATTACAGTTTGTCTGCATATTTCCAGTCCTGTGAATGCTCACTGTCTCATACTAGTCAACACACAAATGAGACATGGAATGTCACAGAAACTCAGTGGATATGATGATGGCAAGGTTGTTGGGGTGGGTCATGGTCTCCTGTTCACTTTGAAATTTCAAATGCGAGTAATAGTGAGTGACCACAAACCACCAAGGCTAAAAAGTCTACAAAGGAGAAGAATAAGATATCTGCATCATTGACACAGAATGTGGGCCAGAATACATGTGAAGCTGAAGCAGAGATGGCTTGATAGAGACAGCAACGTAGGGCCTGCTTGATAGAGACAGCAAGGGGGGCCTTGAAATGAAGCAGCTAGTAGCCTGATCATCTAGCTGCCAAAGACTCTTCCCTCTCACTCAAGGTTGAGTGTTCAAAGACTCTCACTTATTCTTGTGAATCCCCTGGCCTTATTGCCTGGGAAAATAACCTTATAGCACTTCCCTCCTTTCCACTGAGATATCATAAGCAATTCTCTTTTATTTTCAATCAAAAGAATGAATTAAGGCTTTACTCCTCACTGGCTGTGATAGGGACTAGTGTGGCATTAATGAGAATTTCGTTGCACACAGCCCTGGGCTTGAATCTCTTCTTTGACACTTATTAGCTGTTGAGGGAGTGGGGGATGTTCTGATTAAGTGGTTAGGACTAGGTGTTTAGTCTCTTGCTTATGTGAATGAGTTTGACTAGAAACCTGATGACAAATTTGTCTCTGAGCTAAACTGGCAGGAAACTGTGGTGAATCGGTAGTTTTGAAAGATATTAATTCCATAAATTTCACATACAAATATTCATCATTTTATATGAGAAAATTTAGGAAGATGAATGAGATTCTATTTGACAAGAACAAATGCTCTGGCTTGAGCAAAGCAAAATGCCACGTTATTGTCAGAGTAATACCTTTCATTTATTTCCATGTTTTCCCTAAGTCATAATCATTTTGAAAGAGAATTTTAAGTAAGAAATCTATCACTCTGTGAGCCCCACAGCTGGAGGGGCCACAGACAGCCTTGGTTTCTCTAGGATTAGATTATCCTTTTCTACATTGGTAAAATGTGTACTTGTGTGTTGTGTGCTTGTCCTATGTGTGCTCATGTGTATAGCTGAGTGCACACACATGCGTCTGCATGTGCATGGAAAGGCCAGAGATCGACTCTCCGCCTTTCTTTTTTTTTTTTTTTTTTCTTTTTTAATTTATTTTATATATATATATATATTTTGTACAAGATTATCAAATCTAGACCAAGTCCCCCACCCTATCCCCCCACCCCACCAGAGCTCATGCATTCTGCCAAACATCTTTTCATCTCATTCTCAGTCTTTCTCAAAATTCTCCATGTGGAAGTTGACTGTTTTTAGCAGAAGTTCACTGTTTCAGTCAGTTCTTTGATGCAGTCCTTTCTGTTGTTGTTGTTGTTGTTGTTGATGTTGTTGTCCAATATGCATCACTCCCAACTGCTTGTACAAAAGCTCAAGGAGCGTGCACAAGAATACTTACAACTAGGTAATTGGCACTTATCACAGATGAAGGATACATTCACATTGTTTTCTGGGAATGTTTACTTCACAGACATATGTCTCTTAGCTCCAGCCATTTTCCTGCAAAGCTATAATGTCATCTTTACTGCTGCATAGAACTCCATTGTGAGAATGTACCAATTTCTCTATCCACTCATCATTTAGGGACATTTGGGTTGGTTCCAGCTCCTGCTATTTTGAAGAAAGCTGAAAAAGCATGGCCTGCATGTATCTCTTCAGTTGGGTGAGTCTTGAGGTACATGCCTAGAGTGGTATGGTCGGTTAGGGTGGCAAGTTCATTCCAAGTTTCGAGGGTTCTCCAACTGCTTTTCAATAGTGGCTTACCAATTTACATTCCCACCCAGCAGGAGATGAGTGTTCCCCTTTCCCCACAACCTCTCCACACTGGCATCATTTGTTTTCTTGATCCTAGCCAGTCTATTGGAAGAGATGATGTATATCTTAAAATGGTATGATTTGCATTTCCTTAAGATTAGTGATGCTTGAACATTCTTAAGGTATGTTCTCAGCCATCTCTTAATTCCTCACTTGTGAAGTCTTGCTTCAGCTGTTTGCTCCACCTATTGAGGGGTCGTTTTTTTTTTTTTTTTGAGTAGTTTATATATTCTGGAAATCAATGCTTTGTCAGATGTATCTGCAGTGAAGGTTTCCTCCCACTCTGTGGGATTTCTCTTCACTTCCTTGATTGTTTCTTTTGATGTACAGAAGCTTTTGAGTTTGATGAGGTCCCATTTGTCAATTGTCGACCTTAATTCTTGTGCAGCTGCTGTCTGATTTAGGAAGTCTTTTCCTACGCCTATGTCTTGTAGTCTGCTGCCAACTTTTTCTTCTATCACCTTCAGAGTTTGGGGTTTCACGTTGAGGTCTTTAATCCATCTGGAGTTGACTTTTGTACAGGGTGAGAGGTAGGGGTTTAATTTCATTCTTCTACAAGTGGTGATCCAGTTTTGCCAACACCACTTGCTGAAGATGCTGTCTTTCCTCCATTGTGTCTTCTTGGCCCCCTTGTCAAATATGAGGTGGCTGAAATTGTATGTGCTCAAGTTTGGATCTTCAGTTTTGTTCCATTGGTCAACAGGTCTGTTTTTGTGCCAGTACCAAGCTGTTTTTATGACTATAGCCCTGTAGTATAGTTTGAAGTCTGGTATAGAGATCCCCCCTGTGTTGCTCTTTTCACTCAGGGTTGTTTTGGCTATTCAGGGTCTTTTCTTTTTCCAAATGAATTTAAGGACTTTTTTTTCCAAGCCTGTGAAGAAACTCTTGGAGATTTTAATTGGGATTGCATTAAATCTATACAAGAGTTTGGGTAGAATGGACATTTTTACAATGTTAATTTTCCCAATCCATGAGCATGGGAGGTTTGTCCATCTTCTGATGTCTTCTTCAATTTATTTCTTTAAGGGTTTAAAATTTGTGTTGTAGAGATCTTTGGTGTCTTTGGTTAGGTTTGTTCCTAGGTACTTTATTGTTTTTGAGGCTATTGTGAGTGGGAAGGTCTCCTTGAATTCCTTCTCTAGTTGCTTATTGTTGGTGTAAAGAAAGGCCACTGATTTTTTTAGGTTAATTTTGTATCCTGCCACTTTGCTGAAGCTGTTAGTCGTCTTTAGGAGTTTTCTCGTGGAGTTTTTGCATCCCTTAAGTAAGCAATCATTTCAGCAAATAGGGATAGCTTGGCTTCCTCTTTTCCAATTAGTACTCCTTTAATTTCCTTTTCTTGCCTTATTGCTCTAGTAAGTGTTTCAAGCACTATATTGAAGAGGAGTGGTGACAGGGGACAGCCTTGCCAAGTTCCTACCTTTAAAGGGAATGTTTCTGTCATTTCCCCATTTAGGATGATATTGGCTGTGGGTTTCCTGTATATGGCTTTGATTACATTGAGGAATGATCCCTCCAATCCAATTCCCTCTAGGAATTTAAACATGAAGGGATGCTGGATTTTGTCAAAGGCTTTTACCGCATCTCTGCCTTTCTTTATGAGACACAGTTTCTCTCTAAACCCGGAGCTCACTGAGCAGCTAGGCTGGCTGGCCAACAAGCCTTAGGGGTCCTCCGGCCTATACCGTCCTGGTGCTGGAATGCAGGTGCACACTGCCAGGCTGCTCGACTTTCTTATGCAGATGCTGGAGATCTGAACTTAGGCTTTCATTCTTATATGGGAAAACTTTAGCCACTGAGCCTCCTCTCCAGCTCTGTATTGTCAAGACTCTGAAAGACAATACATTTCTGGGATGAACTTGACAAGTCAAACAGGAATGTTAACTTTCAATTGTCAAACTATTTTACAATTTTGATTATTTTTCTGTATCTTAAATATCCTAAGGTAAAAACCAAGTTCTTTACACATACAACCCTGTGCTTAGTGTTTGGGGGCACACAGTTATGGCTCAAAAAGTGTTTATTCAGTCAATAGCTACAAAAAAATGAAATGAAGATATGTTATCTCTCTACTAATGAGTTGTGCAGCCATGGTTGAGTCTACAGTGCTTGATTTCTTAACGAGAATAATGCAGTCAGTCAATAATTAATTATATTCATTATGTTTATTTCCTCTGATGAGAAATTATGGTCTATTACAGAATCCATTCATTTCTTGCTTTGAATTTTACAAGGCATCTTGTGAGATTTAAAGAAAGCCTCTGTGGTTTCTGCTGTTGTAGTGATTGTGATTAACTGGATATTAATGATATAGTTACTAACAAACATACTATTTATAGTGACTGTTTCTGTCTTCTATTGATTCTTACAGAAAACTTTTTCTATTTTTGGTAACTACTGATAATATAAGGAAAGCAAGTTATAAAATTGTTTTTGAATAAAGCAAGGGATAGACTAATAAAGCAAGGATATAAAAATAATACAGAATTTGATAAAGGGCCAAGTGACAAATTAAAATTAACAGCAGAACAAATCAAAACTCCACACCACTGACCCATTTCCAAGCAACTTTCTCCCAGGAAGGAGAAGCCTTGGACTCTGAGTCAGCTTGATCAATGTACACCCCTTCTTGTGCAGAGGTCAGCCAACTCCATTTCATACTTAACTGCGTGCAACTGGTTTTTCCGTTTCCATAATGTACTATGGCAGAAGTCTTCAAATTCAGTGGTTTTATTTATAGTCTGGCCTGAGGATTTGCCATAGTATTGGCTTTAAGCTGTGTCTATTAAAGATGTTGGTGCTCTTGAGAAAAGTCTCTGAACAGATGGCTCCATGCTAGTAAGAAAGCAACTCTCTGAATTCCAGGACTTTTTACCATGTTGTCTAAAAACAATCCCAAACAGCAACAGCAACACAAGCTACTTATAGACAGAAGCTGCCCCTCTAGCAGAGTCAGAAATCTTGAAGACAAAGGGAAGGCAAGAAGTTGCCCACAATGCCTTTTTAAAATGGGCCTTTTTTTCCTTCCCCTGGGAAAAAGCTTGGCCAACAGTGAAAGTAGGTTGAAAATGTCTGTGCTTAAAATAATAATGCACAGAGGCATCCTGGTGGTACGTTGAGTAGCAGGGTGGGTGAGGGAGACAGACAGGGTCTCCCTGTAGCCCCAGCTGTCCTGGAACTCACTCTGTAGACCAGGCTGGCCTTGAACTCACAAAGATCCGCCTGCCTCTGCCTCCCAAGTGCTAGGATTAAAGGCGTGAGCCACCACGCCCGGCCTCATTAGCTATCTTTAAAATCAGAAAAATGGCAACAGCTCCCACCACTTAAACTACATGATGAAATAACATAAATGTATTTGCAGGGATCCTACAAGGAATTCAAAAAGTAAAGTTATCCTACCACACAAAAGTCAAGATTAAACTCTGCTTCATTTTCTAATTCACGTGTCTCTGCCCTATGCATCTTCGATCGCTATGCAGATCCAATCTTACCTCCCATATGTTTCTGTAAGATCTAAATAAGAAGATGCACTGGGGCTGGAGAGATAGCCTAGCGGTTAAGAGCACCGACTAGGACCCGGGTTCGATCCCCAGCACCCACATGGCGGCTAAGAACCGTCTGTAACTCCAATTCCAGGAGAACTCCAGTTCCAGGGGAATCCGAGACCCTCTTCTGACCTCCGCGGCATTGCACGACACGGGTGCACAAACCTACGTGTAGATAGTACACTCATACATATACAAAAAAAATTTTTTTAATACTTAAAAAAAAAAAGAAGATGCACTGACTTTTCTAGTCTCAGTCCAAAGACTGAGAGAGCATGTGTCCTGGAAGTCTTCAAAAATCTTTCCTTATGCACCACTGACAAGGATGGGGTCATGGTTTCATTCCAAAACTATTGTTAGCAGTGTAGTGTCACAAATGATTGCTTCAATTGAGTCCTTGTTCCCATGGACATGAGGCATTAGCTTTAAATCTATCAAGCCTACTTCTGACACTAGAGGGAACTTAGCATTTACTGAAGCACAGGATAGTGCTGGAGAAGTTTTCCAAAGGAAAACCAACATTTCTTATGAAAAGAGAAGAGTGAATAAATAGTGCATAAAATCACCAGTGTTATAAAAGTGCACCAGGAACTTGCCGAGCACGCAGCTTGTTCCCTGTATAGGTTAATTTATTTATCTTCCATCTTATTTTCCTCCTCATGGCTTTATCACATTTTAAAAAAATGATTAGCATGTTATAAATGGGAACTTGACCAAACACAACTATGATTAGACATAAACTTCATAGTATTTACATCAGGCTAGTAAGTCTCCTAAACATAGTAGGCTGAATGGTTGACGAAAACATTATCTGCTTTATTTTATATGAATTAATTTAAGTAACTGTTCTCTTTAACTTTTGAGTCAAGGTCTCAGGTAGTTCAGGCTGGCTTCAACTTTGATGTGTAGCCAAGGATGATCTTGAATTTCTAATCCTCCTATCTCCACCCCACACACATACCCAGAGCTGGGATTACAGGTGTCCTATACTGTACCCAGGGCTTTCTCCATATTAGGCAAGTACTCTACCAGCTGAGCTAGATACCCAGTCCCTACTTTTTCTTTAAACTGTGAAATCTACCCATAACCCTCCTGTAGCTCCCCCATGCTGCGCTTCTTGGTAAGAAAAGCCATTAATTAATTCAAGACATTGATTTCAGGCCTATCAAATGCAGAACTCTTTGCAGATATCAAAATAAATAGGACATGCGAATGAATGTTCTCTGGAAATCTGAAATGCAGTTGACAAATTTTGATGAACACAAGTGAAAATAACTTGATTTCTTCCAAGTTTACCCACACAAATCAATATAAGCATGTCAGAAAAATGTCTCCTCCCTTGATAGATTTTCATTTAAAAAAGTAGTTTGAAAGGAAGTTTGTCAATCTGTTACTGTTAACTTATATGTGTCTTCTTTCTTTATAAACACAGACGTTGTGAGTCTATAAAACAAAAAGCAGTTCCACACATGCAACAGGCATGCTTAAATGTGTTTTGTAATAAGTGTTTAAATGTGAAAATAACAGACGTGCAAGAGCTCTCCGTGGGTCAGTGCTAGAACATTTAGGCTTGTTGATTCTTTCCTGGAAAACACATTTATCTACAAATATAGTGGTTTTGTTTCTATTTGCCTAAGTCATCCTTCCTTTGGTGGTGAATGACTGTTTGTAATTTCTGCATGAAAGTTGAGCGTGCCTTTTGAAGAATTTGCATATGCTCCTGCTGCAAGCCCTGGTTTAGAAAGCAGGGCTAGAGAGAGGTGGAGCAGTTGGGCTGGTTGTCTGCCTAGCTCAGGACATTCAGTGTCATCTGCTAAACATCAAACACCTCTTCATTTACCTGTTTCAAGAGCACAAGCCCATACCAAATTCCAGCTCATTCAGGATTTGATCACTTAAGGTTTGGTATGTTCCTTAGTATTAGGAACAAGTCATGATGGTGAGTGTTACAAAGTGGAAAGCTAGTAGTTTTACACTGACTCGTTAACCCAGCCTCTCACTAGTAGTTTTATACAACTAGTTAACCCAGCCTCTCACTAGTAGTTTTACATTGACTAGTTAACCCAGCCTCTCACTAGTAGTTTTACACTGACTAGTTAACCCAGCCTCTCACTGGTGATCTTCAAAGGATATCTCCATTTTTTCATTCATTCCTTTTTCTTTTTAGTTTCTCTCTTTCTATTTTTGGTTTGGGGTCTTTGTTTTGTTGTTTCTTTTTGAGACAGGGTCTCACTAGGTAGCTCTGGCTGGCCTAGAACTCACTGAGAAATACCTGCCATTCCCTTACTGATTGCTAGGATTAAAGCCAATGGGCACAATGCCTGGGTCGGTTTCTCTTTCTTTGACCCAGTCTTCTCCATTTTTCCTTCTTTTATTCTACACTCCCTTACTTCCTTTCTAACCACAGAGTTTCTTCCTTCTGCCTAGTGATGGTTAATATTTTGTCAACTTACAGGCTCTACAATCATCCAGTAGACAAACCTCTGGGCATGTCTTTAAGGGCGTTTTATGTTAATTGAGGTGGGAAGATCTACCCTAAATATGGGCAGCACTGTCCCATGGATTGGGGACTGAATGAAAAGGAGAAAGCCGGCTGAGCACCAGCATTCACTGCTCTCTGCTTTCTGACTGGGGATGCAATGTGACCAGCTGTTTCACGCTCCTGCCACCATGCTTTCCACACCATGATGGATTGTGCCCTAACTGTGAACCACAATAAACACCCACTTTCTTAAGTTGTTTTTGTCAGGCATTTCTATCATTGTATGAGAACAAGAACTAATATATGCCTCTACTTTTCTCCACAATTAAGTACAGCAAGTTGATCAGTGAACCCAAAGGAGTCAATTTATAGCTCATAGCTTTTTGTCACCCCTGACTGAATTGCATCATGCTAGATGTTTTAAAAGGATGATGTCAAGTAACAGTTTCAGAATTACTGAACAATGACTTTAATTATAATTACTGCTCACCCATGTATATTTCTTTTGAGTGTAATAGCTAAATGGTATTATCTTATATTTAAAAAAAAATCAAAGTTTACAGATGTGAAAGTTCCAGATAATTCTTCAGGGGACTTTTTGTGGCCAGTATGTTGATATTTCCAAAGGCAGATAGTTGAAGTTGATTTTTTTCTTAGCCAGATGACATTTGAAGACACCATGTAGGCAAAGCATTCTGAAGCAGAGCTGTGTCCTTATGCACCAGAGGAACTTGGCTTTCTAATCAGAGTTCCACAAGCCATTGGCATATTCACCACTCCTTTACAAGAGGAGTGAGTTTCCATGAGGACTAGCATCTTCCCCCAAAGATAACATGGCCAGAGCTATCTACCAGCTAAGACAATAGATTTATTTTAAAACATACGTTTGAGAAAAATGACAGTTTTATCGAATTCTTTTTACCCCATAAGAATTTCTCTATTGAAAAGTGAACAACAAAATCCATTTGTGAACAAATATGATCACTGTTTTTAGTAGCAACAGGAATTTAGCTGAGTATGGCACCTGTACCTGTAACCCGGGGACAGGAGTAGAAACAAGAGACTCACTGGAGTTTGCTGGCCAGTTTAACCAGTATGGTGTGCCCCAGGTTCAGAAAAAAAAAAAAAAAAACCCTGTCTCAGAAAATAAGATGGGTGACTGAGAAAGGTAACTAAAGTCAACTTCTGCCCTCCACATATGCACATGGATGAGCCTACACACACATATGTTTATATGCATGCACACACATGAATACACAAAGACATGAACTCACATACCACACACACCAAAAACAATCCGTGAACAAATCCAACCGCAAGTTTTAGTAGCAACAGGAAATTAGTTATCCCCTTGCTTGAAAGTATATTTGTACTGAGTTACTTAGAGAAAACTTTTGAACTTTAAAACACAGTTAATCATCTCCTCCTATTTTATGCTAACAAACCAAACATAACACCTCTATTTTCAAACTGAAACATGAATCCAGGAAAACCACAGAATGTGTGCTACTAGTTGTTCATTTCTTCCAAGTGAATCAACAGCACCATTTCAGCATTCCACCCATTGAGGCCTGTCTGGTTTTACTATTCTGCACCATGGGTTCCAAAATCCTGTTGACATGGAAAGATTCAGTAAGCCATAAGATGATGTAGGTGATTGAATAGAATCCAACTGTATGTTACCAATAGCTAAGGAAACCACCTCATCAATTCACCATAAGCTGCTCAGAGAAAATCTGGAGGAAACAGCTATAAAGTGAAGAAGTACACTAATGCATGCCTGAAGTTTTATAAATATCTAACTCTCCCATATCTCCAGCCTAGAGAGAGAGAGAGAGAGAGAGAGAGAGAGAGAGAGAGAGAGAGACCCCTCCAGCCAGATATCAATTTTTGGGCTGATATGTCTACCTTCTTCACCACCATCATAGTTCAAAGCACTAATTCAGTCACCACTATTCTGCAACCCAAATTATATTTTAAGTATAGAAATCAAATAATACTAGTTGCTCACTGGAAATATTTATGATATTCCTTTACTCTTAAGACAAAGGCACAATCCTTGGTCTTGTGGGCAGTAAACAATGTTGCTTATCTGTCCTCCTTTCTAGGCCATGGAAGCCTTGAAATTCAGTCTGCTCCTAATCTCCTTTCATATTCAGTGATGGACACTCCTTTCTTCAGCCTGTGTTTCTTTGCAGATCTTAAAATGCTGTCTTCAGCAAGGGGAACTGTCCTTGTTCCCCAGACCAGCAGGATTCCCTACCACACTTAGTGTCTCCATGGTACTTGTCGCAATATCATTTTATGATTAGTTGTTCAGTATTTATGCTTTCCTTAGTGATGTGACCAAGCCCATTTTCTGAACTTTCAATAACTAAATTATAAACTCTGTGCCATCGTGATACAGCAGTGGAGCATTGGAATGCAACCATGAGGCGTTGTGATAACACAGTGGAGCACTGGGACGTGATACTTACCATTGTGATAATACAATGGAACACTGAGATAGGACAGTAGACTACTACATGTAACAAATGATCACTGTAACAAAACTATGGAGCATTGTGATAACACTGATGACCATTTTGATGTGACAGTGAAGCCTTGTGATAACCCAAGGGTACCTTATGAGGGGACAGTGGGCAAATATGATGTAACAGTGGAGTGTCCTGTTGAGACAGAGGAGCACTGTGATTGTGATGGGATAATGGACCATTGTGCTATAACAACAGAGCACTATGAGGAGACACTGGAACATTGTGATGCATCCGTGTACTATTGTGATCTAAAAAATCCAGATTTGTTACATGACAATAGAGATTTGTGATTGAAACATAGACCATTGTGATCCCAACAATTGATCAGTGTAATGGGACAGTGGAGCAGTGTGATGCAACACTAGGGCTTTTTGATAGGACACTGGGCCATTATGAATAAAATGTAGCATTTATTATGACACAGTGGAGCAATGTGATGAAACAGTATGCCAATGAGATGCAACAATGCAGTATTGTGATGAAACAGGGAGGATTGTGATCAGACAATGGACCATTGTGGTATAAAAATTTACCACTGGGGCTGGAGAGATGGCCTAGCGGTTAAGAGCACTGACTACTCTTGCAGAGGACCAGGGTTCCATTCCCAGCACCCACATGGCGGCTGAGAACCATCTTTAACTCTAGTTCCAGGAGAATCCGACACCCTCTTCTGACCTCCCAGTCATTGCACAACATGGGTGCACAAACCTACATGCAGATAGTACATTCATACACATAAAAAAAATAAATAAAATTAAAAAAAATTCATCACTGTGCTAATACAGTTGAGGATTGTTATAGGGCAATGAACTATTATGATCCAACAGTGGAACATTGTGATAGATCAGTGAACCATTAAGATGCAACAATGGATCATTGTGATGCAACAATTGAGCATTATGATGAGACAGTGGAGCATGTGATCAGACAGTCGACCATTGTGATACAACAATGGTGCATTGTGATAGAACTGTGTATCACTGTGATAAAACAATAGGGCATTATAATGGGACAGTAGAGAATTGTGATGGAACAATGGGGGTCTTGAGATGTAGCCATGCAGCATTGTGATAACACAGTGTGGAGTATTGTGATATGATATTTAACCATTATGATGATACAGTGGACCATTGTGTTTAGACAGTGGGCCACTATGATGTAATAATTGATCATTGTGAGAAAATTTTGGAGCATTATGATAGGACAGATGACCATTTTATGTGACAATGGAGCATTATGGTAACTCAGGGGAGCCTTGAGATGGGAAAGTGGACAAATCTAATGCAACAACAGAACCTTGTTATGAGACAGAGAGCATTATGATGGGACAGTGGATCATTGTGATGGATGATGGACTATTGTAATATAATAGATACTTGTTACAAGACAATAGAGCCTTATGACTGAACCCTTGTGATCCAAAAATTGTGATAAGAGAGTAGAGCATTATGATGGGACAGTGGACCATTTTTATGCAACAGTGGAACACTGTAATAAGATAGTTGTGTATTGTGATGAAACAATAGAGCTTTTTGATAAGACAGTGTAGCATTACAATGGTACAGTAAACCATTGTGATTCAAAAGTAGAGCACTGAAATAGGAGAGTATTGTGATTCAACAATGGAGCACTATGATGCAACAATGGAGCCCTACGGTGACCCAGTAAAGTACTGTGATGGTAAAGTAGTCCATTTTGTTGCAACACTAGAGCATGATAACACAGGGAGCATTGTAATCAAACAGTGGACAACTATGATACAACAATGGGGCATTGTGTTGAGAAATCATAGCATTGTGATAAGATGGTTGACTATTGTTACACAATCAATAAGCATTATAAAAAGACAGGGGTCATTATGATTTAACAGTGGACCATTGTCATGAAACAGAGGAACATTATGAAGGAACAGTGGACAACAGTGATGTGACAATAGAGCTTTTTGATAAGACACTGGACCATACTAATGCAACGTTGGAGCATTGTTATAAGACACTGGAATAATATGATGGGACAGTAGAACACTGAGATACAAAAATGGACCATTGTTATAAGACAGTGGAGCACTATGATGAGACAGTTGGTAGCTCCTACTGATTTTCCAGTAATTTCTAATGCTTAAGAACTCTGATTTAGAAACACACACACACACACACAGCAACACACATCCACATTATATAGGATATAGATATATATATGTTTAACTCTCCAATCTGGATGGCAAATAAAATAAAGCACATGTGAAATCTGATTCTATCTGAAACTAGATTTCCAGGCTTGGTTTCCTTGCTAACTATCTGTGTAACCTTGGTCAAATTATATAATCTTTCACAGGCTGTTTCCAACCATTAATAATCGCACACATACATAGTGATTATAGTTATCCTAAGAATTAAAATAGATAATGTCTCAATAAAGTTATTATCATAGTAACATGCAACTATTATTATATTAGTTCTGTGTTAATATTGCCTTAATCAACATTCTAATTTCCCCTAAGGGCAAGTTATGACAACCTAATCAAATACACAGAATGAAGTTGCAAAGGCAGTTTTTTATTGCTGAGTGCATTAGTCATTTTTCTCATTACTGTGACCAAATACCTAACAAAAAACAGCATAAGAGCTTCTTTTGGCTTACCCTTCAGAGAACAGCTGGAGATGCATGACTGTAAGAGCATCTTTGTCATAGCATTAACCAGGAAGCAGAGACAGAGGAATGCCCAGGTTTGCCTGATATCCTCTCATTTCCCATTTTAATCCATTCTGAGACCCTCATCATGAACTGGTACCACCCACATTCAGGTTCAGTGTGAGTCTCAATCCTCTTTGGAAACTCCCACAAAAACACACCCAGAGGCATGTCTCCTGGGTGATTCTATGTCAGTCAAGTTGACACTGAAAATTAACCATCACTGTATTTCTTTAAAGCAGCTGAGAACCATCAGAGATCAAGAATTGGATGCTATTTCCTCATGGGGAATGCCTGGAGAGTTCCTTTCCTTTAGTGCATAGCCACTCTCAGAAATTCATGTATGATGGGTCTGTAATGGGGAGCCAGTATTGAAAGACAGAACAGACGACCACCATTAAAAAAGGTGAAATTTCAAAGCCAAGCATGGCGGCACACAGGATTAATCCCAGTACTCTAGAGGCAGAGGAAGGCAGATCTCTGTGAGATGGAGACCAATCTCATCTGCATAGAGAGTTCCTGGCCAACTGGGGTTATAAAGAATCCTGGTTTAAAAAAAAAAAAAAGGAAAGAAATATCAGCCTTCTTGGAAATCAGTTTCCTGAAAGCAGTAAGAAAATAATAAAATGCATTTATTTTACAGTTGAACTTTTAAAAGAGCTTTAATTTTTAATTTTTTTATTTTATGTGTTTTAGTGTATTGCATGATGTATGTAAGTACACCTGTGTCACACAGTGCCAGCAGAGGTCAGAAGGATGCAGCAGATTCCTCTGGAACTAAAGTTATGGGTGGTTATGAGCCACCATGTGAGTGCTGGGAATCAACCCAGGTCCTCTGCAAAAGCACCCAGTGCTTTTAACTACTGAGCCATCTCTCTCACCCTAACAGTTGTAATTTTTGGAAATTCAGGAAAATTTAGAGATCTATGACAAAATTTTTAATTCTCAGAAATTCTTTGAATTTTCTGAAATGTTCATCTATATAAAACAAATCTTGCATCTTCTTGTTTCTAAATACTTTCATTGTATAACTTACTTTTGCATCTAAACCATCAATGAGCCATACTAATAACAGAGGACTAGATTTTTGTGCCAGCTGCCAGGAAGATATAAAAGACATTCACAGTTATGTGTCGCTTAAGTGAGGACCTAGTCTGAGAACCACTAAGTCAGGTAGTTTTGTCATTGCAAATATAATAATGTATTTATATAACCCTGGATGGCATAGGTCAGCCACTGAATGCTGTCTCTTAATGAAATCAAGAGATGCAATGAACATGAGATGTATAAGGCTGTACCTGGAGTGATACAGACACTGTCATGTGGGAAACATGTGTGATAAGGATAAAGTACATACTCTGAAATAATGATGAAATCTCAGTATAATAATCTCATAATCCAGAAGCATAATTATTTATTATTAACTATTATATGCCATACATTTTTTGGTCTTATTGAGACAAGGTCCCTCTGTAGCCCCAGCTGACCTCAATAGGTAGACCAGGCTGGTCTTGAACTCATAGAGGTCCACCTGCCACTGCCTCCCAGTGCTGAGATTAAAGGCGTGTGTGACCACACCTGGAATACCATACATATTGTGTCTGTCAGAGACTTGGGTATGTTCTTCATATTAGCATTATCATATGCATGTAAGTGACATGTGGTGGTGTGGCAACTAAAACAGCCCTAGGAAACAGGAAGTTTTGAGTTCCTTAGGATCAGTGTCATTTATGAATTTTGTCACCGAGCAAAATTTCTTTATGTAATGCTTGACTATGAATAATGCGTGTAAAGAAATTGTTACCTAATTGAGAAAATGGGTTCTCATTTGATCTAAAAGAAAGACAGCATACCAGTGTATAGTCTGGCACTATTGATAACTAAAGCAAAGACAGCCAGCAAGAGTTGCATGGAGCCTTCATTTGACCTTCTGTATAGCAGTTACCTTCTTCAGCTGGCTACAATGAGTAGTGCACTCCCTTCTGAGCTTCAGGATGTTCTCATTCCCTGTCTTTAAGTTTGTACCTGTCTCGCTACTTGGAACTTGCATCTGCTCTCTGGGGTCATTTCCTCTGTTACAACATCCCAATACCACAGCAGCCATAGGAGGAAAAGCAGGGCCCACTGGCCGGCAGTGGGATGAAGCAGCAGAGGGACTGAGGAGGAGGGTCTCTTTCCCTTGAGAGGAATGTTATTAGTCCATACTTAAGCCCTTTTTCCACTAGGACTCAAAGCCAAGGGGTGACAAGATTTTCTTGCACAGGCCAAAATAGTATACACTTTTGATATTATTTATTTATGTGTTTCTGTTCAACTGTTCAACTTGGGTATACATCTGCAAAATGGGTATCATCGACATCCAATAATACTTAAACAGACTGAAGTCATACTATTTTAATTTTCTGTGTATGAGTGCTTTGCCTACATGTATGTAAGGGCCCTTGAGTAAAAAATGCCCACAGAGACTAGAAGAGGATGTCAGATTCCCTGGAACTGGAGTTACAGGCAGTTGTTAGCTGCCATATGGGTGCTGGGAACCAAACCCAAGTCTTCTCCCAAAGTGGCCTTATCCACTGAGCATTCTCTCCAGCCCCTGAAGTCAGAGTTTACTGGTGGGCTGTTCTTTGCCAAATCCTGTTATAGACCATCTGGTTCCTGCTTCAGTGGTAAGTGGCCAAATGGGGAGGACATAAGAGGGAGCATGTGTTTAACTGTGTCCCTCCACCAGTCCTCTTTGCCTCTCTCCTGAGCTCATCCATCCCAGCATCAGCAGCCAAGAAATCAGAAGATTGAAGAGAGAAGGAAGTGATGGAAAGGGAGGATAGACCCCACTGTCTTTCTAGCCACTCCTTGATTCATGTCCCAAGCCCTCCATTCCTTCTGTTATTCTCCCTGGCCTTTCAGCCTAATCCTAACTCTTCACCATTGTCCCCCACCAAATTATTGCCCGCTGTCCCCATCCAATTCTCCTGTGGCTTCAAGAGGCCATGGCAAGTCAGTACGTCACTGATGTTGGTTACAGGATACCTGTTGAGGACATATGTTCCTCAAATTGGATGCATTTTCCCATATAGATGACATTTGAGAAGGCAGATAAATATTAGGATTATGTATATTATATATTCATTACTATTTATTTATAATTAAATACTGTCTTCTACTGGTTAGATTTATATAACATGTCCTCATCTGTAACTTAGAATTTCAAGATGAATTAACCATAGCTTGTGAACTAGAAAGCAATGAATCACAGGTTAGAAACCACTCCAAGCCATTTAAGCCAAGAAGTTTTCAGTGTTCACATTTCATGAGTGGTCACAGTTGGGGGGATGGAAGCATCATTAGTGATCAGTAGTTAATAAAGAGACGTCTGTCCATGTGCTCTGTGGACAGACTCTGATCTTCCTCCTTCTTTTTCCTTGAAGGGTTGGCAAAACAACACAGAAGAGATTAACCACTGACACATCAATTTCAGCTTATTTTATCCTAACCTTTCTTTTATTCCTCCCTCTTGGAAGGAGTTTTTTCCCATCCACATTGAATTTCCCTGCCAAAGTTAATAGCCCATGCTCTCAACCTCTAAATAAATGAGTACCAGTTGGTGAGAATATTGGATTGGGGAAAGGAATAGTGTTTGGCATGCATTACAGTAGTTAGAGGGATTGGAGCCAGCTTAAGGACAGAGGGGGAAGCAAGGTGATTTTGAGTTGTAGTTATTGCCCTACCATGCACTTTGAGTAAATAGATCAAATGCAGGTTTCCAAGGTAGCAACAGCCTAAGAAAGGCCAGAATATTGATTTTAAGTGATTTTACCTGCACAGAGACCATGATTAGGATTCTAAGCACAGCGCACTTAGGAGGAAAGCTTTTTGGGTTTTAAGTGAACAATATTGCTTTATCAAGTTGAAATGCTTGTTTGTCCTGCGTTTTCTTTTTCCGTTTTTCATAGTTCCCTCCCCTGCCTCCATCCTTCTTTTTCCTTCCTTCCCTCCTTTCCTCCCTCCTTTTTATTTTCTCATCTTGTGACATCATTCTAATGTAATTGAGATACTGTACTATTGAACTATTGATGAATGTTAAGTAATAGTCTTCATATTTTTTTCTTAAAAAGTAGGTGCATACTAGTTTGAAAACTGTAAATATTACTGATTAAGTATAATTAAGTGTTTCTTTGAGATTGTAGAGGAGAAAAATCCAGTATGGAAAGCCCAAGAGCACAGCACCAATACAAAAGCATTAGAAAGAAGTTAATCATGAGGTGAAGATCATCAAAAGTCTTGGAGATTATTTTATAAGTTGGTAGTGATGTGCAGTTTAATATTTTTCTTGAAGATTGTCTGAAAACAGTGTACAGTGTGGGTCAAGACAACTTCCTAGGTGATCTGCTCCCTCTCCAGCCCATCACTCTCTGAGATGTCAGAACTGGAGGACGGCATCTACCTGAATTCACTTGTGCCCATTTTGCATAAACCCATTTCATTTTCAGCTTTTCAACCCTTGGTCCAATCTATACTATGATGTAGGATTTTCCAGAAGCAGCATGACAGCTAAAGCCCCATCTTATGAGTCCAAAGCTACTTAACAGAGATGATACTGGAAAATTTCCACTTCCTCTCTTACCTTCCTCCAGAATGGGTACTGATGGAGCCAAAATTAACACACACACTCACACACACACAAATTAAAATAATACGTTGTTCTCTCCTGGGCTACCTGTACTCTTGACCACCATACTACACTCTGGGAAAAGGTCACTGTAACCATGCTTGGCCTGCTGCGAGAGAGAAAAGCGCCCTGTTCTTCTCAAAGTCTTTGTCCTGATATTGGCCACAAAGCAGCCACACTCGATTGCTGCTTCCCTAGAGCTTCCACACTGTTGCCTACCCTGTGCACCTCTTAAAAATCTGCCAAAGCACCATTTTGTTTTTGATGCGTCCTGTTCCTGAGACAGATGCCAGACTATGCACCATAAAATAAAATCCAAGTTACCCTTAGTGGAGTCCTGTATACTTTTGCACCAGGATCTCCCCTCGATATGAATCTAACAATACTTTCTCCAGTTGCTAACATGTTGGACAAAAGTAATACTGTCACTACCTAAATCAAAAAACCGCCACTGATACAATTCTATCAGTTCTTTAGACTTTACTCAGATTTCATCAGCTTCTCACTAATTTTGTTTGATTTTGACTTTCTGGTCTAAAAGCAGCCCAGATCCCACACTGACTCATTGTTATGCATACTTAATTTTCACACACACACACACACACACACACACACACACACACATACACACACACACTAAACTTGTTCTTGTTCTTTCTCACCCATCACTCTGAGTTGGGAAAATCACACCTCATTTACTCGGTAGTGTATTTCCCATGCTATGCTGAGGCTTCTTGGCTTCATGTTTGATACCTGTCTTAGAATGTTTCTAACGTCTGAGAGCTTCTCAGCTATTTCTTCCCTCACATAATTCCTACATTTGAGTAGTTAGGCCTTCTCATGTCAGACCACTCTCACAATAACTGAACATTTTACACAGAGGAAGCTTTTTCCAGAACAAGTGTTCAAAGGAACCAGACAGAAGTTACAAGGTTCCTGAACACCAAGTTTCAGAGTCTGTGCTTCTTACTTCTGTCATAATCTATTGGTCAAAGCAGTAACAGCACTGGACTGGAGCTTGGAGGATGAGAAGACTGTCCTAGTCTCTTTTTTGTCTATTTAATACAGAACATCTCAATCATCTTTATCTCCCTTTCTCCTTCTGCACCCACTAGATTTCATGCATTCTGTCATTTATTTTAAAGTGTCTCAAGTCAAGTTAGTGTTCCCAGATGTCCTTCAGTGCGTGTTGATCCACTGGAGTCTAATGAGCTTATCTAGAGTCACTGCCTTTAAGAAGTTCAGATCCTTCTTACCCAGCAGTAATCAATAGCCCAATAGTTCTTCAGGTAAGATTGTAGTCTGCTGCCCATTTCCACACTTCTATGCTGGGTTTATGTCTGCTTGAGTTTGCATGGGTCTTGCTCATGCTATCACCATTGGTGTAAGTTCATATGAGCAAGGTCCCAGGAGCCTGTAAGACTCTGTTTCTATATGGTCATGTGCTTTCTCTCGTGACTTCTTCTGCGATGGTCCCTGAGCCTGGGTGGGAGGAGTTTAATATAGGAGTCCTGTCCACAGACCCACACTCCTCAGACTCTTTTTCTCTATGCTTTGGCCATTTGTGGGCCTTTGTGTCCATTGTTGCATGAGGGAGCTTCATTGATGAGAGTTGAGAGCTGAGAGCTGTATTAGTATTCTCTCTACCCCTTGTTCTATTATGTTCTGTGATTCTTAGGTGTAGAAGTTCCACTGTAGATTAGTCATTTAGGGTTGGGCATTTCGTAGACAATCTCTGTAATAGTTTCTGTCTATTAGAAAAGAAGCTTCTTTGATGAGTGGTGACTAGCATATTGGCTGTAAACATAAGTATCCATATTTATCACATAGTAATAAATTACATTTGTCTAGAGACATGAGGCTGTCCTAGTCTTAATGGAGGATGGATCTACACCAAAGGGAGGTGAGGAATCGGTAATAGGATCTTGGAGACCAACCTCTGAACACATCTAATGATGATAAATATCAGATTAATTTTAATGCCAATTATGTCTACATACATAAAACTAAGAAATTGGTCTTTATTTTATAGTGTTTATGAATTATAAAGTAATACAATTAATTTACAATTAAATGCACAAGAAGCCTTTAAACATCCATATAACTAAATAATACCCGAATGCCACAGTGGATGTTGCTTTGTTGAAACCAAAATTCAGCTTAGGATGTGCAGGAGATGCCATAAACAAGGAGGTCTGAATCTGACATGCAAACCCTGTCTTTTAATCAACCATAAAGCTTCTCTGTGTAACACGAATCATGAAGTCTTTTGCAGAAGGAAGAAGATAGGACAGAAAACTTTGTGAAGTTCATGGTTGTTTCAGCTAGCTTTCTGTTCTTGTAACAAATAACCTGAGATAATCTCTCTATGAAATGGAAACGTTCACCTTATCTCAGTTTTGGCTGTTTCCACCTTGTTCTGTTTATACCTGCAGTGAATGAACACATTTGTGCCTAGCTTCTTGCAAAGCAAAACTGCTCATTCATAATCAGACCCAAAAAGCAAGAGGAAGGGGCTGGGGTCCCACTATATTCTTCCAATTACCTGAGACTTTCCTGTGGGCCCTTGTCTTAAATGTGGCTCCATCCCCCTCACTTTCATGATGGTGACCAAGCCTTTAACACATAGAGACACTGCAGATCCAAACCAGAGCGAAGGCTTGGTTGTCCCTATTAGCAAAGGGCTAATTGTCCCTTACGCATCTGATCAAGTTCTTTTGACCCCTGACATTGGTCTCCTTTATGGGTTATAGCGAGTTGGCAATTTGTGTGCATCAGAAGGTAGCCTGTGATGTGACCTCTCCCCTTGAGAAATTTATGGGCTGCTTTTCTTTAACCAAAAGAAGGACCAGCTTTAGCTTTATCTTTTTTTTTTTTTTTTTGAAACTTTATTTTTTTTTTATTGGTGCTTTGTACATTTCATACATCATTTTCCAATTCAGATCAGGCATATTTCCCTTTCCCTTCCCCCCCACCCCCACCCCATCCCAGATCATGCATTTTGCCATAACTGTCCTGCATCTTTCTCTTCAGTTTTTTTTTTTTCATTTTTTAGCTATAAGTGGATAATCCATGAGTAAAGCATCCTTCTTGGAAAACCAATTTGCAGGCTGTTTGTTGTGCCCAAACCCCCACACCCCACATTCCCAGCAGGGGTGAGGGGTTGTATGTTCATCAATTGAATCAAATAGTGTCCAGACTATATTGTGTAGTTTCACATTCACCCAAATCGCCCCCTTTACATTCTACCACGGCGCGCCTCTTCTGCAGTTGGTTCCCTAGGCCTTAGGAAAGGTGGCATTGTTGGTGACTGAGAAGCCAAAACAGTCCAATCTCTCTGGAGCTGTTGTTCTTGGACTCTGTACAATTCTGGGCTGTTTCCTTATCATGGGCTGACTGTGTTTGTCCGGGAATAAACCTTCCTACTACTATGAAGCACAAAGCAGTAGATATATAGTAATTTAAAGAAGCCACTAATAGTTATAGTTGGGGCTACTTTGGTATAGACACATATGTTTGGATGTATGTTATCCTGAATTACATTTTGTCCTGTTGTAATATGACAGGGTCTTACTGTGTCTTTTTTCATCCTCATTCTTTTGTTTAAAAAAACAAAAACCCCAAAATAGCAAAGCAACCCGAGTGAAAAGAGTAATCAGGGGATCGCTATACCATAGACATCAAAACTATCTACCAGGCTATGTTATAAAAACAGCCTCGCTGTACTGGCACAAAAAAACAGACCAGTTGACCAATGAAAAAACTGAAGATCCAAACCTGAGCTCATGACAATTTCAGCCACCATCATATTGACAAGAGGGGCAGGAAGCCAATGGAGGAAGAAACAGCCATTCATCTAGCAGTTGCGTTGGCCAAAACTGGATCACCACTTGTAGAGAAATGAAATTTAAACCCCTCATCTCTCACCTTGTACAAAAGTCAACTCCACTGGACCAAACTCAAGTGAAACCCCAAACTCTGGAAGTGATAGAAGAGAAACCTTGGCAGCAGGACTACAAATCATAGGTGTAGGAAAAGACTTCTAAATCAGAACACCAGCTGCCAAGAAATAAGATCGATATTGACAAATGGACCTCATTAAACTTCAAAGTTTCTGTACACAAAAGAAACAATAAAGGAAGTGAAGAAATAACCCCCAGAGTGGGGAAACCTTCACTGCGATACATCTGACAAAGCACTAATGCCAGAATATTACCAAGCTACTCAAAAACAAAAGAAGAAAAACAACCATGAATCATCAAAAAGATGGAGCAAGATCCCTGAATAGAGACTTCACAGAGGAGGCAATTAGAGTGGCCGAGAAGAAACATCTTAAAGAAGTGTTCACATCGCCGTATTAAGGAAATGCAAATTATTTTAAAGAACACACCACTTTGAAGATATCACCCTTACCTCATAAGACTGGCTAGGGATCAAGAACACAGAATGATCCAAGTCGCTGGAGAGGTTGTGGGAAGCGAAAGGGAACACTCATCCACTTGCTGGTGGAACTGTAAACTTGTACAGCCACTATGGAGATCATTGTGGAGAACGCCCCTGAAAGTCTCAAATTAGCGCTCCATTTGGACCCATTCATAACAGTCCTGGGTATATACCCACAAGACACATCTTACTGCAAAGATACATGCACAGCTATGTTTATTGCAGCTCTGTTCACAATAGCAAAAAGCTGGAACCAGCCCAGGTGCCCCTCAACTGACGAGTGGATAGAGAAAATGTGGTACCTGTATACAATGGAGTTCTATGCAGCAGTAAAGAGGGACAACATCATGAACTTTGCAGGTAAATGGATGGAGCTAGAAGACATTATGTTTAGCTTTATCTTAAAGGTTGATAAGAAACATAGTTTTTTCTCAAATCAACACCTTTTGAAGATGAATTAAACCCTGACCTCTGGTGCTTTTCTTTTAAGAAGTATGTCATTGGTGGGTGTATTAGCCACTTTTCTGTTGCTATGATAAAACCACCATGACCAAGGGAACTTACAAAAGGAAGAAGGTTACCGGGAATTAGAGTCCATTGTAGCAGGAAGGCATGGTGGCAGAGCTGGAGCAGAAAGCTGCGGTTCACATCTTCCAGTGAATACAAGAAGGAGAGAGAGAGAGAGAGAGAGAGAGAGAGAGAGAGAGAGAGAGAGAGACTGGATGGCAAGATTTGTTGAACTCTCTAAGCCCACCCACAGTGACATACTTCCTCTAGCATGGCCACACCTTCTAAGACAACTGGGAAGAAAATGTCTGAATACTTGAAGCCTATGGGTCACATTCTCATTCAAACCACAACAGTGGGGGTCCTGAAATCTTAGAAATGCCTGACAACTGGGAAGAAAATGTCTGAATACTTGAAGCCTATGGGGTACATTCTCATTCAAACCACAACAGTGGGGGTCCTGAACTCTTAGAAATGCAATCCTTCTGCTTACAGGTAGGCACAACTGCTCTGTCAGATGGCCAGCCAGTGCATCCATAGTCAGTGGAGCAGGTGTGTCTGCCACATTATAAAAATAACTAAAGAAGAGCAAGTGAACACAAGTTCCTCTGAGTTATGCTGAGAGCTGTAGGAAAAGAAGAGATAAATTAGCAGGATGAGAGCATCTCTCTTGTCACATTGAAAACTCCAAGAATGAATGGAAAGGGTAGGCAGGTGGAGGCAGCTAGGAAGGGATAGAGAGACTGGGAGCTAGGCTTACACTGGAGGCCCAATTTTCTAAATTAAATACTTTTAAAAATACATGACATTTGTGCATTACTATGTTGAGAATTTTTTTAATTGAAGAATTTAAATAGGGTTTTCTTTTATTTCATATGTCAAAATTAAATTATAATAATGTAATATATAAAATAATAAGTTATAAATCACAAAAGAAGGCAAGGTACAGTCTCCTGCTGCTCAGAAGACAGGACTACAGAAAGATTACTTTGTGGGGGTTTGGGGGGGGTTAATAACTTTATTGATGATTTGTGAATTTCATACATAATCTTTCAGTCCAATTTAGACACAATCCCCTCTTCCTGTCCCCCACCCCACCCCGGTTCATGACTTCTGCCTTACATGTCTTGCATCTTTCTCTCAGTCTTTCCAAAGTTTTTCACTGCAGAAGCTTGTTGCTTTGGGCAGAGTTTAACTGTATTAGTCAGGTCTTTGACCCAGTCTTTATGTTGTTGTTGTTCCCTCTCTTTTGCATTGCTCTAACATATGCCTATATAACCATAAAAGTGTATCAAAATTATGACCTCTGAGAATAAACTGTATGTTAATTCCAAAATATGTTTAAGCACTCACATTTCCCTTTAATTTTATATTACTCTAAGATATGAATATGTACCTTCGACCCATATACAGTAATCACAGAGTCTGAAAATAAGTGGTAAGTCAATTCTAGAGCCTGTTAATATACATTATACATTATAACAGCACAGTTGCTTTTAGATAAAAAGAAATATAACAATAATGTTGTTCAGCTTGCCTTTCAACTGGGGTCAGTATCCACAAATGAGGGTAGCCATTTTAGAATTCACATTTTCCCCTTTAATTTTATATTACTCTAAAGTATGCATATATATATATCCTCCCCCCACATACCACAATTACAAAGTCAGAAAATAAGTGGTAGATTCATTCTAGATCCCAATAAGGTATTCCCATCATAATGGTACAGTTGCTTTCAGGTAAAAGAAAAATATATACACACATTGCTCAGTTTGCCTTACTACTAGGTATTTGATGCTAACATCCACAGATGAGGGATACCATTGTCATTTGTTTTCTGGGACTGTGTTACTTCATTTAGCATAATATCTTCTAGTTCCATCCATTTACCTGCAAAGTTTATGATGTCATCTTTCTTTACTCCTGTATAGAACTCCATTGTGTAGATGTACCACATTTTCTCCATCCACTCATTGGTTAAGGGTCATTTGGGTTGGTTCCAGCTCTTCATTATTGTGAAGAGAGCTGCAATAAACATAGATGTGCATATACCTTTGCAGTAGGAAGAGTCATTGGGGTATATACCCGGGAGAGGTATGGCTGGGTCAGGTGGTAGGCTCATCTTGAATCTTTTAAGGGTTCTCCACACTGCTTTCCATAGTGGTTGTACCAGTTTACATTCCCACCAGCAGTGGATGAGTGTTTCCCTTTCCCCACAACCTCTCCAGCATTTGCTGTCTTTTGTTTTCATAATCTAAGCCAGTCTTATTGGAGTGAGATGATATCTTAAAGTGGTTTTAATTTACATTTCCTTAATTATTAGTAATGATGAATACTTTTTAAGATGTTTCTCAGCCATCTCTATTTCCTCACTTGTGAAGTCTCTGTTTCAGCTCTTTACTCCATCTCTTGAGTGAGTCATTTGTTTTCTTACTTCTTTGCTTTTTGAGTAGTTTATATATTCTGGAAGATAATGCTCTGTCAGATGTATCAGCAGTGAAGTCTTCCTCCAACTCTGGGTTTTATCTTCACTTTCCTGATTGTTTCTTTTGCTATACAGAAACTTTTGAGTTTAATAAGGTCCCACTTGTCAATTGTCCACCTTATTTCCTGTGCAGTTGCTGTCTGATTTACAAAGTCTTTTCCTATACCTATGTCTTGTAAGTTGCTGCCAACTTTTTCTTCTACCAATTTCAGAGTTTTGGGTTTCACATTGAGGTCTTTGATCCATTTGGAGTTGATTTTTGTACAGGGTGAGAGGTAGGGGTTTAATTTTATTCTTCTACTGATGGTGATCCAGTTTTGCCAACACCATTTGCTGAAGATGATGTCTTTCTTCCATTGAATATTTTGGCCCCTTTGTCAAATATGATGTGGCTGAAATCGTGTGTGCTCAAGTTTGGATCTTCAATTTTGTTCTATTGGTCAATGGGTCTGTTCTTGTGCTAGTACCAGGCTGTTTATATGACTATAGCCCTGTAATATAGTTTGAAGTCTGGAATAGTGATCCTCCCCGTATTGCACTTTTCACTCATGGTCTCTTTGGCTATTTGTGGTCTTTTGTTTTTCCATATGAACTTAAGTATTTTTTTCCAAGTCTTTGAAGAAACTCTTGGGGATTTTAGTTGGGATTGCATTGAATCTGTATATTAATTTGGGCAGAATGGACATTTTTACTATATTAATTTTTCAAATCCATGATCATGGGAGGTCTTTCCATTTTCTGATTTCTTGTTCAATCTCCTTCTTCAAGGGTTTAAAATTTTTGTTATAGAGATCTTTGGTTTCTTTGCTTAATTTTGTTCCTAGGTATTTTCTTCTTTTTGTGGCTATTGTGAGTGAGAAGGTCTTCTTGTATTCCTTCTCCAGTTGCTTGTTGGTGTAAATAAAGCAGTGGCGGGGCCCAGACCAGCTGAGCTGCAGGGACTGTGCCATGTCTGGTAGGGGATTATGGGAAGGGGAAGCTAGGCCCACCAGGCATACAAGGGGTGGAGTCTGAGTGGACCAGCGGGTTCTGTGGATTGGGAAAGGTATCCTGGAAGGCCTTGGGAGCTAGGAGCTGAGGCTCGAACACAGAGGGTACTGGCACTCGGGCTAAGCTAGCAACCCAAATACTCCCCCCACCCTCCCCCCGGCTGCCAACTGGGACCCCCCTAGAACCTAGACAAATCAACACTCCATTCATAAGGAGAATATAACAAAGATGAAGGAATCAAGGAAAGCAATCCTTCAACAAAGTAAAGAGGCATTCAAAATTCGCATCGGAATACTGGCAAAAAGCCAACCGCATGCTGAGAGCACAAGGAAAGAACAATGTGGGAAAAGCACAGAAAAACTCCACGCCAAACTCCACAGAGCCAGTGGAGGACCCCTACAATGGGATCTCCATAGAGGTAACCCAGGACACAGATCCCAAAATAACAATCACAAATATATTCAAATAAATCATAAAACTAAGGGGAGAGAATGAAAAACTCAGAAAGGATCTAGAGGAAGACAAGGACAAACTTCAGAAAGGAGAGAATGATAAAAGGAGAAAATGATAGATTCTGAAAAGAGCTTAGAGGGACAAAATGACAAACTCCAGAAGGAAGTGGAAACACTGAAAAAATCCCATGCTGAAATGAAAAAGGAAACCAATGAGCTACAAGAAAAGTTTGAGAAGCTCCAAAAGGAAATGGAAATAGTAAGGAGACCACAGGAAGAAAAAAATAAAGGAAATCGAACAGTCATCCAATCAAGAGGAAAGAATGGGAAAAAACCTCAGAAGCAGAATGGAGGAAGCAGAAAAAAAGAATATCAGACCTAGAAGACAACACAGAACAACTAAAAAGCTCAAGTAAAGACTATGAAAAATTTAAAAATACACAAGAGTAGAACAACCAAGAAATGTGGGACACTATGAAAAGATCAAACCTCTGCATCATAGGGATAGAGGAAGGAGAAGAATCCCAAGAAAATAGTATTGACCAGATTGTCAACAAAATAATAGAGGAAAATTTCCCCAAACTAAAAAAGACAAACCCATGCAAATACAAGAAGGAAGTAGAACACCAAATAGACTAGACCAGAAAAGAAACTCCCCTCACCATATCATAGTTAAAATGCTAAATACCCAAAATAAAGACAAAATTCTGAAAGCCACAAGAGAAAAACAGCAAGTTACATACAAGGGAAAACCTTGGCCTGGAAGGATCATTCTTCAACATAATCAAAGCCATATATAAGAAACCAACAATCAGCATCATCCTAAATGGAGAAAAGTTATAAGGATTCCCCATAAAGTTAGGAACCCGAAAATATGCCCCTTGTCACAACTCCTCTTCAATATAGTGTTTGAAACACTGGCTAGGGCAATAACGCAAGAACAGGCAATTGAAGGAATACTAATTGGAAAAGAGGAAGTAAAACTATCCCTTTTTGCAGATGATATGATAGTTTACCTAAGGGATGCTAAAAACTCCACAAGAAAACTCCTAGAAACAAAAGTTTCAGTAAAGCAATGGTTACAAAATTAACCTAAAAAAATCAGTAGTCTTTCTTTACACCAACAACAAGCAACTGAAGAAGGAACACAAGGAGTTCTTCCCACTCACAATAGCCTCAAAAACAATAAAATACCTAGGAATAAACCTAACAAAAACCACCAAAGATCTCTACAACAAAAATTATAAGCTCCTGAAGAAAGAGATTGAAGAAGACATCAGAAGATGGAAAGACCTCCCATGCTCATGGATTAGAAAAATTAACATATTAAAAATGTCCATCTGAGATCTGAGACCAGCGGAAGTGCAGGAAGGCAGGTAGGAACTGGGTGCTTCAGCAAGCCTGATTGTTGATTGACTTAACCTAGTTAATCCGTT
This sequence comes from Rhizomys pruinosus, assembly GCA_009823505.1. Classification (NCBI taxonomy): domain Eukaryota; kingdom Metazoa; phylum Chordata; class Mammalia; order Rodentia; family Spalacidae; genus Rhizomys; species Rhizomys pruinosus. Next base: position 932,483 of record VZQC01004208.1, read on the forward strand.
AATCCAGTTGTCGTTGACTTAAATGGCTTTTGTGGCTGTGGGGGCGGAGCTATCCTCCCAGCTGGTATTAAAGGTAGGGTTGTGTGAGTCTTGAGATCTGAGATCTCCTGAGACCAGTGGAAGTGCAGGTACCAGAGTTAAAGAGCAAAAACCCCCCATCCCCCCAACTGGGATTAGAAGGCATCTGAAGGAGGCAAGCAAAGCAAGCCTTCAACACAGTGAAAAGGCATTTAGGACTCACATTGGAATACAGGCAAGGAGAAGCCCATATGCCAGGAACACGAAGAAGAGACAACACTGGAAAGGGGCAGGATAATCCCACACCAAGCTCTACCAACCCTATGGAAGATTCCTACAGTGGGATCCCTCTGGGGATGCCCCAGGACACAGATATCAGAAACACAATTGGGAACATACTTAAAGAACTACAAGATTATAAAGAACAAATCAAAGAACTAAGAAAAGAGAATGAAGAACTCAAGAAGGACCTAGAGAGAGAGAATGACAAGCTCCGGAAGGAAGTAGAAACACTGAAAAGATCCCATGCTGAAAAAGATAAAGAAACCAACCAGCGAACCAAAGAGCTACAAGAAGAGATTGAGAAGCTCCAAAAAGAAGTAGAAATACTAAAGAAATCAGAAGAGGAAATGAAAAAGGAAATCAAACACTCATCCATTCAAGAGGAAAGGAATGGAAAAAGCCTCAGAAGCAGAATGGAGGAAGCAGAACAAAGAATATCAGACCTGGAAGATAACACAGAACAACTAAAAACCTCAAGGAAAGATTATGAAAAATTTAAAAATACACAAAAGTGGAACAACCAGGAGCTGTGGGACACTATGAAAAGATCAAACCTCCGCATCATAGGAATAGAGGAAGGAGAAGAATCCCAAGAGAATGGTATTGATCAGATCTTCAACAGAATAATAGATGAAAACTTCCCCAAACTAAAAAAGGACAAACCAATACCAATACAAGAAGCACATAGAACTCCAAACAGACAAGATCAGAAAAGAAATTCTCCACGCCACATCATAGTTAAAATGCTAGACACCCAAAACAAAGACAAAATCCTTAAAGCCACAAGAGAAAAACAACAAGTGACCTATAAGGGGAAACCTATCAGAATTACAACTGACTTCTCAATGCAAACTATGAAAGCAAGAAGAACCTGGAGCAAAGCATTCCCAGTGTTAAGGGACAATAGATGCCAACCCAGGTTACTATACCCAGCAAAAATGTCAATTATAGTTGAAGGAGAGAGAAAAACCTTCCATGACATAAACAACTTGAAAGAATACATGTCCGGAAAACCAACCCTTCAGAGAATACTTGAAGCAATTCAAAGAACAGAAGAAAGGAGCAACCAACCCCAGGCACCTAGAAAGAGAAATCAATAAAAGCATAACTGCAGAAGTAGAAACCTAAACCAAAACCGCAAATGGATAATAAGGCAAAAGGAAGCAACACAAACCTATCAGTCATAACCTTAAATATTAATGGACTAAATTCCCCAATCAAAAGACATAGACTGGGAGACTGGATTAGGAAACAGAATCCATCGATATGCTGTCTACAAGAAACACATCTTACCTTCAAGGACAGGCACCACCTTAAAGTGAAGGGATGGAAAAAAATATTCCAAGCAAATGGTACCAAAAAGAAAGCAGGTGTTGCTATTTTAATATCGGATAAAATAGACTTCAAAGTAAAAGAAATCAGAAGAGACAAAGAAGGCCATTACATTTTCATCAAAGGAACAATCCACCAAGAAGATTTCACAATTATGAATATATATGCCCCAAATTCTGGTGCACCAAACTTTATAAAGACAATTCTCCAGGACCACAAGTCACAGACTAACCCCAGCACACTCATAGTGGGAGATTTCAATACCCCACTGAGTCCTTTGGATAGGTCAACAGGACAAAAAATAAACAGAGAGACATCTGAACTGAACGATATGATACACCAAATGGACCTCATAGACCTCTACCGAACATTCCATCCTAATACCAGAGAATACACTTTCTACTCAGCACCCCACGGAACATTCTCCAAAATCGACCACATCCTGGGACACAGAAGAAACCTCTACAAATACAAAAAGATTGAAATAATTTCATGCATCCTGTCAGACCACAGTGCAATGAAGCTCAACATCAACACCAGGACAAGCCCTCCTGCCTACAAGAACACATGGAGACTAAACAACACACTCTTGAATAATGAATGGGTCAAGGAAGAGATAAAGAAAGAAATAAAAACATTCCTGGAACTGAATGACAATGACAATACAACACAACAAAACTTATGGGATACCTTAAAAGCAGTCCTAAGAGGGAAATTTATAGCCCTGGGTGCCTACATTAGAAAAACAGAAAGAGCACAAGTGAATGATCTAACACTACAGCTAAAAGCACTTGAGAGGCAACAACAGATGAACCCTAAACGCAACAGACAGGAAGAAATAACAAAAATCAGAGCAGAAATCAATGAAATAGAAACAAAGAAAACAATACAAAAAATCAATGAAGCCAAAAGTTGGTTCTTTGAAAGAATAAACAAGATAGACAGACCTCTAGCCCAGTTAACAAAAAGAAAGAAGGAACAACTCCAAATCAATACAATCTGTGATGAAAAGGGAAATATCACAACGGACAAGGAAAAGATCAAGAAAATTATATGGGAATATTACAAGAACCTATATTCTACCAAGTTTGAAAATCTAGAAGAAATGGATGAATATCTGAAATCTTGGGAATCACCAAAGCTTGGCCAAGAGGAGACCAGCAGCTTAAACAGACCCATAACATATGAAGAAATAGAGGATGTAGTAAGAAGCCTCCCAACTAAAAAAAGCCCAGGCCCAGACGGTTTCACAGCAGAATTCTATAAAACATTTCAAAAAGACCTACAACCATTATTTCTGAAACTGTTTAGAAGTATACAATCAGAGGGAATTCTCCCAAATTCCTTCTATGAAGCCAACATCACTCTATTACCAAAACCAGGCAAAGATCCAACTAAAAAGGAGAATTATAGACCCATCTCCCTCATGAACACAGATGCCAAAATTCTAAACAGAATACTGGCAAATCGCATACAGACCCACATCAAGAAGATCATCCATCATGACCAAGTTGGATTCATACCAGAGATGCAGGGATGGTTCAACATACGAAAATCAATAAACATCATCAAACACATAAACGGAATCAAAGACAAAAACCACACCATCATCTCAATTGATGCTGAAAAAGCCTTTGACAAAATCCAGCATCCCTTCATGCTTAAAGTCCTAGAAGGAATTGGATTGGAGGGATCATTCCTCAATGTAATCAAAGCCATATACAGGAAACCCACAGCCAATATCATCCTAAATGGGGAAATGACAGAAACATTCCCTTTAAAGGTAGGAACTCGGCAAGGCTGCCCCCTATCACCACTCCTCTTCAATATAGTGCTTGAAACACTTGCTAGAGCAATAAGGCAAGAAAAGGATATTAAAGGAGTACTAATTGGAAAAGAGGAAGTCAAACTATCCCTATTTGCTGATGATATGATTGTTTACTTAAGGGATGCAAAAAACTCCACCAGAAAACTCCTAGAAACGATTAACAGCTTCAGCAAAGTGGCAGGATACAAAATTAACCTTAGAAAATCAATGGCCTTTCTTTACACCAAGAACAAGCAACTGGAGAAAGAATTCAAAGAGACCTTCCCACTCACAATAGCCTCAAAAACAATAAGATACCTAGGAACAAACCTAACCAAAGACACCAAAGACCTCTACAACAAAAATTTTAAACCCTTAAAGAAAGAAATTGAAGAAGACATCAGAAGATGGAAAAACCTCCCATGCTCATGGATTGGGAAAATTAACATTGTAAAAATGTCCATTTTACCAAAACTCTTGTATAGATTTAATGCAATCCCAATCAAAATCCCCAAGAGTTTCTTCACAGGCTTGGAAAAAAAGTCCTTAAATTCATTTGGGAAAACAAAAGACCCTGAATAGCCAAAACAACCCTGAATGAAAAGAGCTACACAGGGGGGATCTCTATACCAGACTTCAAACTATACTACAGGGCTATAGTCATAAAAACAGCCTGGTCCTGGCACAAAAACTGACTGGTAGACCAAAGGAATAAAACTGAAGATCCAAACTTGAGCACATACAATTTCAGCCATCTCATATTTGACAAGGGGGCCAAAAAGACTCAGTGGAGAAAAGACATCATCTTCAGCAAATGGTGTTGGCAAAACTGGTCACCACTTGTTGAAAATTATAATTAAACTCCTACCTCTCACCCTGTACAAAAATCAACTCCAAGTGGATCAAAGACCTCAATTTGAAACCCAAATCTCTAAAGGTGATAGAAGAAAAGGTTGGTAGCAATTTACAAGACATAGGTGTAGGAAAAGACTTTCTAAATCAGACAGCAGCTGCTCAGGAAATAAGGTCGACAATTGACAAGTGGTACCTTATTAAACTCAAAAGTTTCTGTACAGCAAAAGAAACAGTCAGGGAAGTGAAGAGAAAACTCACAGAGTGGGAGGAAACTTCACTGTTGATACATCTGACAGAGCATTAACCTCCAGAATATAAACTATTCAAAAAAACAAAAAAGTAAGAAAACAAATGACTCACTCAAAAGATGGAGTAAAGAGCTGAGTAGAGACTTCACAAGTGAGGAAATAGAGATGGCTGAGAAACATCTTAAAAAGTGTTCATCATTGCTAGTAATTAAGGAAATGCAAATTAAAACCACTTTAAGATACCATCTCACCCTGATAAGACTGGCAAGGATCAAGAAAACAAATTATGCTAAATGCTGGAGAGGGTTTGGGGAAAGGGGAATACTCATCCACTGCTGGTGGCAATGCAAACTTGTACAACCACTATGGAAAGCAGTATGGAAAACCCTTAAAAGATTCAAAATGAGCCTACCACCTGACCCAGCTATACCACTTCTGGGAATATATCCACCAGACTCTTCATACCACAGAGATACATGTACAGCCATGTTCATTGCAGCTCTCTTCACAATAGCAAAGAGCTGTAACCAACCGAAATGCCCCTCAACTTACAAGTGGATAGAGAAAATGTGGTACATCTACACAATGGAGTTCTATGCCTCAGTAAGGAAAGATGGCATCATGAAATTTGCAGGTAAATGGATGGAACTTGAAGAAATTATCTTTAGTGAAGTAACACAGTCCCAGAAAAACAAATGACGAATGGTATCCCTTATCTGTGGATGCTAGTGCCAATAACCCAGTTGTAAATATTCCTTGTGGGGAATGATGCATATTGGAAAGAACAACAACAGAAAAGACTGCAACAAAGAACTGACTGAAATGGTGAATCTGTTTGGGCGGGAGGGTTGGGAGGGTGGCATGGGTCTACATTAGATTAATGTATAGTTGATTGATGTGAGTTTAACAGGTATCCAAATTTGTCCAAAGTTTGTCTACATAGTATATACTATTCTAGGTCTTAGTAAAAAGTAAAAATGTCTATATTAAACAACATTGGTTAAAATGTTTTAATGAAAAAGGTAATACATCTAAGCTAATTGGAACATAAATTGTTGTCCACATCTGCTTCACTTATAATTTGTATAACAACGACTTTGGGGTTAATGGATACAAATATTCTCTACAACGTTTGTGTTGTACAGTATCAACTTGTAACATTTTCTTCTACTTGTAGGATAATTTAACTAAAAGAATTAAGTTGCCTTCCAATTAACAACATACAGTCAATGATAAACAGCTTAATGCAGAAAAGTTGGCCCAGCTAAACATTAAAAGAAAGAAAAGCCTCAGACAGCTACAGACATCAAACATCTCTGTGGATCCTAATCGTAACAACTATTTATAATGTGCCCTAATGAACTCTACCTTTCAGGTGCCGCAAAGTTTTAATATGAGAGACTTCCTTACCTCCTTTTCCTAGAACAAAGAAAAACATGATGGTAATGAAGTCATTCCCTAATTGTAAACTAGAGCTATTACAGAGGTAATTGCTTATAAAAAGTGATATAGTTGCCTTCTTTAATTTACTGAGTCATAGGAACTGCGAAAGGATAATTCCCTATTCAGAGCCAAATACAATACTAAAATCTATATAAGCTGGGTAATTAAGCAAAACATATTAATAGAGAAAAGCTCTGTTATCAGAAATGGATTATTCACCCAAGGAGATGTTGGCTAGTGGATCCAAGCCCCCAAAAAGATAAGGGCTTTTTGCCAGAAAACTGGGATACCTGCAAGAAGAGAGGCAGTAAGGCCCTGTTGTTGAAGACCTGGTGTAAGCATGGGAAAGATATATCAAGACCACACTTGCAAGTATACAGTTGGCCTCTGGAATGCCAGAGAGTGTTACCAAAGGCCACTAAATCAATAAAGCAAATATTGGTCTCCTTGAGTCAAGCAAGACTCCTCCATCAGCATCAGCTACACCTCATCTGCCTGGAAATACTGTGCAGCAGTGGCAGCCAAATGTCTGTATATCCCAAATCTAATTGGCTCTTAGCTCTCCCCTTGGAAGAATAATTCACGGCTGACACCATAAGCTTAAGTCCTCTAATGGTTAGGAGATGTTACAAGCCACAGTAAGACCTTGTCAGCCTTTACAGAAAAGCTATATATAGTCCATGGATTAGCATACCATCCAAGCATTTGTGTCTATAACCTACCATAATAATTAGTACTGTTTAAATGCCTGTATATCTAATTGCTTGTGCTTCATCAGTAGGAATAAAAGGTTATTCCTGGATAAACTGCCAACCCATGAAAGGAAACAGCCTGAACTGATCAGAGTCCAAAACAACATCTCCAGAGAAAGTAGACTACTTTGCTTCTCGTCCACTTGTGTCCCTTTTCTAAAGCCTAAGGAACAATCTGTGGAAGAGGGGGTGTGGTAGAATATAAGGGCTGTGATTGGGGTGAATTGTGAAACTACAGGAATATAGACTGGACTCTTATTTGATCAACATGATAGTACATATAACCTCCTCCAGCTGGACAATGGGGGCCTCGGGCTGTATAAGTTTGGGCATATCTACTTGCAAATTGGTTTTACATGAAGGATGCTTGTATACATTACTTATTACCTTTTATTAAAAAATAAATTAATTTTAAAAAGCTACTCATTTTTCTAGGTTAACATTGTATCCCACCACTTTACCGAAACTCTTAATCATTTCAAGAAGTTTTCTGGTAGAGTTTTTAGCATCCTTTAGGTAAACTATCATATCATCTGCAAAGAGGGATAGTCTTTTCCAATTAGTACTTCTTTAATTCCCCCTTTCTTGCCTTATTGCCCTAGCAAGTGTTTCAAGCACTATATTGAAGAGGAGTGGTGATAGTGGACAGCCTTGCCATGCTCCTGCCTTTAAGGGGAATGCCTCTAACTTTTCTCCATTTAGGATGATGTTGGCAGTGGGTTTGTTGTGTGTGGCTTTGATTACATTGAGGAATGTTCCTTCCAGTCCAATTCGCTCTAGGACTTTAAGCATGAAGGGATGCTGAATTTTGGTGAAGGCTTTTTCTGCATCAATTGAGATGATTGTATGGTTTTTGTCTCTCAGTCCATTTATGTGTTTTATGATATTTATTGACTTACATATTTTGAACCATCCCTGCATCTCTGGTATGAATCCAACTTGCTCATGATGGATGATCTTTTTGATGTGGGTCTGTATGCAGTTTGCAAGTATTTTGTTGAGAATTTTTGCATCTGTGTACAGTAATGAGATGGGTCTATAGTTTTCTTTTTTGGTTGTATTGCTGCCTGGTTTTGCTATTAGAGTGATGCTGGCTTCATAGAAGGAATTTGGGAGAATTCACTCTGCTTTTATCCTTCTGAACAGTTTTAGTAATAATGGTCGTAAGTCTTTTTCAAATGTTTTATAGAATTCTGCCATGCAACCATCTGGGCCTCGGCTTTTTTTAGTTGGGAGGTTTACTATTACATTTTTTTTTATTGATGCTTTGTGCATTTCATACATCATTTTTCAATTCAGTTCAGGCATATATCCCCTTCCCTTCCCCTCACCCCACCCCTACCCATCCCAGATCATGCATTCTGCCATAAGTTTTCTGCATCTTTCTCTGCTTTTTTGTTTTGTTTTGTTTTCATTTTTTTAACAATAAGTGATAATTTGTGAGTACAAGCATCCTTCATGTAAAACCAATTTGCAAGCAGTTGTGCCCAAACCCACACAGCTCATGGGTCCCACCATCCAGCAGGGGGGGCTTGTATGTTCAATCAAGTTGATCAAATGAGTGTCCAGTCTATATTATTGTAGTTTCACCATTAACCCCAATCGCATTCTACCCCTTACATTCTACCATGCCCCCTCTTCCACAGATTGTTCCCTAGGCTTAGAAAAGGGGCACAGGTGGATGAGAAGCAAAACAGTCTACTTTCTCTGGAGCTGATGTCTTGGTCTCAAGTCAATTCTGGCTGTTTTCTTTCATGGGCTGCCATCTTGTCCAGGCATAACCTTTCAATCCTACTAATGAAGCACATGCAATTAGATATATAGGTATTTAAACATATATTAAACATAATATATTAAGCATATCTTATGGATTTGTTTAAGCTGCCAATGTCTTCTTGGTCAAGCTTTGATGAATTCCAGGATTTCAAATATTCATCCATTTCTCTTAGGTTTTCAAATTTAATACAGTATAAATTTTTGAAGTATTCTCATATGATTGTCCTGACCTTTTCTCTGTCTGTTGTGATGTTTCCCTTTTCATCACAAAGACTATTGAGCAACTATGGAGTTGCTCTTTCTTTTGGTTAACTGGGCTAGTGGTCTATCTATCTTGTTTGTCCGTTCAAAGAATCAGCTTTTGGATTCATAGATTCTTTGTATTGTTTTCTTTGTTTGTATTTCATTGATTTCTACTCTGATTTTTGTGATTTCTTCCTGTCTGTTGTGTTTAGGGTTCATTTGTTGTTGTCTCTCAAGTGTTTTTAGCTGCAGTGTTGGTTTGTTTATTTGTTCTCTGCTTTTTTTTTTTATTGATGCTTTGTGTATTTCATACAACATTTTCCAATTCAGTTCAGGCATATATCCCCTTCCCTTCCCCCCACCCCACCCCTACCCATCCCAGATCATGCATTCTGCTGTAAGTTTTCTGCATCTTTCTCTGCTTTTTTGTTTTGTTTTGTTTTCATTTTTTTTTAACAATAGGTGACCGAGGGCTATAAACTTCCTTCTTAGTACTGCTTTTAAAGTATCTCATAGGTTTTTGCTCTGTTGTATTTTCTTTTTTGTTTAGTTCCAGGAATGTTTTTTATTTCTTTCTTTATTTCTTCTTCGACCCATTAATTATTCAAGAGTATGCTGTTTAGTCTCCATGTGTTCTTGTAGATAGTTGGGCTTATTCTGGTGTTGATATTGAGTTTTATTGCACTGTGGTCTGATAGAAAGCTTGGAATTATTGCAATGCTTTTGTATTTGTAGAGTTTTTTCTGTGTCCCAGTATGTGATCAATTTTGGAGAATGTTCCATGGGGTACTGAGTAGAAAGTATATTCTCTGGTGTTTAGGTGGAATATTCTGTAGATATCTCTGAGGTTCATTTGGTGTATTGTACTGTTCAATTCATATGTTTCTCTTTTTATTCTTTGTCTAGTTGACCTATCTAATGGGCTCAGTGGGGTATTGAAATCCCCCGCTATTACTGGATGGGATCAATCTGTGCCTTGAGTCCTGTAGAATTGTGTTCATAAAGTTTGGTGCACCTGTGTTTGGTGCATATATATTCATGATTGTGAAATAATCATGGTTAATTGATCCTTTGATAAGGATGTAGTGGCCCTCTCTGTCTCTTCTGATTAGTTTTACATTGAAGTCTATTTTGTCTGATATTAGAATAGCAATTTCTGCTTGCTTTTTGTACCATTTACTTGGAATATTTTTTTCCATCCTTTCCCTTTAAGTTGGTGCCTATCCTTGAAGGTGAGATGGTTTTTTTTTATAGAGAGCATATAGATGGGTTATGTGTCCTAATCCATTCCCTGAGTCTATGTCTTTTGATTGGAAATTTCATCCCATTAATATTTAAAGTTATTATTGAGAGCTGTATGCTGCTTCCTTTTGCCTTATTTTCTGTTTGCATTCTTGGTCTAGGTTTGTATTTCTCTAGGTGCTTGGTGAATAGTTGCTCCTTTCCTCTGACCTTTGAAGTGCTTTGAGTATTTTCTAAAGGCTTGGTTTCCTGGGCATGAGTTCTTTCATCTTATTTATGTAAGGAAAGATTTGTCTTTCTCCTTCAACTATAATTTACATTTTTGCTGGGTATAGCTATCTGGGTTGGCATCTATAGTCATTTAGTACTGGGAATACTTTGGTCCAAGTTCTTCTGGATTTCATCATTTACACTGAAAAGTCAGATGTAATTCTGATGGGTTTTCCTTAATATGTAAGTCGTTTTTCTCTTCTGGCCTTCAATAATTTGTTTTGGACATCTAGTGTTTTAACTATGATACAGAGTGGGGTATTCATTTTCTGATCATGTTTATTTGGTATTTTATGTGCTTCTTGTATTTGTATGGGTTTGTCATTTTTCAGTTTGGGGGAATTTTCTTCTATTATTCCATTGAAGATCTGATCAATACCATTGTCCTGGGATTCTTCTCCTTCCTCTATCCCCATGATGAGGAGGTTCAATCTTTTCGTAGTGTCCCATATTTCCTGATTGTTCCACTCTTGTGATTTTTTTTAAATTTTCATACTCTTTTTTTTTTTATTATTGCAGTTCTTCCACCTTGTCTTCCAGTGTTGATATTCTACTTTCTGCTTCATCCAATCTGTTACTGAGGCTTTCTTCCATCTTTCCTTCCTGATTGGATGAGTGTGCAAGTTCCTTTTCCACTTCATCCTGTGATTTCTTTAGTATTTCCAGTTCCCCTTGGAGTTTGTCATTCTCTCCTTCTAGATACTTGAGTCTCTAGTTGTTTTCCTGTTTCACTTCAGCGTGGGATCTTTTTCAGTGTTTCCACTTCATTCCTGAGTTTGTCATTCTCTCCCTTCATTTCTTTGAGTATGTCTACTATTGTTCTTTTAAGATCTATGTCCTGGGTTATCTCCAGGGAGAACTCATTGTTGGGGTCTTCTATAGGAGTGCTAGATTTTGTTGGGGATTTATTATTTGCTTTTCCCATGTTGTTGATTTTCCTTTGTGCTCTTGGCATGTGGATTTGATTTGTTGTTTATAGTCTGATGCAAAATTTGAGTGCTTCTTCATTTGGTTGAAGGCCTGTTCCTCTAGGTTGGAAGGTTGGCTGTCTCTTCTGTTACTTTGTGTTCTGAGTTACCTTCCCTGTTCCCACCAGGATGGCTTCAAGGGGAGTGTGGCACTGGTTTTGGCCAACCCAATCCTGTCACTGCCAAGGTGACTGTAGGGCCTCATCTGATCTGGTCTGGAAGTTGGAGCAGCTCCAGAGACCTTGCACCTGAAGTTATGGGCTTGGATGGTCCTGGAACCCGCTTGCCAAGAGGCCACCCTGTCACTCTCCCAGTGCCAGAAGCAAAGATGCTAGGATGGTCCTGGAACCCTGCACCAGAAGTGACTGGGTTTGGAGGGTCTTAGAACCCTGGGCTGGAAGTGTGGGAACTGGGATGGTCCTGGAACCCCTCTGCCAAGAGGCCACCCTGTCACTCTCCCTATGCCAGAAGCAAAGATCCTAGGATGGTCCTGGAAACCTGCACTGGAAGTGACTGGGCTCAGAAGGTCTTGGAACCCTGGGTTGGAAGTGAAGGAGCTGGGATGGTCTTGGAACCTGCCTGTCAAGAAGCCCGGCCTGTCATTTACCTTGCGCTGGAAGCGACTGGGTTGGGATGGTCTTAGGACCCTGGGCTGGAAGAAACAGAGCTCTGATGGTCTTGGAACCTTGTGTCCAGCATTGAGAAATTTTTAAGGCAGCCATTGTTAATAAATAATTCTCTCAAGGAGAATAATAGAGTTCTGTGGACTAAGTGATTACCTGCATGTGCTCTAGAAGTGTGAGCAACTCTGAGGGTAGGCATGGTGGGAATTTCATTCTGTGGCTTGAGTGAGTTCTAGGATAGACAGAAGGGCAAAGATGGTTATGGGGCTTTGTTTATTTTTTTGTTTCCATTCAAACACGCCTCTCTTTTCTGCCTTCTGCTTCGTTAGCATTTTATTGCTAATTAATCTAACAGTACCAATGTCGGGGGGGGGGTGCACAGGTGTGTGAGTATCTAGCCCAGTTTCTGTACTTACTAGCCAGATGATATTTGTCAGAGTTTCTAGTTGGCTGTGATCCCAGCTTTCTTTTCCCTGGTGTAAAGGATTGTAATTACATCACATCATTGTTTGATTTGGAAACTAACTGGTTCGGTGTCTTGTATACTGGAGAACACCACCCAGGAGAGTTCACAGTGATTTATGGTCAGTAAAAACTGAAATCACTTCTCTTTTCATAGATATTCTATCTAGAACTGCGATTTTACTTCCAGCACTTCCTTTTAATCAAATAGACACAAATCTAAGATAGTGCCTCCATATGTATAACCCTAGGAACTTCACTTAAAAATTACTAGTTTCGGGCTGGAGAGATGGCCTAGCGGTTAAGAGCGCCGACCGCTCTTACAGAGGACCCGGGTTCAATCCCCAGCACCCACATGGCGGCCGAGAACGGTCTGAAACTCCAATTCCAGGAGAACTCCAGTTCCAGGGGAATCCGAGACCGTCTTCTGACCTCCGCGGCATTGCACGACACGGGTGCACAAACTTGCATGCAGACAGTACATTCATACACATACAGAAATAAATAAAATTAATTAAAAAAAATTTTAAAAAAATTACTAGTTTCGTGTGAAATATATCTTAAAAGTCATGCAAAAAGGAGGTAGAAGTTTTAAAATGACTTCACAGGACAGATTTTTTGGGTAACTGAGATATAAGCTCAAGCAGAGCTTTATAACAGGGTGTTTGGAGCAGAGAGACTTGCTGTATTGGATGGCTTCTGCCCAGCTGATGTTCAAAGGCTGTGTGGCCCGAGCACTCACTGCCACCCAATCCTGGGTCAGTCAAAGTCCCCTTTGCTCACTTGGAACTCAATGCAAGAGCCCTGTTGCTCCAGGGGTGAGGGCGGGGTGTCTCTGGACTACTCCAGCTATTCTATTCTTCTCCTCAACATTAGTTTAATGTTCCCTGCTGTGGTTAAGCCCCAGGGCCTTGTGCATTCTAGGCAATGGTTCTGCCATGGAGTTAAATCCCCAGTTATTTATTTGTGTTAAAAAAGACATACACCTGGGGGCTGTAAAGATGGCTCAGCAGTTAAGAGCACTGGCTGCTCTAGCAGAAGACCCAAGTTCAAATTCCAGCACCCACATGACAACTAGCAACAGTCTGTAACTACAGTGCCAGGGGGACCTGAGACCCTCTTGTGGCCTCTGGGAGCATTGTACTTACATACACACAAGTAAAAAATTCATACACGTGAAAACATAAATTTAAAATGAAAAAAGAGAAATACTAGTCAAAACTGGGTATGGTGGCCTACACCTAATAATCCCAGTTCAAAAGGGGGAGACAAGAGGATCATCAGTTCAAGTCATCCTCAACTTCAGAGCCAGTCAGAGGTCAGCCTGGGCCAAATGAGCACCTATCTAAAAAAGAAAAGAAAAAAAGACATTCCAAAGGTTAAGATCAACAGACAACTTCTACATATTTGTCTTTAAATTTAGCTATTGTATCACTTCAGTCTTTTATTATATATTGACCTCTCAGTGAGCCACAAATTGCTAACATAAACTGTTAGGGAAAGAATTTCCAGATACCTTTATTAAGTTCTTTAAGTTGACCAACTCAACAGCACACCCCTTTGTCCCCTGAGTTCTGAAACAACTAAGGAGAACAACAAGCTGAGACACAATTGGAAGTCCATGCGTCAAGCTCACCTTGGAGAATGTGGCCTACATCTGAAGACACACCACTTCCTAATAAAGTAGACTTGGCACCTCATCTAGGTAACACGAGACTAGCACAGCTTTCCCTTCTTTAGAGAAGTTGTTGCTGCCTGGGCAACATTCAGGTTATGGGCGCAGAGGGAGGACTTATGATTTCTGTGCAGGCCCATTCCCGAGTGCAGGACGAAGGATAGTGTTGCATTATGTATGCCACATTTCCCCAAATATCCCAGTCAGCTTCCTCCAGGGATGAAGAAGTCGGAGAAGACATACCTGGAGCATTAGAGCCAGCAGAGCCTCCTTCACGTGAGGGAACCATCAGGAGCTGAGGATTGGTTTTCTCTAATTTTTACATAGGAGTGGACTGTTAAAAGACAAACGTTTACTGTGCCTGTGCAGGCTAGACACGAGGAGCAGAAAAAGACAGTGAAGCCAAGTGTGTGGAGGGGTTATCAGCATTGCAGAAGCACACAAGCCAACCCCGTTTGTCCTCTACCACAGCCTGGGTCAGGCAGTAGTGTGGGCATATAGTTTATCAAAGGTAGCCTGATAGCTGTAGCTGATATGCAGAGACAAGTTGTGACGCCCAGGTGAAATAGGGCATGCCCCACAAGAGATTGGCCTTGGATCCTCTATGGCCCCAAGTCAGCTACCCAACATGCTCCCTGCTTCTGAAGACGGGCCTGAGTACAAGTCCCAGAAGTCACTCCTATTTTTCTACAGGTCCTACCTTCTTCAGCTATGTGATACCCATTGATATAGTACATAGTCTAGCAGCAAATCATAGTGATAAGCAGGTGCAAACAATTGTTAGCAATTAAGTACTGAAGCAAAAACAGTATTACTAAAGCAAGGAAGAAAACTCAACCAATGGAAGAGTCTACTCCCAAGGAATGGGCGTTAGTTGGGAAAGCACATTACAAATCAAAGACACTTGGTATTGGATTCCTGATTAGCCACTCTTCGTGCATGAAGATAATGGTACTACATGTATCAGAGGGCCCATGGGAAGTTACAGCCTAGAGTTTTATGGAAAACTCATATTCTCCCTCCCATATGTGAGAGGGAAAAAAGAACTTAAGGAAAATAAACATGCATGAATGTGGGGAAAGGCAAACAGGAAGAGAGTTGGAGGAGGAATAAACAGAAGGAGGAAGAGGAAGAGGAAAAGAGAGGAGAGAGGGAGGGACACAGGGTTGTAGGGAAGGGAGTGATGGAGGGAAGGAGACATGGAAGGACAGAGTGATGGAGGGAAGGAGAGAGTGAGGGACAGAGAGAAGGAAGGAAGGAAGGAAGGAAGGAAGGAAGGAAGGAAGGGAGGGAGGGCGGGAAATGAGAGGGGGGAGAGGGAGAGACAGGGAAGGAAGGAGAGAGGGGATGAGAGATAGAGGGGTGGAGACAAAGAGAGGGGGAGGGAGGGACAGAAGGATGAAGGGAAGGAGAGAGGAAGGGAGAGATAGTATGGAGGGAAGGAGAGGAGAGACAGGGAATAAGGGGGGGAGAGAGGGAGGGAAGGGGAGAGGGAGGGCTGGGCAGAGGGAAGGAGGGAGAGAACAAAGGACTGTGACCCCCCAAACTGAATATAGGTGATAATAGTTTAGCATCATCCCTGGAGAGTCTAATCCAGATTAGAGCAGAAGGAAGGGCACAAGAAAGATGCCGCAGACAAGACAATGTTTAAGATGAAGAAACAGCTTAAAAGCACAAGGGGCTCAGAAATGCAAATTGAAACGCTCAAGAGCACAAGCAAAGTGTATATAGGCATGACACAGACATGTGAGCGTTAGTAATGCTTGCCCACATGAAGTATCTGGGCACTTGGCTTGCTATGAAGAATGGGAACAGGGGGAGGAGCTTGCCCTCCTTGTCTCAGATACCAGGGTGCTGTTGGCTACATCCTATCCTCACACTTCTACTTCTCTTTGTCCTTGTATTGAGGACTTTCCATGTGTGTGTTTTTAAAAAGCAGATAATATAAAATGCACCATATTAATGATTTTTTAGGAAGAGGAAATGGTCACTTTTTAAGAAGCTAGTTTTTTTTTAATTTTTTATTTATTTCTGTATGTGTATGAATGTAGTGTCTGCATGCAGGTCTGTGCACCCGTGTCGTGCAATGCCGCAGAGGTCAGAAGAGGGTTTCGGATTCCCCTGGAACTGGAGTTCTCCTGGAATTGGAGTTTCAGACGGTTCTTGGCCACCATGTGGGTGCTGGGGATCGAACCTGGGTCCTCTGTAAGAGTGGTCGGCGCTCTTAACCGCTAGGCCATCTCTCCAGCCCCAAGAAGCTAGTTTTATGTGACTTAAGTTCATTAATGTAGAGAGATACCAGGATGGAGAGAATTAGGCAATAAAGGATGAGACACTGGGCTTGGTTTCCCTGACTTAGCCCCTAGCTAGCTATGTGATTTTAGACAGGTTTCTTTTGTAAATATATGTGAACTTGACATCCATGACATCCATTGTGCTGAATTGTTGACCTTCCAAGTGATGGGATTGGATACAGTCGTTATGAGCAAATCATAGGAAGGAATTATAGAACTCTATCGAACTACATTCTAAATTTCATTTGTGCTTTCTTTCTTTTATGGCATTACTATATGGAATCCAGATCACAGATTCACAGTAGCTGCACTTAATTGGACTATTATTCATTTGTTTCTGTTAATTCAACAATGCAGAGGGGGTGTGTGGGGGGGAGTATTCATAAACGTATTGGGAGCAGCTTAAAGGCTCTCATGTAAAGATATTATGAAAGAACAAAATGCAATTTAATGGAGAGCCAAGTGATGTAGACAATCTAGAGAAGATGTGATTAAAATGTCACCAGGAGACTTTCTGCTTGCCCAAGGAGGTGTCAAAAGCCAAGCATGATTTAATAACTAAAAAGCAATTGTTTGCCACTGAACGTCCAGGGATGATATCTGTAACTGCAAGGCCAGATGTTCAGATTCATGTTTTTGTGTATTTATCTTGTTTTTATTTTCTGAGTGCTATTAATCACAAGTCCTCAATCGGCAGCATTCAATCCATTCTGTTAGCCTTTTATCATTTTAAACAGTTACAGATTATGTCTCCGTGGAGTGTGCTAGAAGTGTCCTTATGTTGCACCAGCCCATACTTTATGAGATAAACAAATGAGTAATTCAAGTTTTGTAGCAGATATGCGTATCACATAAGGGCTCAGTCATAATTTTCAAATTGTCTTCCTAAGCACATTAAATCAAAGTGTCTATCAGAAACAGTTGTAGTATTTCATGAGCTGTGCAGAATGGTTTGCTATCCTATCTCTCTACTCTTTTTTTTTCTCCTTTCCCATTTATTACACTCTGGAGGTGGGGGGGGTGAAGGGCATAGAAATACAGCTTAATGGTAAAGTCCGGGTCAAGACTGAAGTCCAAATACTGCATTCTTATTTTCTAAAAATTTAATGACTTATGCATAAAAATAGAATCCTCCTAATGGGAGAATATTTTTCTTTACTTTTCTTTACTTCTCTTGGGGTTTTAAATAATAATAATAAGACTGATTTGAAAGCAATAGCATTCCAAAACAAGTATGAAATATTTATCTACAAAGAATGAATTCCTGAATATATTCATGTGTGCAGCTACTCGTATGTGTGTGCATGTAACTATTTCCACAGATAGGGATAAGGTTAAGGGAGGTGAGTGATACTTTCTCCTCCTGTAGCAAAGCCTTTTATTTGGTCTCTGATCAAGATGGAAAATGACTTCAGAGCCCTTACTCGACTCTACTGCTTTGGGAAATCTGGGAAATCAGGTGTAAGCAATCACAGACATCCTCAAATCAAGCCAACTGATGTTCCCTATGGAGGTATTATTTTGCGATTTTAGCAGCAATTTCCCCCATTTGTCACTTCTTTATGGGAGAAAACGATCATGAAAAGGAATACCATTAATTTGTGATGCTGATTGCATCCCATCTCAGCTGATTAAAGCCAACTGGGAAACAGTACCCAGAGCTGTTTGTAAGAATCATGTACAGCACGCACAAAGTTCATAAAAATCCTCAGCAATTTGTTAAATAATGTGCCAGGTGATGGTTATAGATTTGTAATATTTTAGAAAGTCCTATCTTTAATTCATGAACCTTTCAATTACCTTAAAAACTTATGCCAGGAGGCCAAAGCTGTCTGACCCACTTATAGTTATTGAAAACTCGGTTTCCACTTGTAGGTTCAGAGTAGACTGTTGCTATTGCCTGCTGTGTTTGACATTCTAACTGAGAACATTTTTCTTGGACTCTTGAATACCTAAGCAGTTACTTCGGATAGTTATTTTGAATTTCTATTATTTCTCTCATTTTTTAACCATACTCACATTTGATAAAGTTTTCTCTGACTGATAAGTCAGTGACATACTAATGTCAGCCACCAGGGATGAAGGGGAAAAGGTGTTTGGAGTATCTTTCATGTCCATTAAGTCCCAGATAAATAATGAATTGTAATAATGTTTAATTATGATTCTTCTGGACTGGGTTTCTTGTTCTTCAACAGGGGAGCTGGAGACAGTGACAGAGCTGCCACCAGTCACTGAAAAGGGTCTTTTAATTCCCAGGTTGCTCTCATTAAATATTTTTCATTTTAAAAAGTAAATATCCAGGCTGGAGAGTTGGCTCAGCAGTTAAGAGCACTGGATGCTCTTGCAGAGGACCTAGGTTCAATTCCCAGCACCTAGATAGCAGCTAACAACTGTCTTTAACTCCAGTTCCAGGGGAATCCAATGCCCTCTTCTGACCTCTGCAAGCATTGCATGACACGTTTGCACTACTTACATTCAGGCAATACCCTTATACACAACAACTTAAAATAATAAATAAAACATTTTTTAATTTTTTTTTTTGCTCTTTTCGAGACAGGGTCTCCCTGTAGCTCCAGCTGTCCTAAAACTCACTCTGTAGATC
Organism: Rhizomys pruinosus; assembly: GCA_009823505.1. Classification (NCBI taxonomy): domain Eukaryota; kingdom Metazoa; phylum Chordata; class Mammalia; order Rodentia; family Spalacidae; genus Rhizomys; species Rhizomys pruinosus. The sequence continues at coordinate 951,375 of VZQC01004208.1, forward strand.
AGGCTGGCCTTGAACTACACAAAGATTCGCCTGCCTCTGCCTCCCAAGTGCTAGAATTAAAGGCGTGCACCACCTTGCCAGGCTTGATAAAATATTTTTTAAGTAAATATTGATTCCATTGTGGGGCTAAAGATGGATCAGTGATTAAGAACACTGGCTTCTCTTGCAGAGAACCCAGGTTCAAATCCCAGCACCCACATAGTGGCTAACAACTGTTTGTAACTCCAGTTTCAAAGGATCCATTCCTCTCTTCTGACCCTGTGGGTACTGCATGACACAGGTATACTTACGTACATGAAGGCATAATACCCAAACACATAAAAATAAATCAATCAAAAGAGGAGTAAATACTGATTCCATCACCATCTTCCGGTTCTGGATCTAGGCCTGGAACTCTTTGCAGGAGAGATCCAAACTCACCTGGTAAGCTAGTCAGAATACCACCTCTCCTTCGCTATTGTCCCTGCTGGGACTAGACCCTAAACCCACTGCTCTCAGGCTCTGGTCCATCTGCCTGAGCTGGCCAGAACCCACCCACTCTTTCTCCACTCCTCTGCTCCAGGACTGGCCAGGAGAATTGTGATTCAGTTCTGGGCAAGTCTGCCCTGGAGCCTTCTTCACTCGCACAGTCTCAGCAGTGACCGCCCACCTCACACACCAGACATCCTGGAGTCACCCAATCCCTCCAGTAAAAAATCAAAATGAGAACCTGAACTAAATATTAACACTAGACCAGAAAGCAGCCAAGTTACAACAACAATAAAAACATCCACTCAACAAAGGCAGGCTAGAGTTTCATACTAGACACACAGCCAACATAAGACATCCATATGCCCAGATCACAATGCAAAAACACAAATAATATGAAAACTCAATAATATGTCCCACCAAATCCCACCAGTCAAGTGTTTTCCAATGAGAACTACCCAGAGGAACCCCAGGGCACAGACCTTAAAAGATCAATCATAGACAGTCAAAGAATTCAAGGACTTGAAAGAACACACAAAAACTCAAGGAACTCAAAGAGGATAGGAATTAACTAACTGAAGCTCAAGAAAAGTGAATTCATGAAAGAGATGGAAATCCTGAAGGAAGCTCAAGCTGAGATAATCCCAAACCAGTAATAGTAGGTGACTTCAGTACTATACCTTTCCCAATAGGTAGGTCATCTGGACGAAGAAGAAACATTTAAATTAAATATCATATATCAAATGGAGCCAACAGACATCGATAGAATATTCTACCCAAACAGCAAAGAATACTCATTCTATTCAGCAGCCTAGACCACATACTGAAACTTTCCTGCTAAAATCCCTTCTAGGAGGTGTATGTGGCATCCCACCTCCTCCTCCTCCTCCTCCTCCTCCTATGGTCCCAAAGGCAAAGTGAGATACAAACTCCCCAGAACGCAGTTTGGAAAATTTTAGTGAGTTTATTTTGGGCTTTTTAACAGAGCTCATGGATGAGAGGTACTTACAGGAATGTGGGTGCTCCCCCTCAGGGCCATACAAAAAAACCCCTGCCCTGCTGTGGACCCTGTGACACCTCTGTGGCCGCCCATGATGGTGAAGGCAGAAGAGGACTGACTCAAGGCATTTTCTGTTTTTATACCTTAGGCCCCTTCCCTCTTATACAGCCAAGGCTGACTGGCTGGTAGGGAGGGGTAGCTGTCTCCCCTGGCTCCTCCTCTTCCCCCAGAAGGCCAACAGTCAGGCTTAAAATCCTCGGAAAGCAGGTGCTCCTAAACATGGGAAGGCATTTGATGTGCAAGGTCAGTTTTTTTTTTATTTTTTTTATTAATTTTATTTATTTCTGTATGTATATGAATGTACTGTCTGCATGCAAGTTTGTGCACCGGTGTCGTGCAACACCGCGGAGGTCAGAAGAGAGTGTCGGATTCCCCTGGAGCTGGAGTTTCAGACGGTTCTCAGCCGCCATGTGGGTGCTGGGGATCGAACCCGGGTCCTCTGCAAGAGTGGTCGGCACTCTTAACCACTAGGTCATCTCTCCAGCCCCAGGACTTTCCGTGCTCCACTCTACCCCTTCCTCCAGCTCTTACATTCTTTCCACTGTCCTCTTCTGCAAAAGTTCCTGAGCTTTGAAGGGGGTCAGAGAGGCAGGATGATCTTTCTTCCATTGTGGTGAGACACATAACTCTCAGTTTTTTCATCAGCTGTTTTCAATGGACTGTTGGCCCATTTCAGAAGTATTCTCCTAATACAAAAACACAAATAGAAACAGAACCATCTATATGAATACTGACCGATATAGTAACCCAACCTATGGGCATGAATACAGATGCTTGGATGGTACCTTAGCAGGTACATCATATCTATTTAACAATTACAGAGGCTTCATCACTGGGGCCTATAACTTCCCCTACCACTGGGGGTTGACCTGGCTTACAGTAGCAGTTGTGTGCTCCTCCCTGAGGAGCAGGCCATAAATCCAATTGGAAATTCACTGGTTGTGCATATACTAGACAAGCCACTACTGCACCAGCAGGAACATTTGCTTGGCATGTGATATTGCAGCATGTGGGGTCCATCATTAAGCAGAACTTTTGCATCCATTCCCCCATAGGCATCTATCTGCAGAGTATCCTCTGGCACTATGAAGGCCAGCCACCCAGTCCATTGCCCCATAGGCATCTATCTGCAGAGTATCCTCTGGCACTATGAAGGCCAGCCACCCAGTCCATTCCCCCATAGGCATCTATCTGCATAGTATCCTCTGGCACTATGAAGGTCAGCCACCCAGTTCATTGCCCCATAGGCATCTATCTTCAGAGTATCCTCTGGCACTATGAAGGTCAGCCACCCAGTCCATTCCCCCATAGACATCTATCTGCATAGTACCCACTGGCACTATGAAGGCCAGCCACCCAGTCCATTCCCCCATAGGCATCTATCTGCAGAGTATCCTCTGGCACTATGAAGACCAGCCACCAAATGGCAGGGAGTTTTCAGCCTGGTCCCAGCTGGATCTCTCTTTCCAATGCTCACATCTTGCCACATCTTCAGCACTAGGGTCTTACCACCTGCTTCTGGTGGGCAACCTTTAGTGGCAATAGCCTTTATTGTTCTGGGGGCCTCCAGGTCTTTACTTGCCAACAGCTACTGGGGCAGGGGCAACCCACTCTTGGTACAGGAATTTTCATTTAACAATTCCACAGTTTGGGAGAGCCTCTATTTATTTTTTTTTCCATAAGATATCTGTTTATGCTTTGGCATCTACAGGCCTGGCCATTGAAGACTTTTCCCAGCCATCTTCTTGGTGTCACTTGTGCCTTACCTGACTGTAAAACTCCCAAGAATTTGACAGTTATACCTGGCCCTGATAGTCCTTCGTGAACCTACTTTTCATCTTAGTTTCTTTGGGTATGCTTGATGCCTCTCCAATGGGTTTCACATCTGTAAAACACTCAGATGTTAATATTATATATTAAATCAAATATAAACGAGCTCTAACACAGCATGGGAAGATTTTACACATTTGTGTCAATTGTTTTCTGGACAAATACATGTTAGACACAATAGCATGGACAAGAGGCATTAATTTCATTAGTTCTTCACTCTCTTAAGTCATTAACAACTTAAACAGACCCAGAACAAATGAAACACTAATACCAAGCTTCCAAAAAAAAAAAAAAAAAAAAACACCCAGGTCCAGATGGATTCACAGCAGAATTTTAACAGAACTTCTAAAAAGAACTACAACCTATACTGTTTAAATTATTCAAAAAGATAGAAACAGGAAAACTTCCAGACTCCTTCTATGAAGCCAGTATAACTCTAATCCCAGGTAAAGATACAACAAATAAAGAAAACAACACTCCAATATTCCTAATGAAAATAGAGGCAAAATTTCTCACTAAAATACAGGAAAATTGTATACAGACACATAACAAGTTCATCCACAGTGATCTTGTTGACTTTATTCCAGAGATGCAGGGAGGGTTTAAAAATACATGTCAATAAATGTAATAAATCACATATATGGACTTAAGGACAAAAATCACATAATTATCTAAATAGACTCAGAAAAGGCATTCAACAAAATATAATATACCTTCCTGATAAAAGCCCTAGAAGGAACTGGACTTCAGGGAACATACCTCAATGTAATTGAGGCTATCTACAACAAACCTGCTGCCAACACCATCATGAATGGAGAAAGTCTCAAAACATTCTCATCAAAATCATGAATGAGACAAGGCTATACACTATTCCCATTTCATTTCAATAAAGTGCTTGAAATTCTAGATAGAGCAATAAGAGAAGGAAATTAAAGTTGGTACTAATTGAAAAAGAAGAGATAAAATATTCCTATTTGAAGATATACATAAGAGATTCCAAAAGTTAATCCAGGAAATTTCTAGAAATGATCAAACATGTAGCAAAATAGCAGAATACAAAAACAATTTATAAAAGTCACTACCTTGCCTATGTACAGAACTCTGTGATGGGGATTGGACAGATGACATTTTCAAAGAAATAGAAAAAAAATCACAAAATTTGTATGGCACTACAGAATACCCTAGATAACTAGTGTAATCTTGAGCAAAAAGAACAGTGCTAGAAGGATTACCATATGAGCTTTCAAACTATATTACAGAGCAGTAGTCATAAAAACAGCATGGTATTGGCACAAAACCAGAAAAGTAGATCAATGGAACCAAATTGAATATTCAAACATAAGTGCATGCAATTTCAGCCACATGATATTTGACAGAATGTCAAAAGAATACACTGGAGGAAAGACAGCATCTTTAACAACTGATGCTGGAGAAAATGGATCTCCATGTATAGAAGAATGAAATTAGATCCATATATATCACCCTGCACAGAAGTCAAAAGACTTCATTGTGAAACCTGAAACACTGAAACTGTTAGAAGAAAACATAGGGAGTACCCTAAAAGCTGTAGGTGCAGGAAAGGACTTTCTAAATCAGACTTTATTTGATCAGGAATTAAAGTCAACAACTGACAATTGGGACCTCATTAAACTAAAAAGTTTCTGCACAGCAAAGGAAATAGCCAATTGAGTGAAGAGGAAGCCTACAGAGTGGGAGAGAATCTTGTAGCTATACATCTGACAGAGGACTAATTTCCAGAATATATAAAGAACTCAAAAAAAGAATTAATTAAAAAATTACTCAATTAAAAATGTGCTACAGATATGAACAGAGAGTTCTCAAAAGAGGAAATAAAATAGCTAACAAATACCCTAAAAAGTGTTCAACATCCTTACAAATTAGGGAAATGAAAATTAAAACCACTTTAAGATTTCATCTTAACCCAGTTAGAAAGCCCAAGATCAAGAGAACAAATGCTACCAAATGCTGGTAAGGATGAGGGGGAATGGGAACCCTCATCCACTGCTGGTGGGATAGCAAACTGCTGTAGCCACTATGGATATCACTATGGAGAACTCATAAAAAACTAAAAAAAGATCTACCATATAATCCAGTTATACCACATCTTAGAATATACCCCAAATATTCAATATCCATCTAGTGAAACACTTGTTCAGTCATGTTTGTTGCTTCTCCATTCATAAAAGCCAGAAAATGGAATCAACATAAATGTCCCTCAGCTGATGGATTGATAATGAAAATGTGGTGCATTCACACAATGGAGTTCTACTTCGCAGTAGACAAAAATGAAATCATAAAATTTGCAGGTAAATGGAAGGAACTAGAAACTGATATAGTAATTGAGATAACTCAGACTCAGATAAACAAGAGATGCATATTATCTCATTTGTGGATCCTAGCTCTAAATCCTTAGATAGGCATACACATCCTAGGAGCCAGAAAAATGGAAAGGAAACACTGTGGTAAGGGGAAAGAAGGATGTCAAGAAAGATAAAAGGGGAAGGGGGAAATGGGGTACACTTTAATTAGCAAGAGAGGAAAGATGGGTATATAGGGAAAAGAGAGAAAATAGATATAAATAATGCTTAGCTGGTATGAAAAAGCAAAGGGAAACATGTGAGTGCATGCATACAGCTGAAGAATATATAACAAAACTGAGTGCATGTGTACACTTGAAGGATATATATATATATATATATATAAAACAAAACTGAGTGCATGTGTATAGCTGAAGGATATATAACAAAACTGAGTGCATGTGTACACTTGAAGGATATATAACAAAACTGAGTGCATGTGTATAGCTGAAGGATATGTAACAAAACTGAGTGCATGTGTATAGCTGAAGGATATGTAACAAAACTGAGTGCATGTGTATAGCTGAAGGATATATAACAAAACTGGGTGCGTGTGTATACTTGAAGGATATATAATAAAACTGAGTGCATGTGTACAGTTGAAAAGTATATAGCAAGAAATTACAGTGCCAGGCAAGGGAAACTTCTCAGTTATTAGTCAGGGTATTCCAAGAGACCCCCAGAATAACATACAATCTATTGCCACAGACCTTGATTGCATCCCAGAACTTGAAGGTAAGACCTTACTGCTGAAAACTTGACATTCTTTGGACAGAGGACTTGGAGCAATTTGCTAGAACTGACCTGGAAGCCTCTTCCCAAAGACTTGCTCTCATCGTATCAGAGAACGCAATGCAAATTTCCACAGGAAAAAAGAATCAAGGATCCTACCAGTTGTTATAAAGCCTATGAACTGCAATAATGGCTGGTCCAGCAAATTATCTCTATTGGTGCAGTAGAGGCACTTTTATCTTGGGGGCCAACAGGACATCAAGTGCCCTAAATGGGAAGGATATCATACATGGTACTATAGACATAGCCAAGAACACAATGCTGGAGAGGTCATAGACCCTAGAATAACCTAGTTCTTTCACTTCTCTAGACTAACATAATTTCTTACTCTTCTAAATACATACCCTTATATTTACAGGCAAGTGTACCTTTCAGTACTCGTTAAAGAAGCTTCTTTTCACAGCAAATGGAGACTATCACAAAGTTCTACCACCAATCAAATGTAGAAATAAATGCATGTGAGTTGACCAGCCATAAAGGACACAGCTATAGTGCAAGCTGTACACCTAAGGCTTAGGGAACTTCAAAGAGGAGAGGGAAGAATGTAAGAAACAGCAGAACAAGACTCCTGCTGCCAGTTAGTACATTCCTGACATGATCAGGAAGCTGCGGCAATGAAAGCTCTGTGGCATGCTAGTCTAACCACTCTACACATGACAGAACCAGTCCACATACCAAAGTGGATGGGGGAAATTTTCTCCAGCGCCCCCTTAAGAGGAAAGGCTACAGGCAATCAGTGCATTCTGCAGGAGGCAGAATCAGTTTTCTCCAGGGACTAAATCCCTTAGAGTTTACCTAATTCCAAATGAGCAGCCCCAGACACAGGTAAACATAAGCACCACTAAGTGGACTCAGAGTAAAAAAAAAAAATTAAAAAAAAATATATGTATATATATATATATATATATATACATATATATAACAAAGAAGTGGTTAAGAAATTGAAAGGGGTTTGGAATACATGGGGATACATGGGGGAGGTGGAGGAGAGGGACTAGGAGCGATGGAAATAATACAAAGCTAATACTCATGTATGTAATTCTCAAAATTAAATTTAAATTAAAATGTAAAACTAAATAAAAGTAAATACTATTTGATCATTTATAATGTACCATAGCTACAAGGGATAGAATAAAGCGCATTGTACATATGACATTATCATTATGCATCTTTCAACTTTAATGGTAAAGTTATACACTGTACAAATGTTTATAAAAATTATCAATTGTATTCTAATAAGTATTACAAAGCAAAAGTACAAAATACAGTGAATGACTTTTTTTTATTTTATTTATTTCTGTATGTGTATGAACGTACTGTCTGCATGCAAGTCTGTGCACCCGTGTCGTGCAATGCTGCGGAGGTCAGAAGAGGGTGTCGGATTCCCCTGGACCTGGAGTTCTCCTGGAATTGGAGTTTCCGACGGTTCTCGGCCGCCATGTGGGTGCTGGGGATCGAACCTGGGTCCTCTCCAAGAGCAGTGGGCGCTCTTAACCACTAGGCCATCTTTCCAGTCCCAATGAATGACTTTAATAAGGCTAAGGAATCCTTTAAGACTTTCTTGAGAAAAGATAGTTTAAAAGAAGGCTGAATGAGGGGAATTTAGTCAAGAAGTTTATGTGTAAGGAAAGGAATGGTGTATGAAAATTGGTGTATAAGAAAGATGTCCCATGCGTTTGAATAATACAAATAGAACCGCTGTAGCTAAATTTGGCAAAATTGTACAGGGGATCAGAGACTGGCTCAAAAAAAGAGCTGTATTAGTAGGTGGGAAAAATATGAGATCATGGAAGTTTATAAGCCACATTAATATATTTAAAACTTATGATAAAACCTGTAGAACACTTGTAGAATCTAAAGCTGAAAAGTAGCTTAAGAATACTATGGCAACAATGTAGAGATTGAGTTGGATATGGGGTGAGGGAGACTTGATTAAGAGAAACCATGTAAGTAGCTTGAAATTTAGAGGAGATGTGATGGTAGAGGCTGTGAAGATGACTGTGGAGCTAGAGAACAAAAATGTGCTGAAGAGATGTGTGAAATTAGAGAACCAGAGATTAACTAGATAAAAGTTTAAAGAGGGGAAGTATCTGGTCCAGCACCAGGTTTCTGGCTTGAACAACACCAGCATTGATGGAGTGCCACACTAAGATTTATATCATAGAGTGCAGCAGGAAGCAAGGACCATCCATTGATGTTTGGACACAGCCAGGTTGAAGACCAAGATTGAAGATCCCTTAAAATAGTTTGATAGAGATGTTTGATTAGCAAAAAAGAGAGAAACACAGAACTATCTGGGCCACAGATTCAAATCCATCAGTCATTGGTATCAATACTGATAATTAACTGAATCACATAAAAGTATTGAATTAGCTACAAAGGAAGCTAGACCCCTATTGACTGACCGTGTTCTGTAGTTCTCTTAATTGAGAATTTCTGTTTTCATCAGTGACTGACTGACCGAGCTGGATATTTGGGCTTAGATAAGATTCAATAAAAGGAAGAGAGTTGTCTAAAGATTTAAAGTCATGCCCCCAAAGAACTCCAACATTCAAAGTTCAAACAACAGACTATGGTATAGGTTTTACATGCCATTCAGTAACATGTAAATAATTAAATCTGAATGTTAAATTCATTGAATGTCTTTGATCACTGTCAGTGAAATCCTATATTTTCTACACATAGGCAGGGCAGGTTATCACTTCAGTGGACTTTTCTATTTGGGATCGATTTAAACTAAATAGAAAATGAAGCTGTAACAGAATGAGACAGTAAATGTGTGAGTCTGGGTGGAGTTTAAGCAATATATAAAATGCAGAAGATTACTAACATGGGATACCATGTAGCCTGCAGCCTAAAGATGGTGAGTACATGACATGGTAGGCAGAGGGTAGCTAAGACAAGAGTAGGCTTTGATGAATTTGTTAATTGTAGTCAAAGCAAAGAAGGAGGAGAAAGAGAAGAGAGTACCAACTTGACATACCTGGAAGAGGGAACATCGATTGAGGAATTTCTTCCATTGGACTGGCCTGTGGCCATGTCTATGGGGCATTTTCTTGATTGCTGGGGAGGGTCCAGCTCACCGTGGGTGGTGCCATCCCAGGGCAGGAGGTCCTGTGTTGTATAAGAAAGAATGTTGAGCACAGAGCAAGCCAGTAAGCAGCTCTCTTCCCTTTAGTTCCTGCCCTAGTTCCCCTATGGGACGAAGGTAAAGCTGAAGATAAAATAAACCCTTTCCTCCCCAAGTCGGTTTTGGTCAGTGTTTTTATACCAGCGATAGAGAAATAAACTAGAAGAAAGAGGAAGAAGGGGTCAAGAGAAGAGTCCAAAGGAGGATGAAAAACATCTGGGTCTTGTTTTTACTAGAAAAAAGGCAGTCTTAAGGCAATATAATCCATTTCTCTTTGTATCCCAGTGGGACTGGATGCCTTATCCATCTGTGTCTCAAGTTGGACCTGTTTGTAGCTATAGCAATCTGATCCTATGGACAAAGTGATATTTCTCACTTCTGCAGTATTATCTTACTCATAGTTGGACCAAATAGATTAATTTTCCTTTAATACTTAACTCAAACAATTCTCCAAATAACTTAAAAAACATAATGGCATGTGTAGATTTTATTTCTTTTATGGATGTGAAAGTAATTAATTTTATACATGTTCCTATAAAATAACTATAGGGTATACCTGACAAATAGGAAACAGCATCACTTTAACAGTTTTGAATATAAGTTCTATCATCCGTCACTTCTAACTGAATTATTCTGAAGTTTTCTTCATTATTATATATTATGAAATCTACAGCTATCTTAGTGTATATTGTTTTATAATGGTGAACTAAAACCAAGGTGGCTCTACTTTTGTTTTCTAAAATAAGCTTTAACTTTGGGCGAGGGAGATGGCTTGGTTAGTAATGTGCTTGCTGAGTGATCATGAGGAGCTGAGTTCAGATCCTGAGTGCTCCCATAAAAAGCCAGGCACATTAGCATGCATCTGCAGTTCCAGCCCAAGGGAGGCAGGGACAATAAGATCCCTGACACTTTATCCCAGCTGGTCTTCCTGGACTGGTGATCACCAAATTCAGTTGAAGACCTTGTGGCAAAAAAAAAAAAAAAAAAAACAGGGTAGAGAGCAATAGAAGGTGCAACCTGGCATCAACCTCTGTCCTTCACATACATGTGCACACAGTGCGTGCAGGTACACATGTACAACACATACAACAAACACATACACAGATGCACAAACACACATACACACATGCAGCCAGCCCATCATTCAGTACAATTTTGACTGAAGTTTGTATTTCAGGTCACTCTGGATATCTAAGCAGATACTTATATATCTTGCTCTTATAACAAGAATGGAATATTTTGAAATCAATATAATTTTGCATAAAACTAACATTAAGACTTCAAGCAGATATGAAAAGTCAGAAATAATTGTTTCATAATAATACTAGTAGTAAAAACACAGCAAGAGACAACTGCAGACTTAAGAAATGGCAAGGCAAGCCGGGTGTGGTGGCGCATGCCTTTAATCCTAGCACTTGGGAGGCAGAGGCAGGCAGATCTTTGTGAGTTCAAGGCCAACCTGGTCTACAGAGTGAGTTCCAGGACAGCTGGGGCTACAGGGAGACCTTGTCTCGAAAAGACCAAAAAGAAATGGCAAGGCAAAGCAAACAGCCAAAATAAAAACAAAATTTAATGATCTTCCACTGTGAGTGTCCCTAATAGCTTTATTTGGAAATATTTAGATTGTGATGGTTTGTGAAAGGCCTACTCAGGAGTGAATTGCACACCAAATACGTATGAGTTTTTACAGGAGCCACCAACTTTAAAGCTTAGGCCAGGTTTCAGCGGAAGCAGACAAGCAGGTAGTTTATAGCACAAAAGAAGCCACAGGCGGCCTCCTTTTTTCCCTACACACTAGGAAATAAGTTGCACAGGCATAAACAGAAATATATAAATAATAATAAAGGACTCCTCTTATAAAGGTACATATTAACTCATAATGCATAAAAGTCATAAAAAACTATTGATTCTCAATCCTTTGTGCCCTATCTTTCCAACTTGGGCTGGGCAGAATGGCTCCCACAAAGAACGGTGGTGAGAAGAAGGGCCATTCTGACATCAACTAGGTGGTGACCCAGGAAAACACCATCAACATTCACAAGCGAGTCCATGGAGTGGGCTTCAAGAAACGTGCCCCTCGGGCACTCAAAGAAATCTGGAAATTCACCATGAAGGAGATGGGTACTCCAGATATGTGCATTGATGCCAGGCTCAACAAAGCTGTCTGGGCCAAAGGAGTAAGGAATGTTCCATATTGTATCCATGTTCAATTGTCCAGAAGACATAATGAAGATGAAGATTCACCAAACAAGCTGTGTACTTTGGTGATCTATGTCCCCGTCACCACATTTGAAAATCTACAGACAGTTAATGTGGATGAGAACTAACTGCTGAGAGTCAAAAAAAAAGTTATAAAACTGCCAAAAAAAAAAAAAAATCAATTCACCGCAGAGCAAAGTAAAATCTTTTGTGCAGTTCTAGGAAAGAACCAAAATGTGGTTGAGTTTAAAACACATTGGTAGGCAATGTCCAATTTGTGAGTGCTTTTACAATCAGCATGAACATTCCAAAGAGTTGCAGATGGAATTACATTTATTTTTCTAATTAATCGATTCCAAGGAGACAGTAGACAGTATGACTAGTGGTTCAGAGCCAAGCTCTGGAGTCAGGCTGCCTGGCTTGGAGTCCTACCTTTGTTGTATAATAGCTACTTGGATACAGAAAGGTAATTAACCTTTCTTTGCCCCTGTTTTATCTCTATAAAATGGGAAGGATAATAGAACCCAACTCTAGAATATACAGAATAATATCTGACACAGGATAAGTACTTGCAAACTTCGGCTAACACAATGCTTGACTTTTTGATCCTTCCTTCCTTCCCTCCACTCCTTCCATCTTTCCTTCCTTCTTTCTTATACTATGTACCCTATACTTCTTTTGTTCTTCTTTCTCTTTCTATCCCTTTTTCTTTTGTTCTATCTTTCTGAGATAGAGTCTTGTTATATAGCCCAGGCTGACCACAATATCAAAATCCCTGCTTGTATGCTGAGATTTTAGACACATGACACCACAGCCAGAAACAATATGCTTTCTGCCCATATTCCCTGCTACATTCTTGTTTGAGAGTCACAGCCATACAGTCTGTCATATGCATCTGTACATCCAGTCAAGGAGTGATTTGATTGACATCAGTGAGATCCACTATAGCTGTCTCATGGCAGCCCTGTAAAGTAGATTGACATTAAGTTTTATTGAGTCATCAATTTTGGGGTGAAAGCATTTCTATGACCATGAGTGTAAATTTTTGCCAAGGAGGCACCATGGTAGTATATCAGTTAGAGTTCTCCAGAGGAACAGAATAGGTAAAATTATTTTTGTATATAAAGAGAAATTGTTAGTGTGACTTCCACAGTACTATATGAGTAGTCAATGATGGCTACCCTCATGTTGGAGAGACTGAGAACCCAGTAGCTGCTCAGTCCTCCAGGCTGGATGCCTCAGTAATTCTAAACGGCTGAAGGTCTGGAGGATTCTTGGAGAGACACTGGTCTTTAGTCCACATTGGAAGCCTGAAGAAGCTGGGTTCTGATACCGTGAAGGAAAGCAGCTGTTGAGGCAGCAATAGAGCAGATAAACTCGCCTGTGAGATGTGAAGGCAATGATGCAAAGGAAAGCTTTCCCTCGGGCTCCTTTTATCTGGCTGCCACTGGAAGGTGCTGCCATATTTAGGGTGGATCTTCTCACTTCAGATAACCTGATGAAGAAATTCTCTCCCAAGTCTACCCAGAGCTTATCTCTTAGATGATTCCCCATTAAATCAAGTTGACAAGCAAGATTAACCATTACTAAATCTGCCTGTCTTAATGCTTAGTTCTTCTATTTCTCACACTGAAGCAGTATTTCTGTGCCAGTTGCTTGATTCCCCAACTCATGAACCAAAACTATTGTCTCTCTCTCTTTTTTGAACCTTTCCATAAATTTCCGACATCTCCCCCACCACACACACGCACACACTTGAATCCTCAGACACCAAGCTCCTTTTGGATCCTGCTGCTCTACCACACTCCTAAAGTAAGCCATCTTTAACCCCCAAAGCCACCTTGTTAGATTGCTACTGTGCTAGTTCCTAAAGAACCCCAGACCTTGGAATCTATGCCCTGTGGGTCTATTCTTCACCAGCACTGATTCTGGGCTTGCCCATGTGACTAGCTTTGGCCAATAGGACATCCACAGACATCGTATACACAGATTTGAAAAGTTCTTTCCATTTGGAGCTTGCCCAGTTAAGAAATGGTTGCCATCATGTGAAGAAGGCTTTTCTCAATTCCTTGAAAGTTCAAGTGCACTTGAGATTGGCCATCTTGCTGTGACCACTAACCCCAGCCTCCAGCTGCATGCATGTTTGCATGTGAGCCAGGAAAACCCAGAACAGCCCAGAAAAACACACTTGCCTCAAAACTCCATTTTGAGTTGGCTTATACTCAATAATATATATATTATATATATATATCAATAATATATATATATATATATATCTGATTTAGTGTTAGTGTATACTTTTTCAGGTTGAGCTACTTCCATATACCCTTTCCCCAAGGGAAGAAATACACACACACACACACACACACATCCATGCACACCCACAACATACATGTACACAGAGAAGCAAGCATGTGCATACATTTATTCTTCCATAGCAGACATTATTCTTATTATTTATTTAGTTTTGTTTTTTGAGACAGGGTCTCCCTGTAACCCCAGCTGGCCTGCAACTTGCTATGTAAACCAAGTTGGCTTCAATCTCACAGAGATCTGCCTGTCCCTGCCTACTAAATGCTGGGATTAAAGGCATGTGTCACCATGCCCAGCTATTATTATTTTTTAAATAATTTTTTATTAATTCTTTGAGAATTTCATACAAATATTTAGATTCTGTTCACTCACCTTCCCTATCTCCTCCCAGGTCCACTCCATCTCCCTACCCACTCAACTTTGTGTCCTCTTTTTTTTATATTTTTTAAAGCTCATGGAGTCCAATTTGTGATAAATATTGACTGTGGGTCCATCCCCTGGAGTCTGGTCAACCTACCATGGGTCACACACCTAAAGAAAGCTGACTCTTCCTCTGCCAGCAGCTATCAATTGCTAATAGACCCTCATCTGGGACCTTGATCATGGAAGAGTGGGCAGGAAGAGTGTAAGAGCCAGAGGCAGTAGGCAACCACAACATAGCAGTGTTTCCGGACACAACAGGATAGTTGCACATATGAACTCAAAGTAGTTGTGACAGCATGCCCAAGACCTATATAGGTCAAATGCAGACAAAATCTCCGCATGGAGTAGGGAGGTCAGAGGACATTCTTTAGTAGCAAACATTGCTATCTCAGGTTGGAAGCATAGACTGTCTTCATGGGACGTGAACATTTTCATATTATACTTTCCAGAACTTAATAATGACATTGTGTGCATAAGATCCAGTTCATCATGCATTTTGTAAATATCTAAGAAAAGATTTTGCTGAGCATTACAAAAAGACAATATTGAGGGAAATATATGAACAAGAAAAACATTGAATAGATACAATTAAACATCTTTCAACGTGCCCCTGCTTCAAAATTATCAGCCTCCTTTTTAATTTTTATTTATTTATGTGTATGAATGCATTGTCTGCATGTAGGTTTGTGCACCCGTGTCGTGCAATGCCTCGGCGATCAGAAGAGGGTATCGGTCAGATTCCCCTGGAACTGGAGTTCTCCTGGAATTGGAGTTACAGACGGTTCTCAGCCGCCATGTGGGTCCTCTGCAAGAGCAGTCGGTGCTCTTAACCACTAGGCCATCTCTCCAGCCCCCAGCCTCCTTTTTGTAGATGCTGCTAAGTACACTGCAGCGACCACATCTTGAGAACCCATGGGTTTAAATTTTGCTCTATTTGCTAGCTTTGGGGTTTAGGGGAAAATAATTTACTTGTCTGAGCTTCAATCTCCTCATTTATAGGCAGGACTGTATTATCTCATTTGTAGATTTCTCGTAGTGTTGAGACCATGATGTCAGGAGGCATGTGCCCAAATCCTAATCTCTGGGTGTCTTGGTAGCTTTTCAATGTGTTCAGAGCTCTCTCTTTTTGCCATTACCAGTCTGTTAATTCTCTTTTCGCCATTACCAGTCTGCTAATTCTGCAGCCATCTGGGATGTACTTCGAATAAAGCTACTGAATTGCTGCTTAGAAAAAAAAAAATTGGAGAGAATGGATAGTCTGATTTTTCTTTCTCTTTTGAGTAATGATTCATGACCAGGAGCACCCTTTTTCTCTGAGGCTTCTGTCCGAAAATTTCAAGACTCTAAACCAACAGGGCTGCAGACTGCTGCGATCACATGCCTGGGGATGGTGACTCTGAGAGAGCAAAAGGAGCAGCTCACTTGTAGCTGATGGTAATTCATACCAGCCGGCCCAAGTGGGAGTCTTTGCTGCCTGTTTCCGGTTATCCTCTTCTACAGTGCTCAGCCTACTCCTTCCACTTGCTCCTGTTTCAGAGCAAACACATCTCCAGTGTCTTTGCTTGACACTTTCCCCTTCTTAGGTTGATTTTCAGTCTTTTATTTTCTCTTTTGCTTAATTCAGCATTTGTGCCCTCAGGCCCCAATGCTGAGATCCTGAGAGCTGCTTCTTTCAAATACCTGAAAGTAACATAAGCCTCTTTGCAGGGTAGAAGACTCTTCAGATCTGTTTTTCCCCCCTAAGAGAAATTACAAGAGTCCTACTCAAATTTCCTCATAGATATATTCTCTGAAAAAGACACTTAACTTTTTTAAAAATCACCAGTCAAGGTTTTAATGAGAAACTTGTTTCTCTTTCTCTTGTTTTATGAATTGATTCAAAATAGAGCTAACCTTTCCATCTCATGTAATAGCATCCACAAGAGCACTTCTAATTATGATTAAGGCTGATTTAACTTAAAGACAGTCAATGATTTAGTTGTAAACTTATTACAGCTACTCAGAGTACAAGAAAAATGTTTATTTTAATCTTGAATATGAATATGCCAAATTGATTTGGCATACTATCTAAAACAATATCAAGTCTATTACTGAATTATGGGAGTTAACATCAGAAGAATAGTTCTCAACACATGACTGTAGTGGCAGCTCCAGTGACTTATTTCTGTGTTTGATGTCAGTTATCACCACGTGGAAATTCAAGGGAAGTCAGCTGGAAAGTACTTAGGAGTCAGCTGCCATATCTCACACTTTGGACACCCTTCAGTGCCAAACACAGCTTTTAGAAAATACCCAGTGAGTGACTGCCTGGCTGTATGTGGCCTCGTTGACTTTAGTCTTCCCATGATCATACTCTCATGCTGGACTTTCCTTCATGCCTTACTGTCCTTGGTTGTGAGCATATGATCTTGTGAGCTATCTGAGTGCTTGCAGTGATTTTTATGGGGTTTTCATTTGGGAGGGCATTATATATCATGAAACACTTATATCTCTTCTGAAAACAAGACCAAATTACAGACTTCTATTGGTTATGAGCATATGATCTTGTGAGCTATCTGAGTGCTTGCAGTGATTTTTACAGGGTTTTCATTTGGGAGGGCATTATATATCATGAAACACTTATCTCTCTTCTGAAAACAAGACCAAAGACTTCTATTACCATAGCTTTCGACAGGGCATCTACAGCCCTCTCTGATACTCATTTACTTTTATAATTTTCTTCCACCTAAAACTTGGGTTTTAGTTCAAAGAGGGCTAATTGGCCATGCATCCCTCTCTTTAGGATGGACCCTTCCTATTACCCTTCCTATTACAATGTGCACTGTAAAGAAGTTAAAACGGGAACATCCTAGCCTCTGCTCTGCCTGCAAAAGGTGAGCCGCAGGTGGAGAGTGTGCAGGGCCTTTAGCAGGATGTGCTTACAAAACAGATCTGGTGGGGCTTATCAGTCAGAGAAGGGCCAGATTTACTTAACATGCTCTACAGGTTAACTAGAAGCCAAGGCGAAGACATCCAAGTAGAGGCAGTGAGGTGAAAGAAGAGTGACAGTGACCTTGTCCCTTCACTGAGAGCCTGGGCTCTCAGTGAAGGTAGATAGATTTACAGGCATGGAAGAGCGCTCCTAATCTGCATTTTAAAGAAGAATAACAACCTCTGAGTTACTGTACCTGTCAACACTGTTAGAACAAGCAGTCCTCCCCTGAGCCCTAGGGACCTCTAGACTTCCATACCCCACCAGGTACCCTTCCTGGATATGGACATCGTATCTTTCCTGTTCCTCTTCAAGGTCCTGTTTCCAAGGTGGAACCTGTGAGGCGCTTCTCTTTCTATCCTTCCTACAACCCTTTGACCCATGTTTACAAATATAAGTTCTAAACCATATGTTATGCAGACTATCTCTTTTGAATTTATATGAGGGAATGAATGATTGATTCGTTTTGGACACAGGAATCTTCCTGTGAAATCTAGTAATATGGATAAAAGTGGGCTTCCACGAATATCTAACACAGGACCACATTAAGCAATCAATACGAAAATTGATTGTTATCTTTACCAATCAAAGACATATGAAAGCTTTTGAACTTTTCAAATGATATAAATTATCTCCAAAAAGGCCATGACATGTGACATGTAGGATTGACTGAGGTCACCTGACTTGCAGGATTCAATGAGCGCAGGGACATGGGGTTCTTGACTGGGCTGTATTAGGCAAGAGCTTGTATTTCTGACCTTTGGTTTCTTCTTATCTGAAAGAGCGTATTCCTAGAGTTTGGGGATGGAGTAAGTGAAATATTCTCTATAGACAACTCTTGGTGAATGAGCACACTACAGTGTTATGTGCACCTTGTCCTGTTCCTTTGTTAAGGAGCCCATGGGTTCTTCACCTTGTAAAGGATTCCTTGATTGCTTATCTTTTCCAAATCTTTGGTAAACTTTTCAGGAAAGCATGCAAGTGACCTAGTAGTCTCCTTTTTTAATCCTGGCTGTATGCCAGTAGTATATCTTGAGAAGAAGAAATAAAATAAAATGCAACACAAACAAGGAGATGGAAAGGAAAAGTTGGGGTGCTGTCAATTGTAATAATTCTTTAATACTTTAGGGAGACTTATGTAATGAAATTAGATTTGAATTTGAATATTTTAGTAGATAGATTGGTAACTTTTCTCATTGCTGGGACCAGACACCTGGCAAACAAGAACTTAAAGGAAAGGTTTATTTTGGCTCAAGGTTTGAAGGGACCTAGTCCATCATGGAAAGGGAGACATGGGGCAGGAATGCAAGGTGGGACAGGACTTTAAAACCTCAGGGCACATTCCAGGTCATCTACTCCCTCTAGTGGGCTCTGCCTGCTAAAGATTCCACACCTCGAAAACACCACCACCTGAGAACAAAGTGTTCAAACCATGAGCTAAGGGGAACATTTCACATTCAAACCACAGCAAGTTTTCTTGTTACTCTAATATAAGACAAAACTGCAGCATTTCCATAACCATTTCTCCTTTCCCTGTTTTCCCCATATCCTAACCTCCAGTATTGTGTATTTTCCTTCCAAAAACTCTTCAAATTCTTTCAGAAGCCTATCTGAAGAGAAGGCGTGAAAGAGTATAATATGAGGGATAATCTTGTGTACTTTTTAGCTTTGCTTCTTATTTCTTCAAAATCACTATCCACCTGGGTAGATAAGTAAAATGAAAAGTAAATATGCTCTTTTTTATTCCTCTGGTCTGACCTCTTCTCCTAGTGCCCATGCTTCAAGCACCTGTGACCTGATGATCTTAGGTTTTTTTGATAACCGTGCCTCAGGTGCCCTCCCTCCTGGTGCCCTCCCTCTTGGTGCCCTCCCTCCTAATCTCCACTATGGTGTCTTCGTGTACCAGAGGAGGGAGTCAGCAGAAATCAGAGTTCCAGGCATGAAGTAGCTTGCACAACTATATTTACCAGGATGAAAGTGAAATGACTGAAAGTGATAGGGCTCATATAAAATTGCAGACTTAACACTCTTCAAAATATCTTTTTCAAGTATTTCAAATTCTGGGCACACAAAATAAAGTAGGTCTGGAGGCTGGTGCAAACGTCACCCCATTTTAACTCTCAGAATAAGTCGTCTCTTAGTTCACATTCATATTTTTAAGTTCCGCAGTATTTGTGACACACATAAGTCTGCTCTGATGACAACAAAATGTCATAGACTACACTTAAGCAACAAGAATTTATTTTCTTCCAACTCTGGAGGTTGGAAGTCTGTCAGGGTGTCAGAGTGGCAGGGTACTGGTGAGGACATGTTGGTCTGCAGATGGACCAAACCTCTCCTCTGTGTTTTCACATGGTTTTTGCTCAATAGGAAGGGAGAAGAAGAGGGAGGAGGGTTGGAAAGGGGAAAGGGAAGAAGGTGAGGGAAAAGTGGAGTGGAGACGGACAGGAGGAGAGGAAAGGATAAAGGGAGAGGAGAGGGAGACAGAGGGAGACAGAATATAAATGTCTTCCTCTTAAAAGGACACAAAGGCATCTCACTCCACCTCCATAACACAGTATAACCTTATTTACCCCCCCCCCAAAGGCCCCATCCTCGTGTCTTCACATTTGGGGTTAGGGATTCAAATCGTGGATTTGGGGGGTACAGACATTTAGGCTATAGCCTAGCCTTCTCTTCGTGGACCTGTCAAGAATGTGGGTTTTTTCACTTACAGACTAATTTTCTTTGGTAGACTGGTTGAAGAGGCTGAAGGCATCCTTTACCTGAGAAGGACGCAGAGGATGTGAGCCACCGCTTTCGATTATTATTGAAAATAGCCAGCTTGAAGAATTAAGTTAGGGATGTGCTTCAGGTATCTAAAATAAAAGCTATAAACTCGTCATATTTTAAAAACATTATAGAATTTCATATCTAAAGAATAGTCTATATTATTTTTATTTGCTTTTTGTCCCTAATTTTTCTTTTGGAAAATAAAGTATCAATTCTAGATTTAGACATTTAAGTCTAAGAATTTATTAAAACCTTTCAATACATAGTCCAATAAATCCACCAAAAGGATAGTATTAGCTATTGATTCTATAATTTTTAAGTAGTATACACTGAAATTTTTGTAAAGATCATGTATCAATTCCATTAATTTTTATAGAGAGTTATCTTTTTAATATCTTATTCAAA
This sequence comes from Rhizomys pruinosus, assembly GCA_009823505.1. Lineage (NCBI taxonomy): Eukaryota > Metazoa > Chordata > Mammalia > Rodentia > Spalacidae > Rhizomys > Rhizomys pruinosus. Next base: position 972,116 of record VZQC01004208.1, read on the forward strand.
TATCAGTGTTGGTTTCTAGACACATTTTACAGTGCTAATTTTAGGGGTAAAAAAATAGAATTTCACTGCTAAAAATCAGATATGTCCTAAAGCTTCTAAATTTGAGCAGTAACTTTAAAAGTAAAGTCAGCAGTCTTCGTCTTGAGTCCTGAAGTGAACGACTGAGTTCTAGCTTGATGGTGATTCATTAATTCCCAATGATGAATAACGAGGTTATGAATAATGACAATTCATTCATTATGTCAATTGCATTGCGATTCCTGAACCCAGGAAGATCACTACAATGTAATTTCCAGAGTCATCAATCATACTTAAGTGAAACTGACTTAGAACCCTGCTTGGAATTTTGTGGACTTGGGTCCCTTCTATCAACTCTTAAGTCTTCTTGACTTCTGTTACAATGGTTCAAAGTCTCCAACAAAAACAGTGTTAAGACAATAGGGTGTTAACAGTTCCTAAAATGTGCTAAAGGAGAGATTTTTATCATCATGATACCCAGGCCAGCAACTGTTTACTTAGTTGTTCTGGTGTGAACTTGCTAATATTCTTCCTGGTTTTTGTTTCTGTTTTGCTTTTTGTTTAATAACCTTAGGCAATTCTGTGCATTTGCGTTCTTTTTCCCCACAAGGTTACATGGTTTTGGAAGGAAGCAGATACCTCAGAGTTGCTAATGAGTTTATCTTGGCCGAGAATAAAATGAGATTCCTTTGGCTTGGGTGCATGAGTGGCTGTCAGCAGTCTTTCAAACTGCCTCCTGGCATTGTTCCCCTTCATTGGCATCAGCTTCGAAGACACTCACAATACCAGAATCTGTGTCTCCAGCTTTGAGTTTGCCCAGGACTATGTCTTTGTTCCTGATGAGAAATTAAGGCTACTGTCCTAGAAATGGAAAAAGAGGAATATTGGGATGATATCTGAGGTGACATGATTTCTAACCCAGTAATCTTGGGGAACTGACTACCATGAAAGAAGTAGAATAGTTCTAAATAAGGGAAGTGAAGCCAGAGCTGTTAAGTCACCTGCTGGTTTTGCCTTTCCCTGCACAGCCCAGCATCAGAAACTCTCTTTTGCAGACCCTAGGTTCCTAGCTGGCTCATCCTTCATTATGAGCAAACCACCCATGCATTCCATCCTTGTCATTTCAACTTCTGCTATCCAAAGAGTTCTCTCTATGACCTGTTCTAATTTTTCCTTCTGGGAGTGTTAAAAATAAACTACATCCACCATCTAACCACCATTCTTCTTAACTGCCCACTTAGGCTGCCAAAAGCCAAGGACTGGGCCTTGTCTGTAAGATTTTGCTCTGAATGCTTAATGGAACACCTGGCACACAGTCAGCCATTAATAAATGAAGTCGATGAGTAGTTATCCCTGTAATGGTTACAAACTTGAAAGAAAAAAATCAGCCATATTTGTGTTGTCTCTTTTTTGTTGAACAAATATAAGATAGAAAGAGGTACAATATTGAAACAGGAACTTATTATTCAATTATAATGTCCTATCATGAACAAAGGAGACAATTGGAAATGTTTTCCCTATAAAGAAATATATAGCCTAGTCTATATTTGATATATTAATTTATATACTGTGTGAGAATAGTTGCAAGAAGTTAAATTTATTGTTTTATCCAATCCTTCATTCCTTTTCATTTTAGTTATCATTTTATTTTATTTTTGTCTTTTTACTAAGATCTCAAGTTTTATACCTGATACAATTTCTCAGGCCTTACTGATTATTTATTTCTGGTTATAATTTCCTTTTGGATGTTTAAGGCCACACAGCCCGGATTAACCAAGGTTCCTCTGGGGTCACTCTGGGTTTTTTTTTGGTTTATTTGTTTGTTTTGGTTATTTTTTGTTTTGTTTTTCTGGTGGGGAGGGAGTCCCCGGCTCCTTTTGGCTTTTCATTTACCAGTTCCATCCACTGGAGGAGAAAGTCAGGTCTTACTAGACCAGGCTTCCTTTTTTGAAGCATGAGCAGACTTTCCTCTTTATAGACTGGACACTGGCTGAGGTCCCATTAGTGGATCTCCAAGACCTCCCTGCACAGGAAGACTGGTGACTCACATTTGCAGGACATTTCAAGAGATGCCCCCATGCATAGTCCCCTAGGACTTAGTTGACCTCTGAGGGCAAGGAACAATGTTATCCATTAAGTCCCTCAGCCAAATTGGTATGGGTATTAAGTATGGTCGTTAAGCACCCAGAAAGGCTAAATTACACCAGCTGATACATCACACCTATACTAAAATCATGTCATCTGAAAACAAACTGTATGTTATTTCCATATCATATTTCATGATTCATATTTTCCATTTTGATTTTATATTACTCTAAAATATGCATACATACCTCCACCCATAGTTATCATTTTAACAAATGTGTGTATGCCTACAATTTGAAAATTCAAATAGTTCTATAACAAGAATAAACATTTAAATTGTTTCATGATTTTTTTTGAGACAAATTCTCAATATGAAGCCCTGACTGGCTTGAAACTCACTATGTAGAATAATAATAGCCTTGTCTCAGACCCACAGAGGTCCACTTGCTTCTGCCTCTTAAGTGCTGGGATCAAAGGTGTGCACCATCATACCTAGCTAGCTTTACAGTTTTATCTTTTGCCTCTTACCAGCATCAACTGTTAACTAATGGTCCTAGTGATCTTTTGGTTGCTGTGACAAAATACCTAAGAGAAACAGCTTTAAAGGAAGAAGATTTATTTTCTCATCGCTTCAGAGCTTTCCTGGTTAGCTAAATTCCTTGCTGTAAAGTAGTGAGGCAATGCATCCTAGAAGGGTGTGTGCAGTGAAGCTGCTCGCCTTATGGCAGCCAGGAAGCAGAGTGTGCATCAAGCAAGGCCGGGAACAAAATACACCCTTCAGAGACGTGTTCAGGAGACTTAGTTCCTCCAAGAGGGTCCTGCCTCCTCATAGTCCCTTTACTCTGAGTTCATCAATGGGTGGGTCCTTGTTGAGGTTAATGCCATCAGGATTCAATAACTTTTCAACAGCACCAGCAACTGTGGATCAAACCTTCAACACATAAGCCTTTTGGTAGGACATTTCATATTCAAATAATAACTGTCATTATTTTATTTATCTTCAAAATGTTTGTTCTGTAGCTTCTTATACTTTCCAACTGAAGCTTTGTCTGGAGCATCTCCACTATGAATAATGATTTAATTCTCTTGTCTGTGTTTGCCTTCACTTTGAATGTACATTTTTTATCTTCCCCAATAATTAGTATGACCATATAAAATGCCAAAGATATTACCACATATAAACAAATGAGAAAATTTCCATGTTTTTTGTTTTGTTTTTTATTTTTTATTTTTTCCATGTTTTTTTATGCATGGATAAACACTCTGCATATTTTGTTTTTATTTTGGTTTGGTTTGGTTTTGCTATATAGACCAGGCCAGCTTAGACCTCACAGAGATACACCTGCCTCTGCCTCCAGAATGCTAGGATTAATTATGCTTAGTTAGATTCCATTTTTCTTTATAACTTTTATAGATGTTTTCCTTCTAGATGTCAGTAGAGGCAAAAATTCAGTCATGGTGAGATCTTTGCCAATTTTCTGTGAAATTATATTAAGATGTGCCTTCATGTGATGTATTTGTATTGATCTAAAATTTAATTTAGAAATACATATCCTGGGACCAACAAGATGACTCAGTAACAAGAGATACTTGCTGCCCATCAGCGCAGCCTGACCCTGAAGACCCGAAGTGCACCCCCAGAACCACACAAAGGAAGAAGGAGAGAGGCAATTCCACAGATCTTTCCTCTAATTTTCACACATGCAGAAAGGAGAAGGAAGAACAGAAGGAGGTAGTGGAGGAGGAGGAGAAGGAGAAATAGAAAACATGTCCTTGAAATTTTCTTGAATTATTTTAAAATTTATGAAGGGAGCATATACACATGTGTGTACAGGTGTATGTGCCTGTCCAAGCATGTCCTGCTTAAGTTCACCTTATCCCCTTAAGATAAAGCCTCTCATACAACCTGGCAGCCAGCAAACCTCAGAAATCCTGTCTCTGCCGCTCCCCACAGTGCTGGGGTTGTAGGTGTGTACAGCCACACACAGAATTTTATGTGAGTGCTAAAGAGTCAAACTCAAGTCTCATGCTTACATAGAAAGCACTCTTACATGCTGAGCCATCGCCCTACATCCTAGAATTGTTTTCAAATTTTGATAACTACTTGTTCATTCTGTGTGCATTTGTGGGTGGTGTGCATATGCCACAATAAGCTTGCGCTTATTTCTCTGTTTCCACAATGTGGGCTCTGGGGATAGGACTCAGGCTGTCAGTTTTGGCAGCAGGTGTCGCCACCTTCTGGGCCATCTTGCTTGCCCTCTTTAATTAAAAAAAAATAGCAAAAACTTTCTATTTTTTTCCTTTTTTAACTGAATTTTTCTGAATTTAATACCATACATTTTTATCATATTTCTATCCCCTCTCCTGCCTGAACCCCCTGCCCAATTTCATGTTCTGTAATACATATATTATCTGTCTATATCTAATGTCGATATCTAATATACATATTAGATATAGACATATATATTCAGTGGTGCATATATATATATATATATGTATATATGAATCAAATCTGTATGAATCAAATCTGTGTCCCCACATGTCTTTCAGTATGGGTCCATATACTGGAGCCTGGTTAATCTACCTCTTAAGAGTCACACCCTTAAAAGCATGTGACACTCTCTTCTGCCCAGGTGCCATCATTGCCAATAGTTCTGCAGGTACAGTTAGGGTTTCTGCCTCAATTCCCCACATCTGTGCTTGGATTTTGTCTGCCTAGAGCTTACAGGGAACTTGTGCATGCTGTCACTATTGCTGTGAGTTCATATGAGTAACTGACTAGCTGTCTGGAAAATAATTCTGTTTCTTCTGGTCATCCATCACCTCTGGTTCTTAAAATATTTTTGCCACCTCTTCTGCAATGATATCTCAGCCTTGGGAGGCAGAATTTATTTATAGGTGTCTAATTCAGGAATAATCACTCAACAGTCTCTCGTTCTCTGAGCATTGGCCATTTGTGTTTCTATGTTAATCACTGTATGCTGTATAAGGAGGCTTTGCTGGTGAGAGTTGAGAGATGCATTAGTCTATGGGTATAATAAATAGTCATTAGTCATTTTAATACTGTATCTATTTAGCAGAACAATAATAGTGGGCTTTTCCCTATGGCCTGTTTAACCACAGGTTCCTAGACCTGATATCAGTGTTAGGTATGGACTCTGTCTTATGAAGCCAAACTTAGATCCAATTAAAAAGTGATTGATTGCTCCTATAATATTTGTGCTGCTATTGCACCAGAGATCATATCTTGCCAGGCCACTTTGTTGTTCAAACACACAGGATTCACAGCTGTGTAAGGTTAGTGATTTTTTCTTCTACTAGCATGCCTGGCACTTTCCAGCACTATAAAAGCTAGCCAGTAGAGATGAAATTTTGAGGTCAGTAACAGCTTGATTTCTCCTTGTTTTTTCTACAGCTCAGGTTTGTAGTGTCTTCAGAAATAGAGTCTTACTCACCATCAAGTTCTGGTGGGTAGCCAAGAGCAGGGGCATGGGCTACTATTGTTTGAGGCTCTGTGAGACCCCAGTCAACAGCTTCAGAAAAGGAAGACCTGGGCTTTTACTTTGCTAGCTTATGGTGTCTAGCAGGGGCTCTTGAAATATTTTTTTGATTTTTAGTTGAACTGTAGTGTATTTCATATAAAATAGCCTAATCATATGTATACCCACTCCTCCATCTGCACCCTCTCATAACTTCCCCCCGTCTGATTTCATGTATTCTGTCATTCATATTAAGGCCTATCGAGTCAAGTTAGTGTCCCCAGACATCCCTCCATGCAAGGTCATCCACTGGGGTCTAGTCAGCCTAACTAGAGTCACTCCCTTAAAGAAGATCATCGCTCCCTCACCCACCAGTAATCTGTTGCCATGAGTTCTTCAACCACCTATTACCCAGCAAAAACAACAAAAGAACTGGGACCAAGAACCAACTGAAGCAGTAAAGGTGTCCCCCCACCACCAAAAAAAGTAATCCTCTGCTTTGAAAAACTTTGAAAAGACTCAGAAGGGGATACAGGACATGTATGGCAGACTGCATGAACTTGGGAGGGGAGAGGGGCATGGAGGGGGAAATGAGTCTGGATTGAACTGAGAAGTGATGCATTAAATGCACAAAACTTACATAAAAATATTTTTTAAGTGCCACTACCGGGGCTGAAGAGATGGCTCAGTGGTTAAGAGGACTGGCTGTTCTTGCAGAGGACCCAGGTTTGAGTCCTAGCCCCCACGTGGCAACTAACAGCCATCTGTATCTTGGTCTACCCTGGCCAACAACTCGAAGGGAGGTATTTCCTATCTGGCACTGTTATATAGCCTTTAGCTCTACACATGGACACATATAATGATATTGCATGTGTAATTTTTCAGTAGGCTTTTGAACTAATATATTCCTTCTGGCTTTTCAAACCAGCTAAACATTATTTATCCTTCCCTCCTCTCTCCCTGTCTAGCCCTCCCCTGCTTCCCAGGAGTCTCCCTATTTTCTCTCTTTCCCCCTTGATGATAATACCTATCTCCTATGGGACCCCTGTCTTGGGATCCTTCTTCCCTTTTACATTTGTAATTCCTTGAATAGCCTTCCCTAATCTCCTCCCATTCCCCCATTTTCCCTGTAGTAACATCTGTCTCCTGGTGTTCCTCTCTCCAGGGCTTCTTCTTTCTCTTTACCTCCCCGGTTCCTTTCCTTTCTCCCAGCTCCTACAGTATATATTTACTAAATACAAGGAATTGGTTGCACATTAGACATCCTGAATAGGTTCTCTTTTATTTTCTTCTTTCCTTCTAGTTTTCATCTATTTGTTCTTTAACTCCATTTTTAAAAGATTTTGTAAACTTAGAAACACACTGTTAATTTATTGTTTTATTATTTTAATTTCTAAGTTATCTTTATCTTCAAAGCATTCATTGGTGGTATTTCTTTTTTAAAATATAGTGGTTTCAGTGATTGTGTTTTTATTCTCAGTGTTTTATTCCTCTAACAATGTTTTCATTTGTTCTGGTTAGTTTCGATCTGCTTTCATATCTGGTAACGCTTGAGTTCCTGCTTCTCTTTAAGAGTGAAGTGAAAATATTCAATTAAATGAGTTTGTCTTTCATATTTGCTTGAATATGTTGGTTCAGCTGGGTCAACATAGTCAGGAATTCCTCTTTCAGTGTTGAGATTTCCCAGAGAGAATTTAGATTGGTGCCTGTGATGCTGGGGTGGTCCTGATTATGAGGGTTCTTGAGAATTCAGGTTCTTGAGGGAATCTCAAGCTATAATCAAATTACTCTTATACTTTTACCATTTACATCTTACTTTAATATTTGCTTTGGTCTTTTTTTAATTCTTTACCTTTTATTCTTTGCTGTACAGTTTCCAAAATCACAGCACCATTCTACTCTTTCCCATTTTCTTTGTCCTTAATGTATTAAAGAAACATAACTTTTTGTGATATGCTATAAAGGAAGTAGAAATTATTCAAGCTTCCTTGCTGACCTCTGTACCTGGAAGGCCAACTAACCTATAAATTTGTCAACAAAGGTTTTAGAATATTTCCATGTGTATTACCATGCTCTGTGTTCTTAACAACATGTCATTAAGTGATATAAATAAAAGTTATACACAAATTCTTACTTCTGTGCCCTCTGGCTATGTGCATCCTAGAAGATCGCAGTCACACCATCCACTACACCCCTGCACAGGAGGTTGTTCTTTGCATGCAGCTGATTATAATGTATTCTTGCAGTATCAGAGCTGGACCAGATCATCCTAATCCAACATCCTTATTTTACATCTGGATCTCCACAAGCCTAGCACAGTGGATCATAAAGCTGTTACAGCCCAAGCCAGGCTTGGGTGGACCATGCTGCTTCCTCATGCTATGCTGGTCCTGGTAGGAAGATGTGTTGCCTCGAGCAAATTCCACAGAGCAATGTAAAGACTGAAGGCCAAGTACAAAACCACATTTTATTCCCAAAGATTTGGTTACAGGTCTGATTAGTCTTGGCAATTTAAATCATGCAGATGGCCTTTACTACCTCAAAGTAGTCAGATGTATGAATTAAATATACTTACTTGCATTAAAGTTAATCATTTTCAGTGCTCAGTGGTAAAAATAGGCCATGTTGCTGACTTAAGAACTTAAAGTTGGCAAGACATTTGAAAGCAAGTTTTACTGTTAGCTAATTTTAGCAAGTAAAAATTACACACAAGAAATTGGAGCTCATTTAATTTTTATTTTGAAATGTCTATCACTTTAAGCAAATTCAATTTCATGTAAGCATAACACTGGTTGTTTGCACTGAAAAATAAGTCTGAGGTTAAATAGCATTATCCTGGATGGAAAGCCCTCTCCAGCAGGCTTCCCATTGCATTAAAATAGATTCATTGCCCCATTGTTTCCTGTTTCTTCCCAGGAATCCATCTACATATTACACAGAGTGAGTTGTTCTTCAATGAAAAGCATTGTGCGAGACACTAAGCTGACTAACTGGTGCAGGTATGCAGTACATGCGGACCACAATATGATCCTTGGAATCCACCATTACTCAGACTTGTATAATAGAATTTCACTAAGCTTGAGTTTCTAGAACAATATTGAAGTGTAATGAACATGTTTTTCATAAAGGGTGTAGCAAATGTGTGGTTTCCAGAGAAACCAAAGGGGATATGAAGATGAATAAACAATTTCAGGAGGTTCTTGGCAGGGTCTGTGCAAACAAAAACAAAACAAAATGAAAATAAATGCCTTCTTGACATGGCATTGGCTTTGTAAGTAATAGACAATCTATTATAACAATGGTGATAATGATCTCGTGTAAAGCATGAGCACCCACAGTACAAAGAGGGTTGTCTGTAGAAAAAGGAATATTCTTAATGCATTAATGTTCTAATGGATGTAGGATAACTGCAGTTGACAGCAACTAATTGAATATTTCTAAATAGATAGTAGAGAGAATTTTGTTTTCAATACAAAGGAATTATAAATGTCTTAGGTAGTACATGTGCCAATTATCCCACTTAATCATTACACACCGTAGACATGTGCTAAAAAGTGCCACAGTGCGCCCACAAATATGAATAATTACTACATGTCAATGAAAAATTCAAATTATATTAAAATGCGAAAAGTGAAATTCCTTAGAAGAATGTTTGAGTAGCCAGAGTCCAAGAAAAAAAAAATGCAGAATACATGGGGAAAATAAATGTGGATATTGTATTGGCTTACTATTCTCTGTAACAATGTGATAGTTATCTTGGGTCTTTAATGTTGTTTTTCAATAGAAAAGACCAAATTATTTCCAAATTCATGTTTCACATCTCATTTGGTACTTAGTGACAGCTGCTAGAATAATTATATGATTCAAAGTTTAGTTTCCTGATAAACGATACAGCATTCATTATCCAGACAGCTTAAATCATGGCAGATACAGTTAGCATTTCAGTTATGCACAAGCTTTTAAGAGTCTCACCTTTCATTCTCGTAAGTGCAGTTTTAAAAATCTATTCTTATTTGCTGCAGTGACTTGAAGTTGCTCTTCACTGTGCCCTTTTTATGAACTACAGCAGGTGACAAAGCACATTGTCTGTCAACCCCAGAGCAACTATTAAAACCTACTCAGCCCATTTTTTTTTTCCTCCTGATTTGGAAGTTAGTTGCATAACAGCTGTTTGCAGAGATACAGGTGAAACTTATGTAAATACTGCCATATTCCTTCAAAAGTGGAATAAATCACCTTCCACATGCAGTGTGTGAATTAGCATATTTATTCTTTCATACCTGTCAAATATGCATTTTCCTCATACATGGACATAAAATGGGGATTTGAGGAGCATAAAGCATCTAGCACTTCAAATAGTTACAGGCAGTAGACTGTAGAATGAAGTGTGCAGGAGTTTTTTCCATATATATGAAAGAAATGCCAAAAATGTTCATAGGATTTCAACTGAGGACTGCTCAGAGTAAGGCTCAGAATTTAGATGGGAGAGGTGCTTCTGAGGGAATCCGATCTGATATCTTTTAATTGCTCTGAGAAAAATGACTTGGAATTACTAAAAAGCATCTCGTCATTAGTTATTTCTCTAATGAGGCTGGGATCTAGAAAGACGCTAAGAAAAAGAACTCACATTTACAAGAGGAGTTAGATTTCATAATGATAAGGGATAAACAGCACCCAGTGCTTAGGTATTATGAATATATTCAAATGCAGTTGGCTCATAAATACTTGTGTATTATTGATTTTTGCCTCCCTGTGAAATGCATATTCTATTTTGCTTATGAGTCTTCTTATGGCAGAAATTCTGTTTCTGTATCAAAGTCAACTGGCTGTATCCTAGCAGAGTTCTGATTTGATAAATATCACAGGACTCTGAGAGATGTAAGTTTTTAATGAATAGAAGGTGTGCTGGATAGCTTTAGTGTGAACTTGACACACCTGGATTGAGGAAGCCACAGTTGAGGGATTGCATCCATTGAACTGGCCTGTGGCCATGTCTGTGGGGTATTTTCTTGTTTGTTGAGTGATGTGGGAGGGCTCAGCCCACTATGAGCAGTGCCACCCCTGGGCAGGTTGTTCTGTATAAGAAAGCAGGCTGAGCACGGGCAAGAGAAGCAAGCCAGTAAGTAATGTTCCTCAAGGTCTGTGCTTCAGCTTCTGCCTCCAAGTTCCAGCCCTGAGTTCCCACCTTGGGCTCCCTTGGTGATGAACTTTGACCCAGGAGATATAAGCCAAATAAACCCTTTACTCACCAAGTAGGAATTGGCTACAGTGTTTTCTCACAGCAGTTGAAGGCAAAGTAAAACAGAAGGAAAATCTTAAAGTGAAACTTTTACTGAAGGTAACTATATGGAAAGACTACATTATGCCAACATACAACTGTTTTCCAGGACTTGGAAGATTGGCCCCCAAATGAATGAAAGTTTGAGGTGAGCCTGGGCTACATACTCTGTTTCAAGTAGCTCACACCCAAAGCCAAACACAAGCAAAACACAAAAAAGAAAAAGAGAAACAATAAAGAACAAAAGATGGGCAAAATCCCACCAAAATAAAATTAAAAATATAAAACATAAAATAACATATTATTTCTTTATCTTGCAAGTATATATATTTTTATGTATATTTGCTTGTCTGTGGATGAGAGTGTACTCCTGTCAGGGTAATCCTCACAGAGCCCAGAAGAAGCATCCCATCCCTTGGAGCTAGAGCTACAGCCTGTTGTGAGCCTGACTTAGAGGCATTGCTTCTGGGAAGTGAACTTGGGTCTTTTGCAAGAGCCACGCGTGCACTTAACTGCTGAACCATCTCTACAGCTCTGTTATTTATAGATTTTATATAAATTCTTTTTGAGCATAACATTTGGGTGAGTCATTCCTTTACTAACTTGTAATGCATGTGATTCACAGATTTCTAGAACTCTTAGATCAAATTGATTTGTTTTGTGACATAGTATATCTGGGCTTTTTTTGAAGTTACATTTATTTATTTATTTAATTTGATTTATTATTTTTACTTTATGTATATGAGTGTATTGCCTGTAATTATATACATCGTGATGTATATATACATATATATATTATTTTATATATAATATATCCATATATATATATATATGTACCTGGTTGTCATCAGCAGGTGCCGTGGAGATCAGAAGAGGGTTGGATTCCCTGGAACTGGAATTCAGATAGTTGTTAGCTACCAGTTGGGGCTAGGAATTGAACCTGGGTCTTCTGTAAGAGCAGCCAATGCTCTTAACTGCTGAGCCATCTTTCTAGCCTCTCATTTATTTATTTAAGATTCAGAAATTTTAAATTATGAATTTATGACATATTTGTTGAGATGAAATTCACTTTTTCAAATTTAAACAGTTTGGGGGCTGGAGAGACAGCTCATTGTTTTAGAGCACTGACTGCTCTTGCAGAGGACCTCAGTTTGATTCCCAGCACCCACATGGCAGCTAACAACCATCTGTAACTCCAGTTCCAGGGGAATCCAATGCTGCCTTCTTACCTCCTGAAGGCATTGTATGACATGAGTGCACTTACATACATGTAGGCAATACATTCATACACATAGATAAAAATTACCTTTTTTTCAATTTTTTTTAATTTATTTTTTATTTTTTTATTTTTAGGATTCTACAATATAATGACACAGTTGTTTGCAGATAACATTGATGTTACTCAGTATGTCATACAATTAGGTAATTGGTGCATTTTGCAAGTATCTATGTCCAAATTTTGAACAACCCAAGGTTCCCATAGTCCAGTTGGAGAAGCTTGTATGCACAGGCATGTTGATCAATCAGGAGTCCAGACTATATTCCTGTAGTCTCATGATTCACCCCTATCTCTCCGCAGCCCTTACAATCTACCATGCCTCCTCTTCCGCAGTTTGTTCCCTGGGCTTTGGGAAAGGGGCACAAGTGGGTGAGAAGAAAACAGTCTAATTTCTTTGGAGTTGTCATTAAAAATGTTGACAGTCTACAGAGTGAGTTCCAGGACAGCTGGGGCTACAGGGAGACCCTGTCTCAAAAAGACAAGAAAAAAATGTTGACAGTTACCTGTTGTCCTCAAAGTTTCCTTTTCCATATATTAGTCTGAGATTAAGTTCTTTTCTCATTAACACGCCCTACTCAAGTCCACTGATGTCTGCTGAGGAAGATTTGACTCTGAAGTTGCCAGTTTTTTTTTTTTGTTTGTTTTTGTTTTTGTTTTTGTTTTTGTTTTTTGGTCTTTTCGAGACAGGGTCTCCCTGTAGCCCCAGCTGACCTGGAACTCACTCTGTAGACCAGGCTGGCCTTGATCTCACAAAGATCCACCTGCCTCTGCCTCCCCAGTGCTAGGATTAACGGCATACACCACCACACCTGGCAAGGTTGCCAGTTTTACAGTAATCTATTTTGGATATGAAAGTTTGTATTTAACTTTTTTGTTCATTAAAAATCTTACAGATGTGGTTAGGCATTTTTAATTTCAAAAAGTTGGTCAGAACATATTTTACAAGACCTAGTGCCTAGTGTTGCTTTTATGATGTGATAAAAGACTATGTGGCAAAAAAATGTCTACAATTTGGTGAAGATTTTGCATCTCCACAGACTTGTACGACCATCCCTAATATCTACTTCCAGAACAGTTTTGCCTCCTCTGCCCCCTGTCCCAGGAAACACCAAGCTCCTTAGCAGTCATTCCCCACAGAAGTCCTTTCAGTGGAAGAAAGTCAGCTGAGATGAACTGAGTTTCCCTGAGGTATTGCAGAGCTGAGAGGAGAGGCAGACATCAAAATCAACAAGACTGGTTGTGATGAGCACTCCTTCGTTGTCACTGATGTACCTTAGTTTACCAAATGTGATTTATGCGCACTCATAATGACTTTCTGTAGTGCAGGCTCTAACTTTTATTATTGAATAAAAATAAACAAAGGCCGTCCAAATGGAAGGAGTGGCTAAGGAATTTCTTTTAAGGTTGAATTTTAGAAGTATGCTGTCTCCTTCTATCCACCATGTATGCATATTCATATGATCTAGTCTAGGGGAGGTTTAGGATATTTGTCTTGGGGGCTAGAGAGATGATGGTTCAGTGGCTAAAGCACTTAGTGTACACCTTTGAGGACCTGAGTTTGGATCCCTAGAATCCATATAAACATCCAGGTGGGTGTGATGGCCTGCCTGTCATTCTCCCACATGCTGGAGGCACAGAGGGATCCCCAGAGCAAAGGTCTAACTCTGGATTGATGGGAGACTGCTTCAGTATATAACACAGAGGGTGATCAACCTTGGACTTCCACACACATGTGCACCTATACACACATGTGCTCACATGCATGTGAACATGCATATACATATCACATCACACACATATACATATACAAAGAGGATACTCATCTTGTGTTCTTGACCATAATCATGCTACCTTTTTAACTTACCTCTATATTTAGGTGATAGAAATTAGTGGGGTTCAAATTCCCTAACTGTCTTATACACACAACCCTCAGGCTACGTTTTCCTAAAGAATCTGGCTCTTTCTTCCTTGGGTTTAGGATTTCTTCTTTGGAACTGGTCCCCACACTAATTCTTTATTTGGCCTGATTTCCTGAGTAGACCAGGAAGTTAACTTGGATCGCCCATGATTGCTGCTCAGCCCAATGCTCCCAAAGCCCAGAACTGGTCTGCTTTCTTTTCCACTGTGACTGGATAACTTAAGCACAAGTCCAACACCCGTTTCTGGATTTAGCCACATCAAATCCTCAGCCATGGTTTCTCTCGCCCACCATCCTCTGTGAACCACACCTATGCTAGCCCTTCTTTTACCTAATTTATGAATTGTTTGTCATTTTATTTTGCTCTCTTTCTTGGAATGTTTACTTTTATCCATAGTTTTCAGGGAGGGTTCAAATAGCTTGAAGCCAACAGCCCTAGCTGTGCATTTTTCTTTAGTTAGCAGGGAACACAGAGGGCTCCAGGGCTCAACAAATGCCTTGGAATAAAGCAAAGGGCATTTTTTAAAAAACAGCACATTTTCTGATCTTGTTTTAGAACCTAAACAAAATGCTTCTAAGTTACCTAGGGACTAAGTATATGTTATGAGCTTGCTAGGCATCCTTTATTTATTGGAAAATCCCTCTTTTCTGGGAGGGTAACAATAATTGGGGAATATGTTTCCAACATCCAAAATGAGTTGTATCTTTCCATAAGCAAGCTTATAATTGGGCTCCTGCAGCCACACAGCTCCGCATATGGTACTTAGGAGTCAATTAAAACACCCTAACAAGCAATTACAGGTTTATTGTTTAATTCAATTTCCACAGCTCATGCTGCTCCCACTCAAAAGTTGCATATATGTCAGTCAGCATGTAATCATAAGCCTATGTTTTCCTCAAACACTGGTTTTGAAGAACAAGGCCTCCAGACACTCTGTTCCCCACTGTGCACTGCACAGAGAGAGCTTAACTACAAAGGGAGACAACAAAAGTACTTAGGGTGTGCCAGGAACTGGCTTTAACTTGCAGTTGATTGATTTGGATAACAACAAGTAAAAAAATGTCTTTTCTGCTACTGACAGTTGTCACAGAAAGGGAATTGGGCATCTTATGAGTGGATTGGAGAATACAGAGAGATCAGTTATTCCAGCCTAGGTTATTGAAGACCAACAGATATTGGCTGGGATTTTATGTGAGAGGGGAACTGGCTTGGGTAGGTCAAGGTACCCCATGTTTGCTGTAGAAACAGTGCTAGATGAATACTCTTCCTGTTCCTCCTGCCTCGCAAGAGCACTAGCCACCTGAGTAAAGAGCATGAACAATCTTGACCCTTCCCTACAGCCCAAGTAAGGAGACAGAAATGAATGAGGAGGAGCAGGGACACAAGCATGCTCCTGGGGTGCTGACATGCCTCCTAATGGCCAGAGGATGGTTCTTGAGTCTGAGGCACAAAGTGATTCAGGGCTGCTGTGTTCATGGAGGTGGGTATTCGGTCTCCATTGGTTGGAGAGTTAACCATATGCTTACCCTAGGAAAGACAGTATAGATTTAGCCTTCTTTCCTAGGACACAGGGCTCTCCATGCTTTCTAGCTGTTCTTACCCATTTTCAATACTAATACTTCTCTAATGAGATTTTTCCTCTCATTTAAAAACCTGCAGGTGGGGACTGGAGAGATAGCCTAGTGGTTAAGAGCACTTAGGTTGCTCTTGCAGAAGACTCAGGTTCTGTTCCCACCACCCACATAGTGGCTCACAACTGGCTATAACTCCAATTCAAGTGGATCTCATGCCCCCTTCTGACCTCCACAGACATTGCATACACAGGTACACTTGCATACTTGCAGACAATAATTAAGCATGTATAGCTGAAGTACAGCTGAAACAAAAGTTCATCCTGGGGACAAATGCAACTATTTGAATTAAGGAAAATGCAAATCTACTTGCCCCATGCAACTATCATTGCTCAACTGTAGATTTTAAAATATATATAATAATAATTGTTATGATTATTATTATTATTTGGTCCTTTTTGAGACAGGGTCTCCTTGTAGCCTGAGCTGGACTGGAACTTGCAATGTAGACAAGGGTGGCCTTGAACTCACAGAGATCCACCTGCCTCTGACTCCTGGGTACTGGGTTGTTGCAACCTTCTCCAGTCCAGCCAGAGGGGTTCGGGTCACGACTGAGGAGTCGGAGTCGGGGGTGAGAGACCCAGAGTCAACACACAGACACCAGGAGTCGGGAGAAAGCAAGCAGATAGCGAGCTGCTGCAGACTTGTTTATTCAGGAGAAGGTAGGCGTACAAATGTGGTCTGCTCTGCTCCTTCCAGGGACGTGCCATATGTGCTGATGATTGGGTGAACTCTCATTGGCCCAGGTCACTGACTCAGCTGTTGCCATGGTTTGCTTCCAGGAACAGGTTAAACCTGTTCAACAGGTAAATGCACTGCTACATAGGCTCCTGACACTCTACACTGGGATTAAAAGTGTGTACTACCACACCAGCTTCATTGTTTATTTTTATTTTACATGTATGAGTGTGGCTGTGTATATAGAAATAGCTCTAGGAGTAAGTTGAATAGGAGAAAGAAAACTATACTGCAGAGAAACAATCCTTATGGTGAGAGCGGAAAACACAAAAGTCACAGTAAGCCTGAGTTCCAGGTCTGATGTTCTTTCTACTATTGGAAGTAGGTGATGATGGCTTGTTCTAATTCTTGTAAATGCCCTATCTGGTTGGGTGAATATTGTCCCCCATGATGCTTAGTTCCTAATCCTGAGAACCTGGGACTATATCAGCTTGCAGGGCAAAACAGATTTTATAAAATTAAATAAAGACTTCTAAGCTGAGATCATCCCGAATTCTTCAGCTAGCTCCAGTATGATCACAATGGTCCTTAGGGAACAGATGTGCAAAGTGATGCCAGGATGGAAGCCTGGGGACAGATGCAAAGAGAGGTGACAATGATGCAGTGCTGGCATTGAAGTCAGAAGAAGGGGCTGTGAGTCAGGGATGAAGGCAGCCTGTGAAAATCCAAGGTCAAGTTCATGGCCTGTCCACTGGAACCTGCCAGAGGAACCAGCCTTGCTGCCATCTTAGGTGAATTGGATTATGGGTTTCTCACTCTGAAACTGTAATAGAATCCATTTTTGATCTTTGCATCCACTCACTTTATAGGCCTTTTGTTACATAAATAACAAGCAACTACTACATCCTGGACATAAATTTGGATGAAAACATCACAAGGACTTTCCTTATACTAAATGACCAGGGAGATTTTTTAGCTTCCAGTCATTATGGACTGTTTGCTATGCTAGGAGGACAGAACCAATTTATTATACATTTTTACATTTTAATCATACCTTTCAGCTCTTTGGATTTGAGATTGTGAGCAAATCTAATATTCTAAACTTCTTTTCCCAAGATAAGGACAACCTGGCATTGCTAACTTAGACATAGCACTGAACAAGGATCCCACAGCAGAAACAGAAAGGCAGCTTGTCAGACACTTGTTTCTCTACACTGGTTCATGTGTTCATGCCCGTGGGCACATACCCCTAGCACTCACATGTGGCTCCTTCCTGAAACTCTTTTCTGAGTGCTCAGTGCCTGAGGCCCTGTGGCTGCGCTTCTGCAGCCCATCCCGCCCACCCTATGTCGTGGATTGCGATTTTCGTGTTTTCTCCATCTGTGCAATCGTGCCACTTGGGCAGAACATGTAACATGAACTTTTGTTGTGCTGAGCAGTTGCTGCCCATGCACTCAGCTCTGGGATGTGTGTGTACACTGAGTTCCAAACCTCTTCTGAGGCCGTCCCCTTGGGATGCTTATAGATTCAGTACTTGTAGATTTAGCACCTCACACCCATTTCCTGGAAACCATGACCTTTTGAAAGGAATTCACTCTACTCTTTTCCTTCAGTGATTAGGGTTGAATTCTGGTCAGAAGCAACTTCAGGAAAGTAATTTGGATGTCCTTGGTGAGGGTGATGAGTGTGGATAGATCTGAAATAGCAGGCTTCGTTCTTACTCTGTTGTCCCTGACAAAGATGATCCTTCCTATCATAAGGCCAGTAACCCCTGTCCTCTTCATATCATAACTGAAAAGAGAAGCAAGTTACCACAACATGTCTGACTACCTAAGTTTAGAGGTGCTGGGAGCAGAAAGACCATCCATTTAATGAGAGTAAAAAATCTGCTGATTCCAGTCATCAGTTCTGCCTGAGAGGGCAGCCCAGATTCTCATTATAAAAACTACTAAACTCACTAAGAATTCATTTAGGTCTTTTTTTCTTTTGCCTAAGAATCCCCTTATTATTTCATGTGTGTGCTTTCTTCATGTAATTAGTAACTCTCCTCCCCACTGGAACCTCATGTGTTACATACCTTGACAGATACTACAAGTAAGCCAATATAACCTTAGATATCAAAGTGTGGTACTCAGGCATGGTGGCGCACACCTTTAATGACTGCATTCAGGAAGCAGAGGCAGGCAGATCTCTGTGAGATCAAGACTAGCCTGGTCTACACACAGCAAGTTCCAGAACATCTAAGACTATAGAGAGACCTGTTTAAAAAAAAAAACACATACACACAACAACGTGGCAAAGTGTATGAAAAGTTTTCAGGTCACTCTGTCACACCCATTTGCCAGACTAAGACACCATTTCCCTTATTCCTAGAAAAGAAATCCCACAATTCTGCTGCCACACAAAGCTTTCTGTCCAGAGTTTAAGAAAGTTGAATTTAAAACAATACTTAATTAATTACAAGATCCTTCAAAATATGTTTGCAACCATTTTACCTACCATTATTACCTACAAATACAGTTTCCCCCAGTGAAGTCAGCAATCTTGCAAATTTAATAAATGAAATATGATAAGGATTGAACTCCCAGTCCCCTTAGAGTGTTCAGTCCATGTAGAAGAATAAGGCAAGGAGGATCAGAAGAACCTGTCTGCCTTTCCTAGCAGAAAGTCTTTTCATACTAGTAACTGAAGGACCTAAAAAGTCTGAAAGCACCCAAAAAGAAATCTTTGCCCTGGACTATGGCCTGCAAGTGATTTATTATGATCTGAAGAACCCAGGTCGTGGAGTTCAACTGAAAAACAGTTCTCTTACAGAGAAGTTGTCAATAATGGCTTATTGTTCCTGTCTTCCCCATGATGTGAAATTTCATTCAAAACTAAAGAACATACTTTAGCCTTCAAACCAAGCTTTTCCCTGGATTATCATCATTGGGAAAAAGACAATATTGGTCAATTATCTCTCTACTTTCCTATATCTAGCCTTGAAGAATGTGTCTTTGTTTGTGTGCACACATTGTGTCTGGATACACATATTTTTGTTATCATTCTAATATTTGTGTATGCATATGTGTGTGCATGTGTTTGTGTGTGTGTGTGTGTGTGTGTGTGTATAAGAAAGGGGAGGATCAACTCAATGAGTGGGTGAAAGATGGATAAGTTCAGCAAGATCTTGCAAGGTGTAGTGCCTTGGCCACAGTCCATGGGGAAAAAATGTCTTGAAAAGGTTTACTTCTGACCCTCGGGCATTAACTAACTATTCCTTGTGTCCTATGTTACTTCTGTTTCGTAAGTAATTAAGCCCAAATGGTTGGAAGGGTCAGAAAATCTTTGACATATAAATCTGAATCTTGCTAATATTCAAATCCTCATTAATTTGGCTGTAGCAGAGAAAGGGCCTGGTACCTTTTTATGGTGGATGTGGCAAACTCAGCATATGTAAAAATGGCAGTATTTTTGTGTGCAGTGTTCACTTTTCTCCCATGAAAGTCTTTTTTTTATTTAATTTTTTTTATTTTTAAGGGATTCTACAATACAATGACACAGTTGTTTGCAGATAGCATTGATGTCACTCATTATGTCATACAATCAGGTAATTGGTGCATTTTGCAAGTATCTATGTCCAAATTTTGAACAACCCAAGGTTCCCATAGTCCAGTTGGAGAAGCTTGTATGCACAGGCATGTTGATCAATCAGGTGTCCAGACTATATTCCTATAGTCTCATGATTCACCCCTATCTCTCCACAGCCCTTACAATCTACCACGCCTCCTCTTCCGCAGTTTGTTCCCTAGGCTTTGGGAAAGGGGCACAAGTGGGTGAGAAGAAAACAGTCTAATTTCTTTGGAGTTGTCATTTTGGACTCCGGTCTGTTCAGTTTGTTTCCCTTCACGGATTGACAGCTTTCACAGTGATACCCTTTTCAGTCATACTAACAAAGCTCAAGCTATTGGATGTACAGGCATTTAAGCAGTACCACTTATTGTGTCAAGCTAAGCTGTGAGCATAGACACAGATGCTTGGATGGTATGCTAATCCGCAAACTGTGGTTTCTCTATAAAGGGTGACAAGTTCTTATTGTGGCTTATAACATCGCCTAACCACTAGAGGACATAAGCTTGTGGCATCCGCTGTGAGTTATTCCTCCAAGGAGAGAGCTAATAGCCAAATAGTTTTGGGATATAATATAGACACTTGGCTGCCACTGTTGCACTGTATCTCCAGGCTGTTGAGGTGTAGCTGATATTTTCGGAGGAGTCTTGTTTGTCTCAGGGAGACCAATATTTTGCTGTATTGCTGTAGTGGCCTTTGGTAACGCTCTCTAGCATTTCAGAGGCCAGTTGTACGCTAGCAAGTGACGTCTCATAACATTTTTCATGCTCACACCAGGTCTTCGACAACAGGGACTTACTGCCTTTCTCCTTGCATATATCCCACTTATAGGCAAAAGGCCTTTATAATTTGGGGGGGGCGGGTTTGAATCCCCTAGCCAACATCTCCTAGGCAGAATAATTCATTGCTGATGTCAGAGCTTTCCTGTAGTAATATATTTTGCTTAATTACACAACTTATAAACACTTTACTATTGAATTTGGCTCTAGATAGAGAAATATCCTTTCACAGTTCCTATGCCTATCAATCAGTTAATACGTTATGCCTGTTTTATAGGAAATTACCACTGTAACAATTGGCTCTAGTTTACAGTTAGGGAGTGGTTTCATTACCATCATGTTTTTCTTTTTCCTAAAAAAGGGGAGAGGTAGGAAGGTTTCTCAGCATCTGGAAGGTAAACTTCATTAGGGTCCATTATAAACAGTCAACCCCAATATTATTCAGAGAGATGCTCAGTGTCCGTGACTCAGGCAGTCTGAGGTTCCTCATTCCTTAATGTTCAGATGGGTCAACCTCTCTGCTGGCATTCCCCAGTTCATCCTGCACAGCCATAAGTTGTATGTTTTCAGGCATTTAGATTGGTGATTTTTACCTGTGGGAACATAAAATTCTCCTCCCATTGTTAGTTTCAAGATCAGAAAAATTGAAAATTTATCAATAGGATTGGAACACAGAGTTTTCCATTTGTATCCCAGAAAGGATAGTACCCCACCTCCCACCTCCCTCTTTTTTTTTTTTTTTTAGGTTTTTATGTTTTGACCTATAGATGCCTAAGTTGTATTACACATACCCATAAACAGGAGCCAAGGCATAAGCTTTCATTAAATTTACCCAAACTGTTTCTCATTGACTGTATGCTACTTATTTGGGAAGGAAATTTAAGCTTAGTTCCTTTAAATTGTCCTACAAGTAAAAGAAAGTGTTATAATGTGATGTTGTGTTATTCAGAAAAAATATATAGGCCATTTGTATACCTTAACCCAGTACAAATTATAAATAAAACCAATTAACATTTTATATTCCCAATTAGTTCAGTTGTATTACCATTTCCACCAAAACCTACACCTAAATTTAACTAATCTAAACAATTCACTAAGCCTTAAAATATCCTATACTTGGTGGATAAAGCTTGGGCAGAGTTGAGTACCTGCTAAATAAATTTTACCCAATAAACACTTTGCTCTTTAACGCTATATGACTGGACTAAGACTTCTACTTATTTGGGAAGTAAAAATTTAAGCTTAATTCCTTTAAATTGTCCTACAAGTAAAAGAAAGTGTTACACTGTGATGTTGTATATTTCAGAAAAATATAGAGACCAACCCAATACAAACTATAAATAAAACAACTAGCATTTTATATTCCCAGTTAGTTCAAATGTCTTTATCTAGCTCCTTCTTTTTTTTTTTAGCACAAGAATCCTTCATATAAAACCAATTTGCAAGCAGTTGTGCCCCAGCCCACACAGCCCAAGGCTCCCACCATCCAGCTGGAGGGGCTTGAATGTTCAATCAAGTTGATCAAATAAGTGTCCAGACTATATTGTCGTAGTTTTACCATTCACCCCTATCGCAGCCCCTACAATATACCACTCCCCCTCTTCCACAGATTGTTCCTTAGGCTTAGAGATGGGGCACAGGTGGACAAGAAGCACAACAGTCTACTTTGTCTGGAGATGTCGTTTTGGACTCTAATCAGTTCTGGCTGTTTCCTTTCATGAGCTGACCGATTGCCCAGGGACAGGCTTTCAATCCTGCTAATGAAGCATAAGCGATTAGATATATATGTATTTAAACATTGCTAGTTACTATGGTAGGTTACTTTGGTATAGACACAGATGTTTGGATGGTGTGTTAATCCCTGGATTACTTTTTTTTTCCCTGAGAGAGATGACAAGGCCTTACTGTGGCATATAAATCTCCTAATCACTAGAAGGTATAAGCTTGTGGCGACATCCACGAGTTATTCCTCCAAGGAGAGAGCTAATAATCAAATAAAGTTGGGATATACAGACATATGGCTGCCACTGCTGCACAGTATCTCCAAGCAATTGGGGTGTAGCTGATGTTGGTGGAGGAGTTTTGCTTGACTCAAGGAGACCAACATTTGCTTTATTGGTTCAGTGGCCTTTGGTAACACTCTCTGGTATTCCAGAGACCAACTGTATACTTGTAAGTGCGATCTCGATACAATCCTCCCATGGTTACATCAGGTCATTGACAGCAGGGCGGACCTTACCACCTCTTTTCTTGCAGATATCCCAGTTTACAGGCAATAAGCCTTAACCTTTTTTTGGGGGGGGGGCTTGGGTCCCCTGGCTAGCATCTCCTTGGCAGAATAATCCATTGCTGCTATCAGTGCTCTCTTGTATTAATTATATGAACTACTTAAAGAGACTTTAGTATTATATTTGTTTCTGAATAGACAATAATCCTTTTTACAGTTCCTATGTATATTAGTCAATTAAAGAAAGCAGTTTTTCCAGTTTTATAAGAGATTACTTCTATAACAGTCAGCTCTAATTTACCGTTAAAGGATGACTTCATTACCACCCTGTTTTTCTTTGTTCTATGAAAAAGAGGTAAGGAGGTCTCTCATATTGAAACTGTGCTGCACCTAGAAGGTAAAGTTCATTAGGACTCACTGTAAACAGATGTTACACCTATGGTCCTCAGAGATGTTTGATGCCTGTAGCAGTCTGAGGCTTTTCTTCCTTTTAGTGTTAAGATGGGTGAACTTCTCTGCTGGTATTTCTTGGTACAACCTACACGACGGAAGGCTGTATCCTTTCTTTCTCAGCCTTTGAGTTGGTGACGTTTTGACCTGTGGGAACATACAAATCTTTTCCCATGGTTAGTCTTAAGATTAAATTGAAAGTTTTTGACAAAAAGGTTTAATATGTAACTGTATCTCCCCTTTTTAAATTTTATTTTATTTTTTGACCCATGAGTCTCAAAAAGGCAGTTGTAGTACACATACCTATAGGCAGGGATCAAGGTGTAAATTTCATCAAATTTGTCCATGTTTTTTTTTGGGGGGGGTGAGTGCATGTTGTTAATTTGGGAAGCAAACTTAAATCCTTAAGTTAAATTATCCTACAGGTAAAAGAGGATGTTACAAGATGATACTGCATAACACAAAAATTATAGAGAACATTTGTATATGTTAATCCCAAAGTTATTGTTATATAAATTTTGAGTAAAATACCATGTAATTTTAAATTAAATATACATTAATAGAATATAGACCCATGTCCCTCTCCCGCCCCTCCCACCCCTCCCGGTTCACCATTTCAGTCAGTTTTCTGATGCAGTCTTTCTGTTGTTGTTCTTTTAATATGCATCCCTCTTCACAAGAAATATTAATAACTGGGTTATTGATGCTAGCATCCACATATGAGGGATACCATTCGTCGTTTGTTTTTCTGTGATTGTGTTACTTCACTTAATATAATATCCTCCAGCTCCATCCATTTACCTGCAAAGTTCATGATATCATCCTTCTTTATTGCTGCATAGAACTCCATTGTGTACATGTACCACATTTTTTCTATCCACTCATCAGTTGAGTCTGAAGAACAGTTCATAAATTGCATAAGGTGATAATAAAAAGAGGAGAGCCACCCTAGGTTCTCTTGACATTAGAGACTATCGCTTCATCAGTAGACTATACTGCTTCTGATATTTTTTCTTCCAAAAGAAGCTTTCTGACTTAAGAACACTATATACCTTAATGTCGGTCACAGAACTATATCATAGGTTACATGAAGGGAACAGTGTTTAAGTACCTTCTGCTTCTGGGTTGTTTAATGGAAAGGCTGACTCATCAGTCTGTGCCTCTGGCTTCTGTAGCCTTTCATTCACTCTCAGTGTCTTCTCTTTTCATTTCCTTGGGTGTTTCTTGTGTTTATTTTCCAGTGTTGTAACCTTAGTCAGTATCTTATTAGCATTTCCCCATCTTGCAGGATAGTTCACTGAACATTCAATAATATTTATTAATAAAATGATTCTTATTAGAGCATTCCCACAATCATGTTATGTGTTCGTGTTTCCATTTCTAGTGATTCTTTTACACAGCATTAGAAATTGAACTTGAAGAAATCTGAAAACATAACTACTTGTAGAAAGTGATGAATCTATGTTCTGCAGTTTTTCAGTTTCTAATCTTGTTGGTTTCCATTAATAGAACTGTAGATCTCAGGAAATGTGGGTGTCATCAAACTTCATGCTTCAACTTTGTATTCATTCTGCAACCCTTAGAGACCTGGAATGTCTTCACTGGAGTACACTGCCAAAAGGTTTCTACAGGAGTGGTGCATATATGACCTGCTCAGTACAGTCTTGTTAATGTTATAAGGGAGTTTATATCATACATGATCTATTGTTTGATGGATGGTGTCTATAACTGTAATATCATGATCAGTGGTGATGGAAACAAAATAATTTTTACCCTTTGTATTGTCAGGGTGGCCAGGTAACAAGCAAAGCATGGAGAAAGGGGGAGGGTGTTTATTTGCTTTGCTTGTATTTTAAAATAACATATAAAGAATATTCATAACGGATAGGATTTTTGAGCTTGTAGCATATTAAGTAAGACATGGTTCAGAATTTTCATGGCTGTTGGTATGGAAGGTGAAGACACTGAAGTGAAAACCGTAGAATAACAGACCTAAGTCCTGTGCCTGTGCTTTTGGTTGACGCTTGTACTCTTGCCATTTGACAACACTGATGCCATAGCTTGTCTTTCTTACTTTCTATTTTCTTGAGAATATCATGCATGAGTACAATATACTTTCGTCATATCATCATACCTCCCTTCCTCCTTCCTCCTACATGTCCTCTATGTCCTACATAGAATATATATATATATATATATATATATATATTCTACTGAGTCCAATTAGTATTCCCCACATGCACTTGATCCTAGGGTTGACTCTCGAGCACAGGCAATCTATCAGGAGAGACTCATCCCTGAAGAAAGCTGACTCTCCTTCCACAGCATTCAGCTGCCTGCAGCTCTCCAGCTGGGGGTAGGGCCTGTGTATACTTCCCCCTTCCATGCTGGAATGTTGACTGGTGTGGTCTTGTGCAGGTACCCATGCTGTTGGGAGTTTATGGGTGCAACATTTCTGTCATGCTAGGAGACACTATTTTGCAGCAGTCCTCTGTTCCCCTGGCTGTTACAATTTTTCTGAACTTTGGGTATTAACTAGTTACAATTCTTTGAAATAGCCCCCATCTTCTGATAAAGAAAAAAAGAGAAACTTCTTTGACAAGGGTAAGACCTGGGCGTAAGGATAAATGTTTGAGGCTGTTGGACACTGAATCAGTTTAGCAACTTGGTGATAGTAGTAGGTTCACCTACAGGGTCTATGATCTCTTCAGCTTTAAGTCCTTAGTTTTTCTTACTTTCTTATTCTTTCCTTTAGCATTTCATAACAGCTCAATATAGCCTTCACAGATTTGTTATCTAATTTAAGGGGTGTGTAAAATGTCAATGTACCATTTTTTGTTTGCAACAGCTTTCACATTATATACTTATTTAAAATAAATTCTAGAAAAAGAATAAAATAATTTCTTGTCACTGAAAAAAATCCTCATTTATATACATTAGAGGATTATGTTTCAGGCAGTGTTGCCTTTTATAAATATTTAAATTCCTTATCTTGTCATTCAGTATACTGTCATCTTAGGGAAAAATTAACTTGGCAGGAAATAAATTCCCTAAATTGACTCAAAATTGGTGGTCTAAATGTGCAATTCAAATAACATTTTCTTCTACCCTACATAAGATAATGTATTTTGCTATATTCAACATTAATGGCTGTGATCTCCTCAACAAAGAAAATGCAGGTGATGTTGGCTTGGTTTGCAATGGATTTTGTTTCCAGGATGTGGATTAAAAACAAAACAAAAAAATAATTGAAATGAATGAATAGCTCCACCTGCTACTGAGCAGATGTACAATGGGAAGTATTGTGTGTGTATCCATTGTCATGTAAGCTAATTCCTTGGCCTTAAAGCATTAAACTGCTTTGGCTTGTACCAGCTTTCAAAAAAAGATTTGTAGTATTCACATAAACTTGCTCTCCTTTATGCTCTAATAAAGAGAGAAATTTAGAAAACAATAAAAATGGACAACTGAAAGGAATCTTCATTTATACTTGCCCTGTGTTCCAGATGCTTGTAGAGCATTCTCAGTGGCATCCATCCTGGACTGAGGCCTTGTTACTCCTTGTTACCTCCCATATGTTAATGAGTTCTCATAAAAGTTCCTAATTATGATTTTGTCAGCATGAAAATCTGTACCTTAAAAATATTCCAATTGCCAGGCATGGTGCTGCACGCCTTTAATCCCAACACTTAGGAGGCAGAAGCAGGCAGATCTTTGTGGGTTCAAGGACAGCTGAGGCTACAGGGAGACCCTGTCTCAAAAAGACAAAAAAAATTCCAATAAACTACAAAATCTAAAAGTAATAGACCTACCAGATCTCTAATGAGCAATAATTTTAAAGCAGTAATAAAAAGTCTGTCAGCTAAAAAGAACAATTCTAGCCCCAGATGGATTCACTAAGAATTCTACCAGAGTTTGAAAGAACTGATACCAGTGTACCTCAAACTACTCAATAATATACAAAAAGAAAGAAAGCTGCCACACTATTTTTATCAAGCCAGTGTTACCCTGATTCCAGAATCAGAGAAGAATACACCAAGGACAAAGTTACAGAGCAATTCCCATGATGAAGATAGGTGCAAAAATTCTCAACAAAATACTTGCAAACTGAATTCCAGAATGCATCAAAGGGATCAGTTACCATGATTAAGTTGGTTATCGCAGGGGTTCAAGGTTGGTTTAGTGTATGAAAATCAATAAATATTTTATAACACATGAGTATACTTAAAAGACAGAAATCATGTGGTCATCTGAATGAGTGCAGGAAAGACTTCTGACAAATCTAACATCCTTTTATAACAAAAGTCCTGAAGAGGTAAGAAAGAGAAGGAGCATATCTCAACAGCATAGAGATGTGTATCATAAATCTATAGCCAACATCGTGTGGAATGGGGGAAACTGAAAGCATTCCCACTAAAAGCAGGGCCAGCACAAGAGTACCGGCTTCCTATTCTTAATATAGTATTTAGTTACAGCTATGAAGAGAGAAAAATGAAAGAAATGCAAATATGAAAATAAAGTGTCAAGATACTGTTAGTTGAAAATGATAGGTTCCTATATGTAAAAACCCTAAACATTCTACCAGAAAACTCTTAGAGCTGATAAGCACTTTGAGAAAATTGGCAGGATACAAAATCAACATGGGAAAATCAGCAGCAGCCCTGTATACCGATTACAAGTGCCAAGGAGGAAACCAGAAAAGCAATCCCATTCACAAAAGTCTCAAAAAAACCAATAAATAACTACACATAAACTTAACTAGAGAGATGAAAGGCCTCTACAGTGAAAAGTTTAAAGCACTGAAGAAAGAAATTGATGAAGACCCTACAAGATGATAAGACCTCCCATGCTCACAGGTCAAGAGTAACATGACAACCTCTGTACTACCAAAAGCAATCTATAGGTTTAATATAACTGCCACCAAAATTCCAATTATATCCTTCATACAAATAAAAAAATCCCCAAATGCATATGGAGGCATAAAAGATCCCAGATAGTCAAAGCAAGCCTAAGCAAGAAGGACAGTGGTTATATGATTTATATGACTTCAAGTTACACTACAGAGCCATAGAAATAAAAGCAGCATGGCACTGCCTACAAAAGAACATATATCAGTAGAACAGAATACAGGACCTAGATTGTAACCCATGTAGCTATAGCAAGCTGATATTTACCAAAGATGCCAAAAATGCACATTGGACAAAAGGCAGCCTTTTCAACAAATGGTGCTGGAAAAACAGGATGTCGACACATAGAAGAATGAAATTCCATCCTTATTTCTCACCTTGTACAAAAGTCAGTTCCCCACGGACCTTAATATAAGACCTAAAATTCTAAAAATGTTATAAAGAAAATTAGGGAAATCGTTCCAAGAGCTCCTTGAAAATGACTCCAGTCCCTCTGAGGAAATATAAATAAGCCCACAGCTGATCATTTGAATCACATGATGCTTAAAAGCTTCTGTACAGCAAAGGATAGAAGAGACGGCCTACACATGTAGCTTTGCTAACTACACACCTGACAAAGGATTGTAGAATATTCAAAGTGTTCCAAAAAAAAGCTAAATACCAGAATCAGATGAAATAAACAGAGTTCCAACTATGAAATACAAATGCCCAGTAAACATATGAAGAAATGTTCGTAAACTAGAGCCAATTGTTACAGTGGTAATTTCCTATAAAACAGGCATAACGTATTAATTGAATGATAGGCATAGGAACTGTGAAAGGATATTTCTCTATCTAGAGCCAAATTCAATAGTAAAGTGTTTATAAGTTGTGTAATTAAGCCAAATATATTACTACAGGAAAGCTCTGACATCAGCAATGAATTATTCTGCCTAGGAGATGTTGGCTAGGGGATTCAAACCCGCCCCCCCCAATTATAAAGGCATTTTGCCTATAAGTGGGATATATGCAAGGAGAAAGGCAGTAAGTCCCTATTGTCGAAGACCTGGTGTGAGCATGAAAAATGTTATGAGACGTCACTTGCTAGCATACAACTGGCCTCTGAAATGCCAGAGAGTGTTACCAAAGGCCACTAAAGCAATACAGCAAAATATTGGTCTCCCTGAGACAAGCAAGACTCCTCCGTCAATATCAGCTACACCTCAACAGCCTGGAGATACTGTGCAACAGTGGCAGCCAAGTGTCTATATATATCCCAAATCTATTTGGCTATTAGCTCTCTCCTTGGAGGAATAACTCACAGCAGATGCCACAAGTTTATGTCCTCTAGTGGTTAGGAGATGTTATAAGCCACAATAAGAACTTGTCACCCTTTATAGAAAAACCACAGTTTGCGGATTAGCATACCATCCAAGCATCTGTGTCTATGCTCACAGCTTAGCTTGACATAATAAGTGGTACTGCTTAAATGCCTGTACATCCAATAGCATGTGATTTGTTAGTATGACTAAAAAGGGTATCACTGGGAAAGCTGTCAACCCATGAAGGGAAACAACCTGAACAGACTGGAGTCCAAAATGACAACTCCAAAGAAATTAGACTGTTTTCTTCTCACCCACTTGTGCCCCTTTCCCAAAGCCCAGGGAACAAACTGCGGAAGAGGAGGCATGGTAGATTGTAAGGGCTGCGGAGAGATAGGGGTGAATCATGAGACTACAGGAATATAGTCTGGACTCCTGATTGATCAACATGCCTGTGCATACAAGCTTTTCCAACTGGACTATGGGAACCTTGGGTTGTTCAAAATTTGGACATAGATAATTGCAAAATGCACCAATTGCCTAATTGTATGACATACTGAGTAACATCAATGTTTTCTGCAAACAACCGTGTCATTATATTGTAGAATCCCTTAAAAATAAAAACAAAAAAAAACCCAAAAAACAAATATATTATATTATATATAAAAAATTGAAAAAAAAAGAAATGCTTGACATCACTAGGCATCTGGGAAATGCAAAGTAAAACTATATTGAGATTCCTTCTCACCCCTATCGGAATGGCAGTCATTAAGGAAACAACAGCACTGCTAGTAAGAATGTAAATTTGTACAGCCACTGTGGAAATAAGTGTGGAGAATACTCAGAAAACTAAAATAGGAAGAACAGCTATGTAAACCAGCTGCACTACTCTTGAGTATTTACCTGAAAGACTCTGAGTAACAGAGATACTTACATATCGATGCTTATTGCAACACTAAGATATGTTAAATTTATTTTATTTACTTACTATAACTAGTAGCTAAGTTATTTTTGTTTTATTTATTATTTTTAATTTATATATGAATGTATTTCCTGCATGTGTTAGCCACCATGTGGGTGCTTGGAATTGAACCCAGGCCCTCTGCAAGAGCAATAATTGCCCTTAACCGATGAGCCATCTCTCCAAGCCCCTACAATAGCTAATTTATAGAGACCACCTAGATGTCCATCAACAGAGAACTGAATAAATGTAATGTGTTATAAATATCACAAAAGAACTTTCTTCAGTCATAAAGAATAAAATTATGTCCTGTTCAGAAAATGGATGCAAACTTAGATTATCATTTTAAGCAAATTAAGTCAGATTGAGAAAGACAAATACTGCAAATTTTCTCTTATTTGTGAATCTTGGACTTTATATATATATATATTTATATTTATATATATATATATATATATATATATATATATATATATATATATATATATATATATATATATATATATATATATATATACTTATATATATAAAATCATGTATGTATACATGTATAACATGAAAATAGAAGCAAAATTCTCTGAGGGACTGAAGGGAACTAATCAGAGGAGGGGAGGGGAGGAAAAAGGTAGCATTAGTAAGTATGCAGGGCATTTGAAAAGATATAAAAGTATCTTTATATCAACATATTTACATGGAAGCATCTTTATGAAACTTAGGACTATGTATAATGAATACATACCAAGAAAGGTATTTTTTAAGCCACTTAAGAAAGATAACACAGCCGGGCGTGGTATTGCACGCCTTTAATCCTAGCACTTGGGAGGCAGAGGCAGGCGGATCTTTGTGAGTTCAAGGCCAGCCTGGTCTACAGAGTGAGTTCCAGGATAGCTGGGGCTACAAAGAGACTGTGTTTCAAAAAAAACAAAATAAAATAAAAATACAGCAGACATTGTGATAATAAATGTTGACAGGGCTGGAAGTTGTGCTTGGAGGAAAGGGAATTCCTGCATATTATTGGTAGAAATGTAGACAAAATCATTAGGGAAACAGTACAGAGGTTTCCAAATAGCTTAAAAAATAGAAAGACCACATAGTTCAGTAAATCATTCTCTAGGCATATATCCAAAGGAAATGAACTTAACACCCTATAAAAGTAAAAACTCAGAACATCATGTCCAATACCACCATGCCCAGTGTGGACAGTGTGGGCAGGGAGGGTCAGAATTATATGGAGCACGTAGAGGAAAAATGTTCCCAGACTTCTTGCTAGAGATGCTGATTCAGGGATACTGGTGTGGCACCATGGAAACCATATGATCATAAGCAGCCTCTCCAGGGCCATTTTCAGTTGTAACAACTTGAAGTGCTGTGGGTTCCCAGCATGTAATGGTAGAGGCCAGGGAGGTTGCTATGCCTGTCACCAAGCAAAGCCCTCATTTGGGCAAGTTACTTGGAACTGATAAGAAACTGTAATGAGAACTATCTGGGTATATTATAACTTTTCTTCGGAAATTATCTAAAAAGTTGACTGATCTGTAAAGAGGAAGGATTTATTTAGAGCTACCTGAAATTCCTTTTAAAATAGTATGATGTATAAATAAATAAATAATATAAATAAATATTCCATAAGGCTATCTAACCAAACAAACAAAATGTAGTCTAGCAAGAGTCTGCATGATTTTTAACGGTGGTTTTGACCTTTTAGTCTGTCTCACTTTGGCTCGCAGATGTTCTTTCCTACTTCTATTTCATCTCTGCAGATCAGATGGTCATAATCAGAAAATACAATAAATTACTGGAAGTTATTTTGGTTCCTGTCAATGCTGGGTTTGGATTAATAATGAAACCAATTAAATCCTCAAATACCTCCAATGGCAACAATAAAAATTTAATTTCCAGGGAGCAGTAAGGTTAGCTGTGTTGAACACCATATGCAATCACAGTGAAAACCAAATTTTCAAGCATTGGGGACCGCTACTATTTTGTCAAAGAACCAGCACCTCACTGATTTAATCAAAGTAATAACAGAAGAACATGTGCTCTTTTCTTCTAGCTGTCTCATGCATCTCTAATGATAATCAGTCAGCAGAAATGATGGAATGTCTCCAGCAGATGAACGTCATGCCTACCCTGGTGCAAGAATGCACTGTGCCCTGTCGGGAAGACTGTACCTTCACCCCTTGGTCCAAGTTTACACCCTGCTCCAAGAACTGTGAAGCCACCCAGAGTAGGCGACGTCAGCTCACAGGTAGGGTTCACCTGCCTGCCGCCGTAGCTTTACCTAACCGATACTTCTCTGAATCTCCCTTGTAGGAGCTAAGCTCCAAAAGAAAGAAATTTGGATCAGTTTTGTCCTCCCCCTCACTCCCAACACATATCCGCACAACCCATTGCAATGCCTGACATAATGAATACTTGACTAATATTTATGAAATGAATGAAAGATAGCAACCATTTATGGTAGTAAAGTTTTCTATAGAGTTTTATAATCTTTGTAGTTTACTAAGGGGAATTTTATGCAGCAAATTATTTTGAGTAACCCATGACAAAGTGGATGCTGTTTTATTATCACAAGAATTGACCAAGCTTAAAAACAGCCACCGCTGTGGAAAGAATATCAAATAACTGACATTATTGTCTTTTCCCATTACCTGATAAGCAATTTGACCCTTTCAGACTTTAATTGTGTAAGGTAAAAGTCAAATTACACGTGAAGATTCCAATTGTTCTTTTGTGTCTTATTACTGTCTATCAGTTCTGTGTGCTTCTGCAAAGGTTAATGGAAATTGGAGTGAATACTAGTGTAGTTGATGTCCTGGAACAGCTTTTGCTTGCAACATATAAATAACTGCTGCAGTAGCATATTTTACGATTTGTCTAGATAATGTGCTGTGATTTCTCTTACCCATAAGTGTATTTGTATACGTAGAAAACTAAACGATGAATTTTTTTTCTGGAACCAAAGGGAAAATGCCAGAATAATCATTGAGATAATATAATTGGTGTTGACATTGAAGAATTAAGCACAGATGACCATTTGTTCTCATGGGCAGTTCAAGAGCTAGTTCCTTTGGTTTCAAGACCCATTGTTTGGATGCATTGCTTACTTGGTTACATTTATAATTTAACTCACTAAAATGGATTCACTTAATCATTTATATCATTCATGGGATTTCTGCATACATACTGGACCTCAAGAAAGTAAATATCAAGTGAAGGTGAAATGTACAATCCCAGCAGAATTGTCACATGAGAGCGCTGCACCTGGTGCTCTCTCCCATGAAAGCTATTATGCATATGTAATTTTATGTATGTTGATTACATGATTAAGATTTAAAAGTCTTGTAGAAAAACCAATACAGTAAGCTACAGTATACATGACAGAACAACTTGAAGTCAGAGGTCAGTCTCCCAATGTGTCTCTGTCCTGCACACACACAGTGTGGCAGAAGCTGTCACCCAGTAACTCTTACATCTCTGAGATGACAGAGAACTTCCTTTAGTGAGAAAGACTTTAGTTAGTAGCCAATTTTTCTTTCGTTCTTTTGGATGTTTGCTGATAATATTTAGTGCCCATGGAATGAGGATGACCATTCATTTTACAGCCAGCACCATTTGTGTTATGAATTGTTAAAACCTGAATGAATGTGGGCTTTTAAGTGTATTTTCTATAAAGGTAAATCTTGAAGAACTGCTACACATTCTTCTGTGCATTCAAAGTCAGTGATTCTTTATACTAAAGAGCTGCTTGGCACTTATGTTTTACTGGCTGCTGCTACTTTAGGTGGCTGGTTCATCTTTACATGCCTCTGTCTAGATCACAACACAACCGATAAGTTTTGTAGTACATTAGTTGTGAAAAAAACAAACAATTTAAAACATTATTGATAAATAAAAGGTCAAAAACACAGTAATGAAGTTTCTAACCACTTTTTTAAGGCTTCTTTTTGTGATGTTAATTCTTGCAGTTTGCTTGTTCCACTGTAACTTGCCAGGTAATTTAATAAATAATTTCTAACATGAATGAAAATAAAAACCATGTGACTTAGACCATGTAACACAAACACACAGAGAAGTATTTAGGTATAATCACAAACCACACCAAGGAATATGGTCTAGGATATTTTTCTTGTTGCAATATTTTAAATTTTATTTCTATTATATATATATATATTATTATTTTTTGCCCAAATACATATAATTGCACCACATGGGAGCCTGGTTCCCTTGGAGGCTAGAAGGCATCAGATCCCCTGGAACTTGAGTTAAGGATGGGTGGTAGTCGCCATGTGGGTGCTGGCAATTGAACCTGGGACCTCTGGAAGGGCAGCCAGTGCTCTTACCCACTGAGCCATCTCTCCAGCCCTATCTTGTGGCAATTTTAATAGGAGTCTTTACCTCACTTTCTGGATATTCAATGTATTGTTTCCAAACCATATCTTTACAGATTCTAGGTTGAATGGTAATTAAAACAATTGTTTATTCAGTACTGGATATGTTCAATCCATTAGCCCAAGTATTTGAATGCATACATGTTCAAAATAAGTAGATCACTGTGCCTTAAGGGAAAATGTCCTTGGATTTGTGCTAGGGATTGATTTTTTTTCTGCCTAGCTAAGTCTGAATCTAAAGGTCAATGCTGATTTTGATTAGAATGTAATCAAAGTGAAGCACTGCTGCTAATTTGTTTCTTATTGGGAGAATCATTTCTGCATTAACTCACTTATTTAAATCCTTCTTCAAACAGGACTGCTGGGTAATTAAGAGGGAAATCACAAGTAGAGGCAGCTTTGTTTGCACAGAAAGTTTGTTCTGCTGGTAAATCCCATTTGCCTTATAGATGAGCATTGTCTTTGCGTCACCAGCCTCCTTATCATCTTCTGCCTTTTCCTTTCTCCACCCATTATAGAGACTTAAGCTGGAGATTTAGAATTGGGAGCAAATGCAGGTGGTATTTCCTTATATTAGAAAGAAACCAAACTGATTTACAAGGTCCTGAAACATTTGAAATATCATATTCCCGTCATTAGTGCTTTGTAGGGATGTTAGTGGAATAAGTATGACCTTGTAGTCTTCACTTGGCTGTGTTTGGAAATACAGGGTTGATGGTGCAGCTGAGGGGCTGAGAGCTGGCTTCCCCATAGTGGATTCAATGGCTATTGTGTGTGCAGGATTTTAGTCTGTGGTTCAGGAGCTTGAAAAAGAAATCTTGGTTAAAGATGATGATACGAGATTTAAGAACTATAAATGGTCATTTAAACTCTTCAATTGGGTAAAACTATAGGATCAGAGAGAACAGAACTCAGGATGGCCCTGTGAGGAAATTCATCTGTTAGGAGAAGTACAGAGCAAGAAAATTTACCATATAAGTAAAGAAACAAATGAAATGTGGCTAGAAGGATGGTGGAACCCAGAATTGGGAGGAAGGAGTCAAAAGGAATGCTGTGAGGAAAATCAGGAAGAATAATTCAAAACTGAGAGTCTCATCAACACTGAACAATCACTGAGCAAACTAATTTAAAAGATAGGAAATTGCTTTGTGTTGCATTAGTCCATCTTATCACTTTGGTGAAAGTGTTGTCAAGAGCCATGTAGACTCAGAATCAAAGGTTAAATGGGCTAAAAACAGAGAAATGTGGGGAGATAGTGATGGAGTTCAACAGTGCTTCATGGACATTTGTGGGGAGCACAGGATCTAGCTTGAGGCTGTGCACTGGTGCTTGTTAGAACTAGGAAGTTCTCAGGACAGTGATAGCAGCTGTTCTTCCAAAGCTTATCCTAAGTGTTCCTGATGGCTCACGCAAGCAAGTACAGCATCCCCAAAGGCGGAGCAACCATTCACTCCATGCCAGAAAAATGGCATGTACCCTGGATGGTTTACAGTATGCCATAACAATTTCACCTACTGGCGATGGCTCACATCATACCAGAACAATTTCAGGGACTAGGGGTGGTTAGCACCAAGCCAGAACAATTCTGGATGCTGTAGGAGTCCCCCTGATTTATCTGTAGACATAAGCAACATGGTCCTAAGGCCATCACCAACCCAGTCAGCATTTGCATAATTATATGTAAGGCAAACCATGTGACAGTAAGATATCCCATGTATCAGCTTGTACTGGGTATGTGCAAAACAGCCATAAGGCCTGGAAATAGACCAGTAAAGCTGCCTAAGACTTTTATAACCAGCCATGATTCTATCTAATGGCTCACTAATGAGAGAAGAAAAGGTGGAATTATTATAGCTAGGAAAGTTTTTAGCAATCTAGAAGAATCATGTTGACAGAAAAGTTGCATCAAGTTACAGGCTGAGCTGGAATCCACTAAACATAATTATCAAGTACTTACAGCTGTGAAGATGTTACTAGGTTGCCATTCCTCAAAGTTGGGATCACAACTAAAAGATCTGTCAAAGTAGGTAAGGTAGAGTCACAGCCAGAATACCTGAGTTCAAAGATCTCTTACATGGAAGCCACAAGTTTTTTCTCAAACTTTGATACATGTTTTGATTATTTATATCAATTTATTGTTTATTTCGACATGTATAAGCTGTCTCACTTCAGGAACCAAAATGAGTTTGTTTCACATTTGTCTATCACTTCTAAAATAATCTCTACCTTCATTTAAGAAATATTTTATTATTTTTGTTTTATGTGTATTTTGTGCATGTATAGAAGTGTACCCATGTTGTGCAGTACCCTTGAAGGTCAAAAGAGGGTTTCAGACACCCTGGAACTGGTGTTACTGGTGTTGTCAGCCACCATGTGTGTGCTGACATGCTGACATTCAAACCTGGGGCCTCTGTAAGAGCAGCTCAGTCCTCTTCACCACTGAGCCATCTCTCCAGCCCTTTTACCTTCATTTGGTCAATTCATTCTATGGGAGAGTGTAATTTGGCTTCTTGAATAAATTAATTTTATTTTTTAGTTACTTAG
The DNA here is from genome assembly GCA_009823505.1 of Rhizomys pruinosus. Taxonomy (NCBI): domain Eukaryota; kingdom Metazoa; phylum Chordata; class Mammalia; order Rodentia; family Spalacidae; genus Rhizomys; species Rhizomys pruinosus. The sequence continues at coordinate 1,009,652 of VZQC01004208.1, forward strand.
GAAAAGGGAAGTCCTACTTAAGTTCTGGTTTGTTTCCCTGGAAACCATTAGTTTGAGGGATAATGGAAATAAGGTTAATCAGCCTGTTGTAACCAGTAAAATACAGGGTAAATTATACCACCTATACACAGCCCATCTTGTCTGATCTCAAAAACTAAGCTGAGTTTAGCTGGGTTGATACTTGAACCACTGTAGCAAACACCTACTTTGTGTTTCAAACAAAATCTCATGGATGTAACAACTCAATAGGATTTAATATACATGTCAGAATGCATGAAATCTGGTGGAGAGACTATGGGGGTGCAGGTGGAGGAAGGTGTATAAAGATGATTAAAATGCTTTGTGTGAAATGCACAAAAATTCAATAAAATACATTAAAAATAAATTAAGTTAAAAATTTTATTAATTCTTATGCATATTCAAATCAACTTGAAAGCAAGTTTCCCAGAGTGTTACTTTAAACATTGTCCTAGAATTTATTTCCATAGGAAAAAAAAAAGTAAAAAATTGAAACTTTTTATTTAAGGCTTATGTTCTAAGTGGTTGTAAATCCAAAACTGTGAGTGACTTTCAACAGAACATCAGAAGCAAAATTAAAGCCACATTTGTGTCTTGTTGCCACAGGGAAGAGCAGAAAGAAGGAGAAGTGCCAGGATGCTGACCTGTACCCTCTGGTGGAAACGGCACCTTGTCCTTGTGAGACGTTTCTGTCCCAGCCTTATGGAAACTGGTCAGATTGCATTCTTCCTGAAGGCAAAAGGGAGCCTCAGAGAGGAGGGCTGCGGGTCCAAGGAGACGACAAAGACTGTGGAGAAGGTGTGCGCTTTCGAGCCATAGCGTGTTCTGATAAGAATGGAAGGCTGGCGGAGCCCTCAAAGTGCGGCAGCTCTGGTAAGGAGACAGCTCTGGTAGGAGATGGGAACTCTCACAGATCTCAAGAGGCTTGTCCAAGGTCCAGAAATTACATATTTGCTTTTCTTTATTATTTCCATTCTCATTTGCCGCTAGTAAACTAAAAGCATGTGAAATACATGTATACATCTCAGTGATTTATCTGAACTGTTATAACTTTTGATGGATGGTCCCTCATCTCTTCTTTACTTCACGTTGTGTTGTTTCACCAGCCACTTGCTTCCTAGTGGACAATTGTTCCACCTCACTGAGAAAGACAAAGCCCGGGACAAGTGCATATATATTTTATGATTTTTTTTAATTAGTGGCTTTACAATATACATACAAAGCTTCACATCTGAATTTCTTCTGTAGTCTATGATGAAAAAATTGACTTTGAATATTATCTGGTGTGATTGTAAATACACGCAAATGAATATAATAAAATGAGAGAAATTAATGAGATCATCTGGGAAAGCTTTGTTAGATTGTATTCTGAAAGAAGATTGAGTGTTTTGAACCCTAGGAGGATTTCTGAGCCATGGTGAACGGAAGGCTAACTTCAGCTGCAGCGAAAGTGGCAAAGGAGGTTGGGGACTGCATTAGCATGGAGATTACATGTTTCTGGCATTTGTTTCCTTCCTATGCTGCCATTTATTTGTAAGATCAGTCAAGGTGGGGGTTTCGCAGAGGAGTAGGGAAAGAAGAAAGTCATGTTTGGAGAATTCTGTAAGCAACTAGATAGAATTTTTTCTTAGCCATTTAGATCTTGTTTCTATTAAGCTTTCTAGGTAACACTAGAAATAGCACATTAAATTTGGTTCTGGGGGCTGGAGAGATGGTTCAGCGGGTAAGAGCACTGGTTGCTCAGTTCCCAGCACCCATATGATGCCTAACAATCATTCGTAAATCTAGTTCCTAGGGATCTGACACCTTATGACCACCAGGGGCACTGCACAACACCTGTGCATACATGTAGGCGATACACTCATACTAACTAGGCTGAGTCCTGCTAGGTTCCAGAGATCTAGGACCACATGGTTATAGACCTAAATCTCCTATAATTTGTATCTACATCTATGGAGTGACCCAGCAAGGTTTTGTGCAGTGAATAGTTGATGTGTAAAGATGTACAAAAAGAATTTCAAGTCCTGATTGTTTCTAGAGCCATGCGAATTCCAGATAGATCCTCCTCACACCCTTAATCCTCTTCAAGCACTCTTATAGATACACTCGAGATGCCCTCTGGGTTTAGTAATCAATCAAGTTGACAATCAAGATTAACCCTCCAGTCCTCCAAGTTCATGTTAATCTCATCATGCAAGGTACATTCAGTCCATCCTCAGGAGCCCCCATAGTCTTAATAGTTCCAGCATTGCTCAAAAGTCCAAGCTCAAAGTCTCCTGTGAAATTCAAGGCAAACTCTTAGTTGTGAGACTCTGTAAAATCAAAACAAAGATACCTGTATCCAGCACACAATGGTGGGTCACAGGATACAGTCTTATCCTAAAAAAAAAAGGAGGGGTAGAAAAAAACCAAGGAAGAATTGGACCAAAGCAAGACCCAAACCTAGAAGGGCAAATTATAATCCTTGGGTTCCATGTCCATCAGCCTCTGCTGGGGTAGTGTGAGCTCCAAGGACTTAGTCAGGCTGCCTACACTGCCCTGAAGGTTGGCCTCATGGTCTCTCTCATGGGCAGCTTTCCTTGGTAGGTAGCCATTCTCTTTCCAGTGTCTCCACTGACACTTCAGTTCTCTCTCTCTCTCTCTCTCTCTCTCTCTCTCTCTCTCTCTCTCTCTCTCTCTTTCAATTTCATGCATTACCCATTCAGGAACCTCCTGGAAGGACTTAACCTGCTGATACACAGCCCAGCCTGGTAGGGATATGAAAGAAGAAAATTCCAGAGCCATTCAGCCTGGTCTTTGTGTCTGTGACTGGGAAAACTTTCTGGAGAAGAGTGTGTGCTCTGATCCTTCTCATGGGAGAAATTGTAGATCCAAAATGCAATCCACATGTTTCCTCCTTCTGCCTAACTGTAATGAAAAGGTATACATTTACGCTAAGCGTGAAAGTAAACAATTTCCAAACAAGTGGCTTTCAATTAACTAATCAATAGGGATTGCCTGGTTCCCTTCAATGCCAAAAAGAAGAGATCTTATGAAGATCAAAGTAACTTGTTGTCTGTCTTGCTTTAAAAATAATTTAGGGGCTGGAGAGATGGCTCAGTGGGTGAGGACATTTGCTCTGCAAGCATGAGGACCTATTTTGAATTCCCAGCACCCATGTAAAGCAAAATGCAGGGTGGTGGATGCAGGTGCAGGAAACTGCAGCATCTGTGGTAGAGACAGATGGATCTGGAGAACACGCAGTCAGCCAGCCTAGCAATCAGGGAGCTTCTGTGTCAATGAGAGAGGTTGCCTCAAGACAGTAAGGCAGACCTCCTGTACGAGCTCATGCACCCATATACTCATATGCATCAACACACACACACATGCATGTATGTAAATATAATAAAATAATTTTTGCTTTGTAAGATGCAGAAAAAAAAAACTGTGTACTCAACCTCCATTTGACGCCCCTATGGAGTCTCTCTCAGGCACTTTGGCAAAGAGTAAAATAAAAATGAAGTAATATTTTGTTGGGGGTTTAATTTTTTTTTGAATTTTGTGTATTTTATGGAGAACATTTCAATCGGTCTTAATCCCCTTTATACCCCTACCACACCAACACCCTTCCACAGACACCCTTACTGGAATTGTGCCAAGTTAGGGATCCCTGGATATTCCTCAATGCGAGTTCATCCACAGGGGTCTAGTGAGCCTATCCAGAGTCACTCCCTTAAAGAAGATGAGCTCTTCCTCACCCAGCAGTAATCAGCTGCCCAATAGTTCTGCAGCTAAGATTGGGCCCTGCTGCCATTTTCCAGTGTTCTGGGCTGGGGTTTTGTCTGCTTAAGTTTGCATGGGTCTTGTGCACCCTGACACCACGACTGTGGGAACATATGAGCAGGGTCCCTGGAGCTGTATGATTCTGTCTCCATTTGGCCATGCCCCTCCCTGGCTCTTACAATCAGTCTTTCTGCGCCTTCTTCCACAATGGTCCCTAGGCCGTGGGTGAGTGAAGCTTAATATAGGAGTCCTGTTCAAGGACCCACACTTTGCAGACTCCTAATCTCCATGCTTTGGCCATTTGTAACTTTGCATTTCTGGCCCTCTGTTGCATGAGGGAGCTTCATTAGTGAAGTCTGAGAGTTTCATTACTGTCTTCTTCACCCCTTGTTCTTTGCGTGACCATTCAGTTTAGTGGTTGCCACTTAGGCTTGGGCAATTCATAGACAATGTCTGTGTGTGGCCAATTTTGACACACTGTAAAAGGTGCAAAAGAAGCTTCTTTGATGAGTGGTGACTGGGATACTTGTTTGTAAATATAAAGATCCATATTTTGCACTTAATAAGAAATTATATTATGCTAGGGATGTGACAATCTTGGGGGTCTCTCTAAGATCTATGATCTCTCAGCCCATGTGTATTTGGCTATGTTTACAGAACCACACATGAGTTTCCTCCCAATGACTGAGATTTAAGTCCAATTAGGTAACCATTGATTGCCCCCAAGATAAAATTGCCACTATTCCACCAATGTCATATGCTGTGCCAGTCATTGATCCAGATATTTGGTCTTAAGCTGGGTTTGGACCATCAAGTGATGATCTCCCATAGCAGTGCAGTAGTGCTCTCAAGGCTCTCTCTATCCTAAAATGAAGTAATTTTTTAAATGTCTAGATTTAAAAGAAAAAACTAAAGGTATAGCTATTGCAAGTAACATGAGCCTGGTGATAGGAAACCCTAGAGGGAAGTTTCCTCACCACTACAATTACAGCTAATGAATGAATTCAGTATGTTTTAAGGGTCCAATATCATTTTTTAGAAATCAATCACAAAGCTCTTAAAATAAAACATAATCTCGGCAACACTGGTCTCGATAATGATTTTTTTGGATATGGTCCCCAAAGCACAAGCAGCGAAAGTAAATATGTGTTCACACTCACACTTAAGTCATGGGCACTGGGGATTTTGGCTCATCTGGGGTACTTATTTTAGAATCTCTTATAATAAAATAAATATCAATAGTCCATGAAAAGAAAACTATATTAAGAGAAATATAAATGTAGAGTTCTGGAAAGATGGCTTTGGGGGGATGGTTTCAGGTCCCAGAACCAGCAACTAAGAGAAAGGGGTTTCATTTGATTCTTTTTTGTTTGTATATGTATTTTCGAGACAGGGTCTCCCTGTAGTCCCAGCTGGCCTGGAACTTACTCTGTAGACCAGGCTGGCCTTGAACTCACAGAGATCCACCTGCCTCTGCCTTCTGAGTGCTGGGATTAAAGGTGTGCGCCACCATGCCTGGCTTTCATTTGATTCTTTAAGGAGGACAGTGGCTTGCAGCATTGATGTGACTAGGCTAAGTCCTGAAGGCTGGAGGCCAGTTATGGGCTGAACTTGGTCAAGTATTTCTAGCCTAAAGAGATTTTGTTATTCTAGGCAGAGTTTTTTCCAGACTGCAGCAACATTTAAAATTGTCTTGTAAGGGACTAATTAACAGATCGCCATGGGTAACCAAAATCATTTTTATGATAAAATCACACTATGTATCAAGAGAAAGTTGTGGGCGTCTTGCTTCCGGTCACAGGCTTAAGTTAAATAAGCTGGAAAACACAGGGAAAATTAATGATCAATCTTTTGAAATTGAGTGTCTATTGAGACATAGCTGCAGATTTCTCTGAGACTCAGCTTTAGGTCAGTAATTCTCAATGTGGTTAGTCTGGTGACACATGTATCCAGTGAGGCAAACTGAGAACACAGGGGAAACGGTTCACCTGCTGGGGTGGAAAACCGAAGAACTGGAGTCTTCACTGACCTTCTTCTCCCCACTGCCTCTTCACATCCCTGACCACCAGACATTGCAGCCCCAGATCCTAGCAGAGGCATTGCCCGGGGCTGTCTATGATAGCATTCTATGCTTATTTGGGTTGAAGTTGGATAAGGCAAGAGTAAGGTCAAATCTATAGAAACTAAGCGAAGGGAGAGACGTGTAGCAATATCTCCACGATAGATTTAAAACGGCAGAGCCCATAGGGATGGAATGAAAGACAGCATGAGACAGCCCCAAAGGCAACTCCGAGGAGAGGTGCAGGAATGGTGCAGAAGGGAACAATTCTGAAAACTGAAATTTAGCTTGTAAGTGAAAAGTAGAGAACTCAGTTTTGGATGACAAGAACACACACAGTCACAGATGTAAACACACTCAATTAAAATTATTTGATTGAAGTTGAGAGAAATAACTCTGTATATGGGTTTAGGATATGGATTTTAGAATACCTTGTAGATTGGTGGGGGTGTTAAAATGATGTTGATCTGGAAAGATAGGATATCAGAAAACTCCCAAGACAGTAATTCAGGGGTAGTAGGAAAGCCTGCTTTGACTTCCTCACTGAAAAAATGCTATTATTCTAACCTCACCTGAGCAAGTTTGAAATTTCAAGGATCTTTATCTGCTATGCCTGAATATAGCTCCCTTAGCTCACTGGTTCCAAATTAATTTTTATTCTATGAAAAATAAATCTAAAACGTGTTTTAGATGAAAGGATTTCAAAAATTTGAAAGATATATGATGCCCTTTCCACTCATGAATGTTTTCTCTTCAGGCTAAACATTCAGCTTGATTTGTTTGACAGATTCGAACCCTTTTGTTGCTGTGCTCGGTCTTGTTCCAATATGTTTCCAGTTGGCAATAATAACTTAAATGATGGCAGCAGGAACACAGTGTCCCTGTGTCATTTCCAGCACACACTATCTGTACCACACACTCCAGCGACCTCCCACTGTCCCCCACGCACAGTCTGTCCTCCCCTGATTCCATTCCTTTGCTTGTGTTTTTTTTTCTTCCATTTGGAGTCTTTTTGCAAGGTGATCTCTTTCTCTTCTTCTGAGCCCAACTCAGGTTAGTTTCTTATGGAATATATTTTTAGCAACTTCACACTGAAATCTAATTGTGCCTTCAGTGGAATAGGATTTTTGCTCAGTTTTCTCCCTGCACATCGTTCTCCCCTTTTACATTGCTCTTCCTCAGTTCTTGGCTCATGTAGTCTTTAATTTAGAACATATTTATTGAACACCTACTATGTATCAAGAACTATGGTACCTGTTGGTAGCACTATATAGTGGTAGGTTTAAAATATCATTTCTGAGCTGTCTAGATAAGAGAGATATTTAGAAGGTGTATTAGTCACTTTTCTGTTGCTGTGATAAAACACCATGACCAAAGGAACTTATAAAAGGAAGAGTTTATTTGAGCTTACGATTGACGGTTCCAGGGAATTAGAGTCCATTGTGGCAGGAGGCATGGCGGCTGGAGCTGGAGCAGCAAGCGGAGGGTCACGTCTCGCAATGAGCACAGGAAGCAGAGAGAGCGACTGGAGACCACAAGGCTTGTTAAACTCACTAAGCCTGCCCCCAGTGACATACTTCCTCTAACATGGCCACACCTTCTAAGACCTCCAAAAACAGTGCCACCAACTGGAGACAAAATGTCTGAATACTTAAAGCCTATGGGGGACACTCATTCAAACCACCACAGAAGGTCTACACACATATGCCTTTTAAAATGTCACTAACTGGGCTGGAGAGATGGCCTAGCAGTTAGGAGCGCCAACCGCTCTTGCAGAGGACCTGGGTTCGATCCCCAGCACCCACATGGTGGCTGAGAACCGTCTGAAACTCCAATTCCAGGAGAACTCCAGCTCCAGGGGAATCCGACACCCACTTCTGACCTCCGCGGCATTGCACGACACAGGTGCACAGACTTGCATGCAGACAGTACATTCGTACACCTACAGAAATAAATAAAATAAAATAAAGAAATAAATAAAAATTAATAAAAAAATTTAAAAAAATAAAAAATAAAAAATAAATAAAATGTCACTAAGTGCTAAGAGAAAAGAGTCATTGTTATATGAGAGGATAACAGTTGAAGATTCAGACAAGAAGACCAAAGGGGAAAACGTGATGTGAAGCATGAAAGATGTGTAGTGCATAATTAGCACATGACACTCTGCTTGACTAGATGGTCAACAAGTACCAGTGACTAGGAATACAGCATTTGCAGTGCTGTACTGTATTTTGTCATTTTCTTTGAACCCTTTCATCCCTACTTTTGCTTATGCTTTACTTTATAAACCTTCTCATGCATCTTGGTAAATGACATCTACATTTAAATAAATGAAATACACAATTGAATTAATATAGTAGCTGTTGATGCCGTTTCATTTTGCAGTTTAAAAAAACACCTGAAGTCTGTGATTTAGGAACTGCTACAAGCCTTTGTAGCCACACCCCATTCTGAGTCTGTTATGTTACTGGTCCTCTGGGTATCATAATGCAAACTGCTTCCTCCTTCATCTCTCTCATAGTCTTACTTGTTCTTCATTATTCCTGCTTGTTAAGAGCTCTAAATCTTGACTCTGACATCCAACATATTAGCTATAACTCTCAGCTTTACATCATCCCAGAATTTGATAAGCATGCCATCTGTGTCTGTATTCAAGTTGTTAATCAAAATGCTGAACAATGGGACCAAGTATTTCTTGTCAGCATTCAGGTACAGAGAGACGTCCCCCAGGACAGCACTGATCCATTAATCAACATGGCTCGAGAACTACAAAAATCCATCTAGCACTTCACATTTGTTTATGAGAATATCAAGGGAAATTTTGTCATATTCCTTCCTGCCTCTAGTCTCGGATACTTCTTTCTCTTCTACAAGTTAAATAAACTCATCAAAAATGAAATTAGATTACTTTCTCTGAATTGACCAGAAAAGAGCTCAGTTTGATGCCTGGTGTCCTCTTTTTATCTCAATATCATGTGCCCGTTAGTGGTACACTCCTGGATTGTGTCAGAATCAGGCACTGTGGGAGGTTAACATTCGAACTCCTGTACAGAATATCCCTCTCGGAGGCTCAATTTTTCTTGAGGAAGATAGTGTCTCTATGCCTTGAAAGCCAGGATAAGTTAGGTAGCGTCTCAGGAGAATGGGTCTTTGTCTGGTTCATAGCTCTGTTCATGTAGCTACACTATGCAGCAGGTAGTGGAGTAGTGTGGGGTTTACCTGCAGAGTGTATTTCCTGTGTGGCATATGGACAGCTCTTTCTTTGGGGGGTTGCTTGCACATTCTTTGGGTAGTGCATACTCATGGTGGCTCCAAACTGGTCCCTCAATCTCTCCCCCATTTTCTCCTTATGACGACTCTTATGTATTCTTGGAGTCTCGTTATCAGTTTGCTGCTCTGTATCCTCCTTCCTGTCTACTCTGCCTTTAGGTCCTATTCATCATGATGGCTGGAAAACATATGTTTCTTCCTTTGAAGTTGCTTTTAATCCTTTGCTAAGGAGTCCATTAGATTTCACAGGCTAAACAACATAACTGTTGTCTTCAGTACTGTCTACACTGGAAACACATTACTTTCCCTTCCTTTCTCAAAAGCCTCTTCTGAGAAAAAGAAAATATTGATAGCACCTGGGAAACAACAGTCCAGATCTGTCTCATCAGTCAGACTCCTCCCCACTGACACCATTCAAGGGAACTAGCAGATAATCCATTTGCCAAGTTTTGGCAACTTTTTCTTGGTATCAGATCTGTGCTTCAGGAAACTGAGGAGAAAGATAGTAGCTTTGTTTGATGATGTTTTGTGTTAGGCCAGGGTAATTGTTTATTCTACTTTACTATACATGTTTACCAGGAAACAGCCTAGGGCTCCATGAAGCCCATGGTTTATACAGTGCCACATTAGAAGACATTTAAATATTTTAATTGCTTTCAGACTCTTGATGCTATCCAAAGTAGTGGAGTGATAGATCAGGCACGGAGGACTTCCATTACAATCCTCCCATAGTGCCCTGGGAAGTTTCTGGGATGCCCCCCACGTACACAAAGTCTGTGGATGCTCACATCCCATATATGAATGTGACAGCATTTGCATCAGCTTCTGCACACATTCCTGCATATGCCTTACTTCATCTCTAGATACTTCACAAAAGCAAATACACTGTGTAAATAGAATTACAATGGCAAGAATAATAGTCTCTACATGTTTGGCATCGATGCAGTTTTTTCCAAATACTTTTAGGATGCAATTGGTAGAATCCCTTAATAAAAACCTACACCTGTGAAGGGTGACTGCAGTATTCTTCTCTTGCTGCTCACCCAGTGTCCACTCAGGGCTTTGAGAAGGAGAAAAGGTGGCAATTATTTTGAAGGTCATTGCAATAGTTTTCTGTGTCCTTACATTTTATGTCTCAAGTTGAAAAAAACATGAGTTTTCACTTCCTCTGTCCAACATTCTCTATGTAGTACCTCATCAGACTAATGTAGTGGAAGGCTGTTTTAAATTTCAAACTGCAAGCACACAGAAGTGACCTTGGATACTGTGGCTTATTGCAAGATGAGCTGAGTGCTCCTCAGCAAGCAGAGACTTCATCTTTTTGCATGGCTCCACACTCTAATTATGAGACGAAGCCCTTGAACTCCTGATTCCTGCTTAGACCCCCCCCCCAACGTCTACCACCTCAGGATCCCAAAGTCAGAATTTCCTGAAAGAGCACCTAAATTATTAGATGTCCTCACCTCCGGCCCATGACTATCTTCCTGAAAGTTTTCATTTGGTTTCAAAATTTCTCCATTCACTCTGAATGCCCAGTCCTATTATTTTCCATCATATTTAATTTATAACCTTCCAATTCACCCTGCTTCTGTGTATATCAGTGCATATATATATTTTTTTTTCTTACATATGCATATAAATATGTATATATATTTCTTATATGTGCATGTAAATACATATTCATGATTATTTAGCTCCTGATCCAATTTACTTTTATAATCTATGTCCTTTTTGCTAGTGATTGCTCACATTCATGAAGCATTTACAATATTGTGGCCTTTCTCTAAGCAATCTCTCCATGAACCAACTTATCGTTACATCAGTAGAATGAGACAGATGTTATTATCATTCTCATGCTGCACATTGGAAAAAATCAAGGAGCAGAGAGGTTGGGTCCCTTCAGCAAGATCACAAATCAAGCTTGTTTTCTGTTCATCCTGGTTTCAGAGCCCACCCCAATCAGCATCCGAGCTGCCTCTGCTCATGGTACAGAAGATTCATTCATTTCTCTGGGAGTAACTGCACTGTTTTCATCTTTTGAACATAGTCAGCACTGTACATTTCTTTTCCAGGCTTCATTTGATTCTTGACCACTCAGTTGGCACTGTTAAGAACAGTCTCATAATTGCACTACAAAAGTAGTGCAGTCTGATCATCAGATATCTGGTAAAACTTATGAATATAACTTTCAAAGACACACTAAACCAGTACAGTAGGAAATAAATACAGAAGTACATCAAAATGGTACAGTGACAATGTTTCCTTCTTCCACGCTTGGAGGGTGACTCTCTTCGTGTTCAGTTTTCCACATCACTGCAGTTACATTAGTGCTGTGAGAAGTCCTCAGAGTTTGACTCTCATGGGTGAAGTGAAAGCCAGGCCCAAATTTTGTCTTCTGCAGCCAGCACATTGTATCAATGTTGCATATTTTTCCCACCACTGTGACAAAATACGTGACATCACTCAAAGCATGAAGTTTCCATTTGGTTTATGTTTTAGAAGGTTTTGGTCCACAGTGACTTGTCCCCTCTGCTGTGGGCTGTCTGGAGAAAGAACATCGTAGCAAGAAACAGGTGATGAACAAAGCTGCTCAGAGTAGCCAAGAAGCAGAGGGAGGGCAAAGGGCTGGGGCTGTGACAGCACCTTCAAGGGTAGGCCCAGGGACCTCCCACCTCCTCTAAGCAGGTCTCACCTCTTAATAGTCTATTTGGTTAGGAACTGATCAAAGCATTAGTGCATTGATGAAGTCAGCGCCTTCATGACCCAATCCTGGTCCCTGTCACAACAAGCCTTCAAAACATGAACCTTGGGGAACATTTCATATGCATGAGTTGATTCATCTGATCATTTTTAACACCCACAAAACAAAACTTCACACCCTAAAATGTCATTGATGCTGTCTCAATTTACTTGAATGATAAAACTTTGTATTTTACTTTGGTGGAGTAATCATTGTTTAGAACAGTGGAAGGCTGCATGTGAAATACATTCTAATCTCAGATGGAAATAATTCAGCACCTTCTTAGATCAGAACTGTACATCAATACATCAATATACACAGTAATAGTGTTAACTTCCTCAACTCTAATTTGATAACTTTACAAATCTTTTAGTACAGAGCTGGAGAGGTGCCTCAATGGTTGAGAGCACTGGCTGTTCTCCACATTTGCAGGGTATATGATGTCCTCTTCTGGCCTCCAAGAACATTGCACACATAGATACACTTTCATACATACAGGCAACACACTCATACACAAAAATTAAAAAAATGAAATTAGTTAAAAGTTTAATCAGAAGCCTTCCTGGTCTCATGGTTTACCCCCACTCACTGCATGTTTGGTCTCCTCAGAGAACCACCATAGCAGGAGTTGTCTAGCCCAGACTCTGACTACTGTGTTCACTTCTGAAAGGCAATGACTGAAAATAAATCCCTGTAAAATGAAGATGAGCACGAAGAGCAGGAGGTGAAACAAAGCAATATTCCTTCAGCCCTTTCGAATTGGTCTCCACTTTGTGAAGCTATTACCACATGCTGATCAGAGAGAAGTTACAGAAATTCATGTACCATCAAAGAAATGAAAAGATATAGAAGCAAGAAATCATGAACATCGTTTTTAGTCACTTCAAAGAGCTTAAACTTTAACAGCAGAGCAAAGCAGGAGTCATGAGAAGAGAAATGCAATTGGTCAAGATGGGAGTTAGTAATGAGCTCAATGTCGTTTTTCTTATGGCCTTGTGGCCAATCCCAGCTAGTAGTAGCTGCAGGCTCTGTTCAACATTTTAATGTTCCTGCTTTGATAAGCATGGGAAGATTCATTGCTCTGTTGTAAATCTTAATCATCAAAGGATCTGTTTGTTAATCAGCAGATAAAGAGAAGATCTCATCTTTGGAAGACATTGATTCTTTTCCTGATGGGATTTCTTGAGGTGGACTGTGACACTCCCTCATCTCACACACTGAGGATGTTATATGCTCTTTCCTGGAAAATAATAACAGCAACAATTGCTTCTCTTGTTCCAAAACCTTCTGAAATAGATGAAATAATTACCTCCAGTTTCTGGATGAGGAAGTTGAAAAATGAAGAGAGTCAATGTTAATCATAAATTAATGCCAGTAGCATTGCGTCCTGGTTGATTTGGGATTAGGCCTTTGTAGTTTCGTGGCCTTTCTTTATTTACTATGGCGCTCTGCCTCTGTTATAAATAGCCACATATCCCTCATTGAAATCTCAGTGTGTGGCCAGCATTTCTTACTGCTCTTGTTTGGGTCTCATCATAGTCTGCTGGCTGCTATTCCTGTTTTATAAATGAGAAGATTCAAGTATCAGTGAAAACAAAGGCGACAAATACTTTAAACTTCATTTGGTATGTTGTCCCTGTGGTAACCATCACCTCTGATGCTAGAGTATGCAAGCAGCTTCAGATAGTGCTGGAACAAATGCTAATGGCTTTGTTCCAAGAGAACTGCACCTACAAAAACAGATAGAGGCCAAGCTTGATCTGCAGGCCACAGTTCACCAATCCTATTATGGATAGCAAAACTGAAGCTTAGAAAGTGTAGGTAGCTCACGTTAAAGTGTATACTCAATTCATTAGAAGTGAATATCTACATTCTCATGCCTGTCTTCAGATTGCCTTCAATTTCATAATCTTTATTCATCTCTGTGAATTCTCACCCAAAACCCATGTTTAAGCTCTGAGTTCCAGAGTATGTACAGATGATGTAGTTTAAAATTATGGTCTTGGGGCTGGAGAGATAGCCTAGCAGTTAAGAGCACCGACTGCTCTTGCAGAGGATCTGGGTTCGATCCCCAGCACCCACATGGTGACTGAGAACCGTCTGTAACTTCAGTTCCAGGGGAACTCCAGTTCCAGGGGAATCCGAGACCCATGACTTCCATGGCATTGCATGTCACGGGTGCACAGACCTTCATGCAGACATGTACATTCATACATGTTCTAGTTTGTTTTCCATTGCTGTGACAAAACACTCTGACCAACACCAACTTGGGGAGGAAAGGGTTTATTCAGCTTACATCTCCTGGGTCACATTTCATCACTTAGGGAGCCCAAGGCAGGAACTCAGGGCAGGAACCTGGAGGCCATGGAGGACTGCTGTTCACTGGCTTGCTCTCTACTGGCTTGCTCTCTGGCTCATGCCCAGCCTGCCTTCTTATACTGTCACTGCTCAACAATCAAGACAATACACCACAGATGTGGCCACAGGCCAATCCAATGGAGCCAATTCCCCAACCGAGGCTCCCTCAACCCAGGTGTGTCAAGTTGACACCAAAGCTATCCAGCACAATTGACCCCTTGTCAACTTGACACACAAACACATCACTATTAAACCACCTTTCCAGTTCTTATCCCCAAAGTATGATGTTAACACTAATCACAACCTAAGACAGTACATCCTTAAAAGCCCCACAGTCCTTAAAATGTCCAAACACTTAAAAGTCCAGTCTATTAAAAGTCTCTTAACTGTGGGCTGCTGTAAAATCCAAAACAAGTACTGTCTTATTTCAAAGGGAAGAATCAGGCACTCTCAAACAAAACCTAAGTCCAGCAAGTAGCTCAAGGCTGGACACCTGGGATTCACTCACGATCTTCTGGGCTCCAAAGGGTCTCGGCAGCTCCCCCTCTCCGACTCTGCCGTCCGTGGCACACTCATCTCGCAGGCCCAGGCCGACTCCATTCTACACCTACCGCTGCTCTTGGTGGTCGTCCCAGGGTACCGGCATCTCCAAAAAGCTGGGGTCGCTACTGAAACTGAGGCAGCACCTTCACCAATGGTCTCTTCTGACCTCTCCTGGTGCAAAGCCTCAGCTTCTCTCCATGACCCCTGCAATCCTGGGGTCTTCACAGCAACCGAGGTGCACTTCCACCAATGGTCTTTCCTGACCTCTCACAGTGCCAAGCCTCGGCTGCTCTCTGTGACCCCCTCAAATTTCAACACCGGAACCATATAGGAGACTCTTACACGTTACCAAGTCCGGCTTCTGGCTCGAGATGGAGGCTCAGGCCCTTTCTGGGTCACAGCTTCTGTGTGCTGACCTTGAAGATATTCTCCCCAGAAGATTTCACCTCAGTGATGCTGGTCTCTTGTTACTTACAGCTGATTTTTCAGCCCCAGCTAACCAGCATCAATTGCCCCAGTACCACAAAAGTTTCACTTCAGGTTCTGGTCTCTTGTTACTTACAGCTGATTCTCCACAGCCCCAGCTGACCAGAACCCACAGATTACACAGTCCTGATGATCTCTGCTCTCCTTTGAAACTAGAAACTTCACAAGCCAGGCCTCCATCTTCTACAACTCCTTCAGCAAAACTGCTCCAAGCTCCACAGCAACAATCTTTAGGCATTCAATGATCTTCCCAGCCCAAAGTTCCAAACGCCTCCACAATCCTTCCCCAAAACACCAAGGTCAGGTCTGTCACAGCAATACCCCACTCGTCTGGTACCAATTTCTGTTCTAGTTTGTCTTCCATTGCTGTGACAAAACACTCTGACCAACACCAACTTGGGGAGGAAAGGGTTTATTCAGCTTACATCTCCTGGGTCACATTTCATCACTTAGGGAGCCCAAGGCAGGAACTCAGGGCAGGAACCTGGAGGCCATGGAGGACTGCTGTTCACTGGCTTGCTCTCTACTGGCTTGCTCTCTGGCTCATGCCCAGCCTGCCTTCTTATACTGTCACTGCTCAACAATCAAGACAATACACCACAGATGTGGCCACAGGCCAATCCAATGGAGCCAATTCCCCATCCGAGGCTCCCTCAACCCAGGTGTGTCAAGTTGACACCAAAGCTATCTAGCACAATACACATACAAAAATAAATAAAAAAAATTTTTAAAAATAAATAAATAAAACTATGGTCTTGGCAAGTGTACATAGTTAAAGACCATCATTTGGGTTCAGGTTAGGATCTAACTCTGGTGACTGCTGTCCTTATTAAAGAAGAAACACAGAAGACTGAGGCTTGAGACAGATGGAGACAGGCAAGTGAAGGTGAGCCAACAATGGAGGTCTGCTGCCCTAGTGAAGAACCAATGGGGGCCACCAGAAACTTACAAAGACAAGGCCTTCTCCTGTCAACCTCAGAGGGGCCACAGCCCTGAAAACAACTTAACAGCAGGCATCTGGAATGTACTCGAGCAAATTCACAAGGCATTGTGGCAGAACTAAGAGACAAGGCTCTTCTTGGTTTGTGCTACTGAGGTTCTGCTAGTTTGTTAGGCCAGCCATGAGAAACAAATAACTCTAGTTTTCTATCACTTTTTGTTTTATTTCTTCGGAAAAATGTTTCTAGTACCTCTTAATCTGATTCTAGTTTAAAAGGCCCTCTTGGTATGTAATCTGTGATTCACTGTGGTCTCCTGACTCCTCTATTAGTGTGATCAGGAGATGGATAGCCATTTCAATTTTCTTGGAGAATAAAGGTAAATAAATTTTAGATAAATAAATGTAAACATCTGAACTGTGTGTATTCCTGTAAGAGATTTATCCTTAAGTGTCACTAAGTGAAAGCATAGGACATCTGTCAACTGAAGACAAGAAAAGCCTAATGTAAATCTATAGATTAGAGAATGTATAATCCATTAGGAAACAAATTTATTGGTAAGTGAAACAAATTTGCCATTACCAACATGGAGTATAAATGAAGACCAAAAGTCATATTTAATCGTACACCTTGGCGAGAGTTCAAAGGTTTTTACAGTAACTTGCAAGGAGTTAATGTACTGTGAATTCATTCCAGTACATCGATTTCTGCATTAGCTCAGTGAAAGATGCAACTCCTCAGCAAAAGCAAGCTTTTGGAGGTGAATTTTCTTCGTGTAATCCATAAGTCAGAATTTATAATAACTTGTTTCATTGTTCATGGATATAAATCATTGTCAGGATGACCTAACAGTCAGGAAAATGGTTTTTAAAATAGACTTTCATCTTGAAAGTTTATTACAGGCTCACCTGACACCTTCCCACATCATGAGCCTGGTTCCATGCTATAGTATTCTGAATGAATGTGGATCTGAATGAAGAGTGTCTCCATGCCTATTATTCTGTGTACCCATGCTGCCTAGGTATCTGGGATGCCTCTGGTTGCCTCCTCTAGGAACTCTGTTGAGATGTTGTCTTGGTTTGTACAGGGCTGAAGCAACAGCTATCATTTTGATTCCAGGAAACTGTGCTTGTGACACCCTTGTCCAATTTTTTCAGATAAATTTGCTTTCATGATGTTGCCTTGTATTTTATTCCTAAAACACTAAGTTCTCTTATTAGGTTTCTCAGGTTTGCCTTAAAATCATCTTGTAGCCCAGGAAGGCCATGCACTCCCCATCCCCCACCTCAGCTTTCTAGTAGACCTCAAGACATGGATTAATCCTAGCACACTAAGAATGGGGGACTTCAACACCCCACTGAGCCCCTTGGATAGATCAACAGGATAAAAAATAAACAGAGAGACATCAGAACTGAATAATACTATACACCAGATGGGCCTCACAGACATCTACAGAATATTCCACCCAAATACCAGAGAATATACTTTCTACTCAGCACCCCATGCAACATTCTGAAAAATTGACCCCATACTGGGTCCCAAAAAGAACCTCAACAAATACAAAAGGATAGAAATTATTCCATGCATTCTATCAGACCACAGTGCAATAAAGCTCAATATGAACACCAGAATAACTCCAACTAGCTACAAGAACACATGGAGACTAAACAACACAATCCTGAATAACAAATGGTTCAGGGAAGAAAATAAAATAAATAAAGAGTGAAATAAAAGTATTCATGAAGATGAACAAAAAAGACAATACAACACAACAAAACCTATAGGATACTTTAAAAGCAGTCTTGAGAGGGAAATTTATAGCCTTAAGTGCCCACATCAAAAAAACAGAAAGGGAACAAATAAACAATCTAACACTGCAGCTAAAAACACTTGAGAGACAACAACAAATGAACCCTAAACCCAGCAGACAGGAAGAAATAACAAAAATCAGAGCAGAAATCAATGAAATAGAAACAAAGAAAACAATACATAAAATCAATGAATAAAAAAGCTGGTTCTTTGAAAAAATAAACAAAATAGACAGACCTCTACCCAGTGTAAAAAAAAAAAAAAAAAAAGAGGAGCAACTCCAAATCAATAGTATTCATGATGAAAGGGAAAACATCACAACAGACAAAGAAAAGATCCAGACAATCATTTGGGAATATTTCAACAATCTATACTCCACTAAGTTTGAAAACCTAAGAGAAATGGATGAATATCTGAAATCCTGGGAACCAACAAAGCTTAACCAAGAAGAGATTGACAGTTTAAACAGACCCATAATAGCTGAGGAAATTGAAGATGCAATTAAGAACCTCCCAACTAAAAAAATGTTCTGGTCCAGATGGTTTCATGGCAGAATTCTCTGAAACATTTAAAGAGGTACTACAACCATTTCTCCTCAAATTGTTTAGAAGGATACAAACAGGGAATTCTCTCAAACTCCTTCTATAAAGCCAGCATCACTCTAATACCAAAACCAGGCAAAGACGTAAGCAAAAAAGAAAGCTATAGACCCACCTCACTAATGAACATAGATGCAAAAATTCTCAAAAAATACTTTCAAATCACATACAGACCCACATCAAAAAGATCATCTATCAAGATACAGGGACGGTTCAACATATGTAAATCAATAAATATCATAAAACACATAAATGAACTGAAAGACAAAAACCACAAGATCATCTCAATTGATGCAGAAAAGGCCTTACACAAAATCCAGCATCCCCTTATGCTAAAAGTTCTACAGGGAATTGGATTGAAGGAACATTCCTCAACATGAACAAAGCCATATATAGCAAACCTACTGCCAACATGATCCTAAATGGAGAAAACGTGGAACCATTTCCCTTAAAGGTGGGAACCTGGCAAGGCTGACCCTTATAGCCACTCCTCTTCAACATAGTGCTTGAAACACTTGATAGGGCAATAAGACAAGAGAAGAAAATTAAAGGAGTACTAATCAGAAAAGAAGAAGTTAAGCTATCCCTTTTTGCAGATGATATGATAGTTTACCTAAGGAATGTTAAAAACTCCACCAGAAAACTTCTAGAAACGATTAAGAGTTTTGGTAAAGTGTTGGGCTACAAAATTAAGCTAGAAAATTAGTAGCCTTTCTTTGCACCAATAATAAACAAGTGGAGAAGGAATATAAGAAGAACTTTCCACTCACAATAGCCTCAAAAATAATAAGATACATGGGAACAAACCTAACCAAAGATACCAAAGACCTCTACAACAAAAACTTTAAACCCCTGAAGAAGGAGATTGAAAATGACATCAAAGGATGGAAAGACATCCCGTGCTCATGGCTTGGGAAAATTAATATCATAAAAATGTCCATTTTACCCAAATTGATATACAGATTCAACACAATCCCAATCAAAATCCCTATGAGCTTCTTCACAGACTTGGAAAAATATATCCTTAAATTACATATGGAAAAACAAAAGACACTGAATCACGAAAGCAACCCTGAGTGAAAAATGCAATACAGGGGGATTGCCCTACCAGACTTCAAACTATATTGCAGAGCCATAGTCATAAAGACAGCCTGGTACTGGCACAAAAACAGACCTGTTGATCAATAGAACAAAATTGAAGATCCAAACTTGAGCTCATACAATTTCAGCCACCTCCTATTTCACAAAGGGGCAAAAAAATCCCTCAATGGAGGAAGGACAGCATCTTCAGCAAATGGTGCTGGCAAAATTGGATCACCATTTGTAGAAGAACAAAATTAAACCCCTACCTCTCACCCTGTACAAAAATCGACTCCAAGTGGATCAAAGATCTCAGCATGAAGTCTGAAACCCTGAAGGTGATAGATGAAAAAGTTGGCAACAACCTACAAGGAAAAAACTTTCTAAATCAGACAGCAGCTGCACAGGAAGTAAGGTCAACAGTCGATAAATGGGATCCCCATCAAACTCAAAAGCTTCTGTACAGTGAAAGAAGCAATCAATGAGGTGAAAAGACAACCAGAGTGGGAGGAAATCTTTACCAGTGACACATCTGATAGAGCATTAATGTCAAGAATATATAAACTACTCAAAAAACAAAGAAGTAAGAAGACAAATGACCTAGTCAAAAGATGGAGTAAAGAACTGAACAGAGTCTTCACCGGTGAAGAATTAAAGATGGCTGAGAAACATCTTTAAAAAGTGTTCAACATCATTAATAATTAAGGAAATGCAAATTAAAACCACTCTCAGATATCATCTCACTCCAATATGGCTAGCTAAGATCAAGAAAACAAAAGACAACAGATGCTGGAGAGGCTGTGGAGAAAGGGGAACATTCATCCACTGCTGGTGGGAATAAACTTGTACAACCACTATGGAAAGCAGTGTGGAGAGCCCTTAAAAGACTTAGAATGCACCTACCACCTGACCCAGTCATATCACTCCTGGATATATACCCCAAAGACTCATCCTACCACAAAGATACTTGGATATCCATGTTTATTGCAGCTCTCTTCACAATAGCAAAGAGCTGGAACCAACCCAAATGCTCCTCAACAGACTAGTGAATGACAAAAATGTGGTACATCTACACAATGGAGTACTATTCAGTGGTAAAGAAAGATGGCATTATGAACTTTACAGGTAAATGGATGGAGCTCAAAGCCATTATACTGAGTGAAGTAACACAGTCCCAGAAAGACAAACGGAGAATGCTTTCCCTCATTTGTGGAAGATAACACCAAATCCCCCAGATGAAATACAAGCTGAATAACATTATTGTTATATTTCTGTTTATCTGAAAGCAACTATGTAGTTATAATGTGAATCTCTCAACAGGCCCTAGAATCCACCCACCAGTTACTTTCAGACTCTGTAATTACTGTATATGGGTGGAGAGTAATATAAAATTAATGGAAGAAAATGTGAATTCCTAAGCATAAAACAAAGACTGAGAGATGTAAGACAGTTTTAGCAGAATGCATGATCTGGGGTGGGGTGAGGTGGAGGGAAGGGAAAGGGGAATATGCCTGAACTGAATTGAAAAATGATGTATGAAATACACAAAACATCAATAAAAAGAAATGTATGAAAAAAATTAGTAATTGGGAAAACAAGAAAGAAAATACAATATTAGAAAGTCATTAAAAGCCATGCAAGAGAGGCAGAAGCAGATTGATATCTGTGAGTCTGAGGCCAACTTGGTCTACATAGGGAATTCCAGGCCAGCCAGGGCTACAAGGGAAACCCTGTCTTGAAAAGCTACAATACCAACATAAAGTTTTTAATTAGATGACTGCATTTAGTAATGAATCTTAAACTGAAAGTTCTAGAAAAATTTATTTTACCCATTACAGAACTGAGTCAATGCTGAAGGACAGTTTCTTTGAGTGGTATAGAAATCCAGATGTCTGAGTCACCATGACATCTACATTAGAGTTCTGTAGAGAGTGTGGTAATGACCTGCGTGAGGGTTCTCCTGTGGTGTTAGGGCAATTTGTAAGCCATACCTTTAGAGCGTTCGAGAGAGCTGTCTACCATATTCTTTGTAGCTCTCATCTTAATTGGCATTCATTTTTTACTTGGTAAAGGTCTAAAGTAATTTGTATTTGAAAATTAATATATCTGTAAAATATTTTCTGAGCATATTATCTGAAATTATCTTTCTTTGGCTTTTGCATTAGAAAAAGAATTAAATGTTAATGTGGTTGGTCTGCAAGTAAGTTTTGCTGTTACAGGACCTCAGTAGCTAGATGGTGCTTCATTATTTCCTGGGTCTAGGGTAAAATCAGAATTCATTTCGGTTTTCTTGTTTGTTTGTTTTGTTTGTTTTAATAAAATACATTTATTTAAAAGAAAAAAGGATTCTCCACACTGCTTTCCATAGTGGTTGTACAAGTTTACATTCCCACCAGCAGTGGATGAGTGTTCCCCTTTTCCCACAACCTCTGCAGAATCTGTTGTCTTTTGTTTTCTTGATCTTAGCCAGTCATATAGGAGTGAGATGATATCTGAGAGTGGTTCTAATTTGCATTTTCTTAATTATTAACGATGTTGAATACTTTTTCAGATGTTTCTCAGCCATTTTTACTTCCTCACTGGTGAAGTCTCTCTTCAGCTCTTTACTCCATCCTTTGAGTGAGTCCTTTGTTTTCTTCTTTGTTTTTGAGTAGTTTATATATTCTGGATGTTAATGCACTTAAAAAATAGCTCTCATATAATATCTAGAACCTGTATACCTAGGTCCAATGATGGAGCACAACCTGATTCCTCTCAAAGATGTAGACTAGATGGGTGCTCAGCTGATCTCCTTGTGAGTTTCTTTATTTTTTCAAAGCCAATTTTTTATTGAAGCTTTGTGCATTTCATACAACATTTCCCAATCAAATCTACACCCATTCCCCCTTCCCTGCCCCCCACTCCACCAGAGCTCATGCATTCATGTATGTTTCTCATCTTTTCTCAGTCTCTTTTTAAAATTTTCAATGCAGAAGTTTACTGTTTCTGGCAGAAGTTCACCATTTCAGTCAGTTCTTTGACCCAGTTTTGTTGTTGTTGTTGTTGTTGTTGTTGTTCCTTACAATTTGCATCACTCCAAAATATGACATCATAGGTTTTAGCATCTTCAGCTTATGATTTCTTTTTTTTATTTTATTTCTTTATTAGGGTGAAAGGTGCCATGTTTTCCTTAGGAGTTGTTTGAAGGCTCCTCATTGGCAAGCCCAGACAACCATCAGTCCTGCCCTTGTGCTCCACACTGGGATCTTCCCTTCCTATGGTCACCAAATAAGGTCCAGTAAGCACCTCATCCTGTCTTGATCTTCCTGTACTGACTCCCATGATACAACCTGGGTAGTCCAACAATGGCAGGCTGAAACCCGAGTAGTTGCTCAGTCCACAAGCTGGATGTCTCAGCAGTCCCCATATGGCACTGAAGGTTCGGAGGATTCTTGGAGAGACATGAGTCTTCAGTCCATATTGAAAGGTTGAAAAGTTGTGTCTCATGTCTTTGAAGGATGGCAAAAGCAGTGGCAGCAACAGAGTAGCTGCACTTGCCAGTAAGAATTGAAGACAGGTGTATTAGTCACTTCTCTGTTTCTATGATAAAACCACCATGACCAACGGAAATTATTAAAAGGAAGAGTTTATTTGAGCTTATGGTTGATGGTTCCAGGGAATTAGAGTCCATTGTGGCGGGGAGGCATGGTGGCAGGAGCTGGAGCAGAAAGCCGAGGTTTACATCTTCCAGTGAGCACAGGAAGCAGAGAGAGAGAGAGAGAGAGAGAGAGAGAGAGAGAGAGAGAGAGAGAGAGAGAGACGCTGGAGCCTGCAAGGCTTGTTGAACTTACTAAGCCCGTCCCCAGTGACATACTTCCTCCAGCATGGCCACACCTTCTATGAACTCCCAAAACAGCACCACAAACTGGGGACAAAATGTCTGAATACTTGAAGCCTATGGGGGTCATTCTCATTCAAACCACCACAACAGGCAAAACAATAGTGCTTTTGTTTTTCTTTTTGTCTTTTTACTAAGATCTCAAGTTTTATACCTGAAGTACAATTTCTCAGGCCTTACTGATTATTTATTTCTTGTTGTACTTTCCTTTTGCATGTTTAAGGCCACACAGTTAGCCCAGATTAACCAAGGTTTTTGTTTTCTCAAGGTCAGTTGAGGATTTGGTCCTCAAAAATCACTCAGGTTTCGGGGGGGGGGAGCCCCTGGCTCCTTTTCACTTTTCATTTACCAGATCCATCTACTCAGGTGTTTCTTCATGCGATGGATAGTGTTCAGCTCGGCAGGTCTGTCTCTATGTCATCCACACCCCCCACTCAGATAAAGCCTCACTTTTATCTGCTTTTTAATAGAAGTTATCACTAACTTTTGCTTTGTATGGAGAAAAAGCTATTAGTTTAGTGACTATAGAGGATTGTGGAGGAAGCTTCGAGTTTCAGGGACTCATCTCTAGCTGATGGTGACCACAGTGGACAAAGTGCCCAGGTGTCTCCAACTGGCTATATTTTCAAGAAAAGTCAGGATCTTTCATGTGGAATCACTCATTTTTTTGATTCTGGGCCTCAAAATAAATATATTAATATGTAAATAAGCAAGCAAATAAGTAGCCAGCAAGTGAATTCATGGTGCTGGATTCAGGCCTCAGCTTCCCTTAAGGACCAAGGAGATGAAGCCCCAAAGAACAGAAAAAAACTTCCCTCCCATATAGGTCTAAACTGCTGGGATGAATGGAGGACTCTGTCTGTATAAGCTGGCTATGGCAGAGTGTCAGGGGTGGTTACATTAGAGCCAGAGTGTATAATAGCAATATCTACATCACAGCTAGTTAAGTATAAGGAGTATTGAATCATCTTCCACTGTACTTTAAGAACATGGTATCTGATTTGTTCTGTCTACATGGGTATATGTGTATTTGTGTGTGTGCATGTATTTGTACATGTCTGTGTATATACATGTGTGTGTCTGTATGTGTATATTATGTATGTGTATGCATATGTATATGTGACTATATGGATATGTGTATGTGAATGTGTGTGAATTTTCTTTTTTTAGTTTTTATTTATTTGTTTTTATTTTATGTGTATGTAAGTGCACCTGTGTCATGCAGTGCCCAAGGAGAACAGAAGAGGGCATCAGATCCCCTGGAACTGGAGGTGTGAATGGTTGTTAGCTACCATGTGGATGCTGGGAACTGAACCTGGGTACTGTGCAAAAGTAGCCAGTGCTTTCTACTGCTGAACCATCTCTCCAGCCCCCATGCATGTGAATTGCCCATTCTTCTCCTAATCATGTGCTCTGTGTTCGTGCTGCCTCTCCCTCCTTCTATCCAGTGCCAAACTGATATGTGCATTCTTTTTTTTATTTTATTTTTATTCAATTCTTGCAATTTTCATACAATATAATTTGATTGTATTTAGATCCTCTCCCCTATCCGCACATATTACTGATCCTTGCCCAAATTAATGTACTCTCTTATATATAATATTGTCTATAGAGTCTAATTTGTGTCCTTGAATGTCTTTGAGTGTCTTCAGCATGACTCATTGCAGAAGAGGAGGAGGAAAGATTGTAAGAGCCAGAGAGGTTGAGTGACCACAAGGAAACAGAGTCTTCCATACAGCTGGTCAGACACTCCTATAAACTCACAGCAATCATGACAGCATACACAAGTCCTATGCAAGCAAGCTCAAACCAGACAAAATCCCAGCAGAGGCATGAGAATGCACCGTGATCTCCCAGAGTGGCCTCACATCAACTATGCTTGTCCTTGAATTCAAATTCTTCCACCAGAGACTTCTCTGTGGGCTTGTGTATATGGCTGACTCCCATCCTCCCTTTTCAATGTGTGGTCTCTCCTCTGCTTACATGCCTTTTTATATGCCTGTCTGTTCATCAAACTTCTGCCATGTTGTAAAGGTTATTTACCTTAAGAGAAGCCATGGTATATTTAGAATTTTGCTTTGCAGATATTAATATAGCAGCTGAACAGACATGGAATGGATTTAAAAATGAAATTTGAGATCTGGAGTCCAGCAAAGGGGCTATGCAACAGTTCAATTGCAAGATAATGAGTATTTGGCCTTGACTGGTAGCAGACCTGGAAAGACAGAAATGGGCTCAAGCCACAACTGATTTACTGACCCAAAGCAGAATTTCTCATGTGTCAGTGTTATCCCAGCCTTTAATTTACATGGAAATTATCTGCAATGAGAAATGGCATCCAAATTTGAAAATTATTACCCTATAATTTCTGTGCTAAAGTATCTTTACAGAATTATATTCTCTATCAATCATTACCACCAAAAACATGATAAAGAAAGAATATTTTTAGTTTACCATATAGATTTTAGCAGTGGTAAAATATTGCGATGTCATTTAGAGTGTAGGGTAATTTTTTTCCACGATGTTCTGCTTATTATATTTTTGACCTTACAGTATTATAGGGAATTACAAAGGAGAAGTATTGTTACATTTTTATCTCAACACAAGGAAACTCAAATATTGAGGTTTAATATTTTATCCAAGATCACATAAGGTTAGACTTGATTTATTATCCATATTGCTAGCTCTTTTTTAAAATAATAAATTATGAATGCTCCAGAAACATATAGGCTCAGCTTCCACAAAGTCACTTTCCCATGTGACAGTGCTGGTATTCAGACTGTGCTAGCTCATGAAGTAGCATAATCTTATTTTCTCAGGACATTACCTAGTTCCCAAAGTACTCTAGGGATTTGTCCCGTGCACTCTTATCTTTGAAGGTATACTTTTCTGTGTCAAGGTTGATCTATTGGGATGGGATCCTTAGAAGAAAAAATGAAACAAGTTCAATCCGAATGGCTTTTGATAGTCAGAGGTCATTGTCTGTCCTTGTCCATCTGGGTGAGCTGGAGGCTCAGCTCTAGTCACCTTTGCTCCCTGGAACCAAGCTGGCTGAGCTGGACCTCACTGTCTGGTGCATTACTTGGCCCCGGTGATAAACAGAAACTCCGTGACCAGCTGCAGTTCACACCTGCTTCACTTCTGTTCTAGTTTCATTGGCTAAAGCAGATTATAGGACCACACCTGACTACACAGGACAGGAAGTAGAATTTCCCATTTCCTGAATGGAACCTAAGCTATTTGAAGAAAAGCTGATGAATACTAGAGATGCTCAGAAGACAGGTTTCATAAAATGCAAAGGAAATGTGAAGTACAGAGCATAAGGGGTCATTCAACATAAACCTTTTCAAAGCAACAAAGTGTAATGAGAGGCCTTCTTACAGGCCAAAGCCACAGTTCTGGGAATTACTTGGAAGCATTGCCTTGTCAGCAAGCTGTGTGTCTTTTCATGCTGGGAGGCCAAATTTATTATGTGGTTAACCATTCAGTCACTTTAATTTTAACAGTACTTATTTGCAGTAATGAGAGAAACTGTGGTTGTATGTACAGCCCCAACTACTCTGATTACTCTGTCTAGTGTTCCATTTTGTCTCTAATATCTTCAATATCTTCTAAGAAAAAAAATATCTCTTTTCTCTGCCCAGAGGGAATTGGCACAGGGAGTTACTGTTGAAACTGTCTATATAAACAACTAGAGAAACCATCTTGATTAAATTGCCTGGATGATTCAATTTAAAAAGATCAGTTCCTTATGCTGTTATATTAAACTGACACTGAGACATTTGGTTATAGCAAGTTAACTAGACCCAGAAATTAGTCAAAACCCTGTAGAGATCATATGAAATATTTTTCACATGGAAAGCGGGATATTAAAGACAGTATCCATTCATGTTGCTTCAAGTCATCAATAGAATTTGTGTCATGCAGTCTAAACATCTGATCATATACCCCATTGTTCTTCATTTATAAAACTGATCTCTTCTAAAATAATAATGGTAGCGTGATTCTATTTCTTACTGCTCTGGTACTAAAGAGAACATTCTGGGTCCACAGTAACTTTTGTACTTCTTCTTTTCTAGCTTTATTATTTTTAAAAATCATTTCTTGACAATTTATCTTACTGTCTGAGAATTTTAAATATGACTGGGTTTTGACCAAATATATCCCCACTCTCTCCTTTCTACCTCCATCTGTAAACCACATGACATCACTTTTCCATCCCACCCTCATGTCCTCCTTTGTAATTCACTGAGTCTAATTGGTGCTGCCAGTGCATGCATGGCTGTGTGGTCATCCACTGGAACGTGGGCAGACTACCCAGGACATAATCCTGAAAAAAAAATGACACTTCCTCTCTAGGAGCCATCAATTGCCAATAGCAACTCAGCTAGGGCTGGAGCCTCTTGTGTCCTTTCCCCATCCCCATCTAGAATGTTGACTGACTTGATCCTGTGTGGGCAAGCACAGCTGCAATGAGTTCAGTGTGCAGTGGCCCTGTCACATTGGAAAAATACTGTTTCACAGCTGTCCTCTGCTGTTTCTGGCTCTTCTTTGTGGTTAGTTGGCAATCTCAGTCAAGTCTGGGTCTTAGGTTCCTTTCTACTTCTGATAAGTCTTTGGGTCTTTAAAAGGGAGTTTTAGGCTTGCATGTCTGTGAATAAGTTATCTACATTTAAAGTGAAGTATAATTATAAGTCGAATCATAGGGGCTGGAGAGATGGCTCAGTGGTTAAGAGCACTGGCTGCTCTTGCAAAGGACCTGAGTTTGATTCCCAGCATTTACATGGAAGCTAACAACCATCCCTAACTCCAGTTACAAGGGATCTGATGTCATCTTCTGTCTTCCATGGCCACTGCACCACATGGGTGCACTTACACATATGCAGTCATAACACTCATACACCTAAAATAAAAGTACGTATTAAAATTTGTTAAAAATAATAAAAATATTTTTAACTAAGGAAACTGGTCAACATGAAAATGAGTTTTGGTAGATGTGATAGCATTTAGCATGGTTATAAAATATTTGAATTTTAAGGAATCCAGTAGAACAAAGAATGTTTAACCTTCATGAATATTCTAAATCAGCCATATTTCAGGTATCATAACAGATTTTAGATGTAACAAGACACTTTAGTATTTTAAGTACTTCATTATCATTTCATTTACTGGCATGTATTAATTATACATAATGATGGGCTGCATTGTAAAACTTCATATTTGCATAGGATACTTCGAAAATATCAATGCCTTCTGTGGGAGGTCCTTCCTCTTCTACTAGCATCTCCTTTCTGTTTTCACAGCGTTCTATTATATTTATTCATTTATTTGCTTTTCCTAGGTTCCACATGAAAGAGAATACATACAGTATTTATCTTTCTAAGTCTAGTTTATTTTGTTTAATGTTATATCTCCAGATCCATCCATTCTTTGGAAGTGACATGATTTCATTCTTTTGTGGGAATGGTACCCCAAGTGTATGTATGTCGCATTTTGTTTTTCCGTTCACCTGTCAAACACCCCTAGGCTGATTCCATATCTTTGTTCTTGGAAAGAAAACAACAATGAAACTTGGTGTGCAGGCAACTCTGTTCTGATTTTGATTCATTTGACTATATAGGTGGATTAGATGGTAGTCCTATTTCTTACTTTTGGAGAATTGCCATACTGGTTTACATAGTATCTGGACTGGTTTTCACTCCACATCAGTACAAATGGTTCTTTCGACTCTCTGTCTTCACGAGCATTTTTTTTCTTGATTCTGTCTAGGATGAAGTGGAATTTCTATATGGTTTATATTTGCATTTCCATAATGTCAAGAATGCTTTAAAAAATCCAGATTTTATAATTATTGGCCATTTGTACTTACTTCAAGAAATGTCTGTTCAGTCATATGCTCATTTATAGATTTGAGCATCTTTTTTGGTGTTACTTTTTAAATTTTTTTAAGTCTTTATTTTTTTTAATTTTATTTATTTTCAAATTTGTCTGAATGTACTGTCTGCATGTAGGTTTGTGCACCCGTGTCATACAATGCCATGGAGGTCAGAAGAGGGCATCTGATTCCCCTGGAACTGGAGTTAAAGACAGTTCACAGCTGCCATGTGGGTGCTGGGATCGAACCCGGGTCCTCTGCAAGAGCAGTCGGCACTCTTAACCGCTAGGCCATCTCTCCAGCCCCACTTTTTTTTTTAATTTTTAAGATTTATTTTTATTACCTTTAATTAAGTGTATATGTGTGTGTCTGTCTGTGGGTGGCTGCACATGAATACAGTGCATGTTGGGGACCAGAAGAGGTCATCAGATACCCTGCACCTAGAGTTATAGACAGATGTGAGTTGCCTTCCTCTGCAAAGGCAGTACCAGCTCTTATCCTCTTAGCAATCTCTCTAGTCCCAGATGTTATATTATTTTAGTTCTTTATGTGGTTTTAATATTAAACTTATATCAAATGAATAGTAGTAAAAAAGTGTGCCCTCTTCAATCTGTCTCTTCACTCTGTGTACTTTGCTGGGCAGCATTATTTTTTAATTTGACACAACCCCATTTGTTAATTCCTGCTAAATATTATTCCTTGAATGACCAGAATCCTATTCAGGAAATCTTTGCCTGTTCCAGTTTCCTTAATGTTTATATAATTCAATAAAAAAATCTTGCTGTTACTTGACAAGATTTTCAAAAAAAATACTATAATAATTCAAAACTTTTAAAATAGGAGGCAACAATAATTTAGGCATGTTTCAATTCTCCCCCTTGGGGATCCCAGGCACCTACCCATGTTGGAACTACCTTTGAACAGGCAACTACTTATCATAAACAGTGTTCTACAAAGCAAACTGCAGCCCTGTTGAGTGTGAGCTGTATTTCTACATGCTCATGCACTGAGATTCTAAATAAATATTCAACATAAATATTGCTCCCTTGAAAGCAATGCTACAGTATTGTTCTAACTTCTTAAATTTTCTTTCTTAGATTGATGTTAAATTCCATCTCTGAAAAATACACTTCTTATCATTGCACATTTTACTAGATAAATAGAATAACAAATCTAGACGTGCTAAAATATATAATCAACTAGGGCTTAGGTTTCTTGCTTACCTCCCGTGTCCAGCTGGGCTACTGTCTGGCTTGGGTTTGCACAAGTCTTGTGCATGCTTTACCAAGCACTGCCAGTTCATATGTGCAACTTCCCTGTGGTATCCAGACAGCACAATTTCTGGAGTACCTATTGGAAGTTCATAGCTGCTGTGAGAGAGTCAGATTACTTGAAGGGTTATCATACCTAGTAGGTTGACCAGACTCTAATAGATGGACCTACACCTGAGAGCTTTTGGGCAACACAAATTAGACTTGTAAAGGAGATAAATAATAAAGTAATGTCAGAGGAAGAGTAGGGAGGGGTCTAAATGTGATCAAAATACGTGTTTGAAATTATTAAAGAATCAACAAAAATATTTTTAAATATATTATTAAAACACCATGGGGCTAGAGAGATGCCTCCATGGTTAAGAGCACTGGCTGTTCTTGCAGAAGACCTGGGTTCAATTCCCAGCCTTAACATGGCTGCTAACAACCATCCATAACTCCAGTTCCAGGGACTCTGACACTCCCTTCTGCCCTCCACGGGCACTGTATAACATGGGTGCACTTACATACATGAAGGCAATACACTCATACACATAAAAAACAGCAGATCTTTTTTAAAAGCAGAAAAATGAGAGTATAATATGATTTTAACATGACTGCCCTAGATCTTAGATGATTTTGAACTTGAAAAACATTCTACATGGGGCTGGATAAATGGCTGAGCAGCTAAGAGCACTTTCTGCTTTTGCAGAGGACCCAGGTTGGGTTCCCAGCAGCCACGCAGCAGCTCACAACAGTTTTAGCTCATTTCTGAAGATCCAGTGCCCTTTCTGACCTCAGAGGGCAGGTGCACACATGGTACACCTACATACATGCAGGAAAACACTCATACACATAAAATAAAAACTGTAAAATGTATCTTTAAAAGAGTTTCCATTTTATAGAGCTTACTACTGTGTTTTAATAATTTGAGCTCAGAGTCAGCAAATATAGGTCGTAAACTCTCTAGTATGATATTTGCTGCTACTCTATACAGTAGGGAAAACATAAATGGATTGATCTGGGTTGTTTTCTTGAGCTTCATATTATAAATATTTTCCTCTTTCACATCCTCCAAAACAAGATCTTCATGGGGGGGGATGGGTTAACATTTGAATTATGGAGAGAAAGAAGGAAAAACACAGACAGCAGTCTGGGAAGTAGTTGCCTTAAAGAGACCACCACATTCAGAACTATTTGTATTGATGCATGTTAGCCAAGAGTTTGGGGGATTAATGATAAAGGCCAAGTCCTTTGATTATATGTCCCTGTGCTTCAGCTTTATTTGGCATGTCATTAAACAAGTACCTCCAGTTTTTAAATTTTATTTTTTATTTTAGGTGTATCAATGTGTTTCCTGCATGCAGGTAGGTGCACTCATGTCATACAGTGCCTGCAGATATCAGAAGAGGGCATCATATCCCCTGGAACTGGAGTTAAAGGCAGTTGTTAGCTGCTGTGTGGGTGCTGGGTCCTCTGCAAGAACAGTCAGTGCTCTTAACCAGTGAGCCATCTCTCCAGCCCCCACAAGGACCTCTAGCATACATATGCTATTAATAGGCCCTACCCAGCCGGGCGTGGTGGCACACGACTTTAATCCTAGCACTTGGGAGGCAGAGGCAGGCGGATCTTTGTGAGTTCAAGGCCGGCCTGGTCTACAGAGTGAGTTCCAGGGCGGCTGGGGCTACAGGGAGACCCTGTCTCGAAAAGACAAAAAAAAAAAAAAAAAAAAAAAAACACAAAAATAGGCCCTACCCACCCCATACTTATCCATACTAAGCTGTTTCAATCACCTCCTATGTGTCTATAGTTTACAGATTGGTTATATGCTGTACTGATAATCGTGTGCTAGAGTGCTTCACAGCTGATTTTGGATGTGTGTAGACTAGTGAAACAGAACACAAGTCTGCCCTAGGTCAGACACCGGTCCAAGCAACATACTCTGCATAGGCCTTGTAGAAAAAGATACATTTTTGGTAGAGACAGTTTCTTTCACAGAAACTGGGTTTAGACATATGAATATTGCCAGTGAAGCATTATCTAGAAGAAAACAGCTACCCTGCAGTATATTTTATGGAAATTGCTTTTAAAACATTTGTGTGATTTCAATAGTTAGCGATTGGAATTCTCATAGAGAAGGTTAACCTCGTGACAGTTATATTCCATCATATTTTGTTGCCAGAATCGGTAAGCATTAAACATGAGGGTAAAACTAATATTTTCAATTATGAGTCAGGCATAAGAATATACAATTATTAATGGTTTTCACTCTGGACTTTCCTTGGGGGTGTACTCTAGCAAGGAAATTTTCCTGAAAAATAAATGTCACTGTTGCTTAGTCCTGCTGAATTTCAAAAGTATTTTATACTCATTGAATTTATAACTTTGACTTTCATAAAGATCCTCTGGGTTTACTTCTTATCATGGGGAAAGGGAAAAAAAAAAGACCACTGCTAGAGGCTTGCTGATTAAAGTCCTTCAGTATGCAAGCACAAATGAAGATTTAAAATCCCATTCAAATAAAAGGATGTGTAGTTTAAAATTTGATTTAGAGTGGGATCTATATAGACACTCAAATATTTAAAATATATCTATGTGAGGTATTCTGACATTTGTAGTCTCATATTTGAAATAAGTAAGTCATGAGGTTAAATCCTAATTTCCTGTCCTACACTTTTCTC
Organism: Rhizomys pruinosus; assembly: GCA_009823505.1. Classification (NCBI taxonomy): domain Eukaryota; kingdom Metazoa; phylum Chordata; class Mammalia; order Rodentia; family Spalacidae; genus Rhizomys; species Rhizomys pruinosus. The sequence goes on from VZQC01004208.1 coordinate 1,042,997, forward strand.
TTGCTAACCAGTGAAGTCACTTTATGGCTCAGTTTCTTTGTAAAATTATATAATGGGGCTGGAGAGACGGCCTAGCAGTTAAGAGCGCCGACGCTCTTGCAGAGGACCCGGGTTCGATCCCCAGCACCCACATGGTGGCCGAGAACCATCTGAAACTCCAATTCCAGGAGAACTCCAGTTCCAGGGGAATCCAACACCCTCTTCTGACCTCCGCGTGGCATCGCACGTCATGGGTGCACAAACTTGCATGCAGACAATACATTCATACACATACAGAAAAAAAAAATTATATAATGTGTGGGGTATCTCCTTAGTATTAGAAACATAGTTTCTAATTGATTATAAAACCTCATAAGAAATAACTTCAGAGTTAAAGCTGTTGAACAATAATAAATTATTATTATTTTAGCAATCTTATTTAAAGCTTTTTTAGTCCAACACCAGAGGAAATTTCCTTCATCAGGAAATTTGATGTGTTTGCTTGTCGATGGGGATTGTTTGGATAATTTCAAGTAATTCTAATAATAGTTTAAGAGAAATACATAAATAAGAGAGAAAGAATGACAGAGAATGAGAGAGGGAAAGAGGAGGAGAAGGAAAGAAAAGATGAAAAAGAAGAGGAGAGAGAGAGAGAGAGAGAGAGAGAGAGAGAGAGAGAGAGAACATATCATGGAAATGATGTTGTCAAAGAATCCAAAGACTTGAAGAACTCAGACTTAGGTGGTGGTAAAGGCATAAACTTATAACAAAGTGGGTGCCTTTTCATTTTATACAGAAGAAATAAGTAAGAAATAGCTGGGGGAATATATATGATATATATATATATATATTATATATATATTCTATAGAAAATTGGAGGAGTACTATTCAGTCTTTTCTATTGTTTCCAGCATAGGTAGAGGTAAGGTATCAGAAGTTAGAAGTCTGCTAGAGAAGATTTGAAACCTCTATAATGAAAGGGAATGAGAAGAAAACTCAGAATTACCCAGGCAGTGAGAGCACTTGACTGAAGACAGACTACACATTGAAGTATGACATCTATGGTTCTAGAATGTTTTTACCTCTGCTTGGCAGTCTTGTTTTAAGCACAGAGAAGGATGAACACAGGTATCTCCAAAGTCTGAGGTTCTGAGTCTGGCATGGTGGAAGGACCCTGGGACAAGATCAGTAGTATAGGAAAAGAGTGGCTGAAGTAAGGAACAGGGTGGTTGCCCTGTTAAGGGTTGTTAAAGAACTTTGTATAAGCAAAGGTATAGCTGGCGTTGGAGAAGATGGAGTCACTTGCAAGGATAGAATTCAAGATACAAGAGATGAAAGGAGAGAAGAAAAAACAAACTAGAGGTGGTGTTCAGAATGAAGTTGTGCTGGAGTCAAGTAAGGATTTTTAAAACCTGCCAATTTCTTGTATTCAACCTCTGCAATTAGGGCTGGACAGAGATATGGCACACTTTTGGTAATGGAAATATATTATATAGACAAGGTTGCAAACCATTGCTTGGGTCTCTTTGTAAAGAAGCTCAGTTTGTGTTTTGCTTTTGTAATGTAGTTCAGTCTTTTTTTTTTTTTTTTTTTTTTTTATTAACTTTTTTAATTTGATGCTTTGTGAATTTCATACATCATTTCCCATTCGTTCAGGCATATTTCCTCTTCCCTTCCCCCCCACCCCCACCCCCATCCCGATCATGCATTCTGCCATAACTGTCCTGCATCTTTCTCTCAGTTTTCTTTTGTTCATTTTTTAGCTATAAGTGATTAACCATGAGTACAAGCATCCTTCATGAAAACCAATTTGCAGCTGTTGTGCCCAAACCCCCACAGCCCCACCTTCCAGGGGGGTTGAGGGTTGTATGTTCAATCAAGTTGATCAAATGAGTGTCCAGACTACATTGCTGTAGTTTCAACCTTCACCCCAATAGCAGCCCTTACATTCTCCACCGACCCCTCTTCCTGCAAGATTTTCCCTAGGCTTAGAAAGGGCACAGGGATGAAGCAAAACAGTCCACTCCTCTCTGGAGCTGTTGTCTTGGACTCTGGTCAATTCTGGCTGTTTCCTTTCATGGGCTGACAGTTGTCCGTACAGTATAACCTTTCGATCACTACTAATGCAAGAACCAACAATTAGATTATAGTATTTAAAACAGCACTAATAGTATGGTAGGTTACTTTGGTATAGACACATATGGTTTGGATGATATGTTAATCCATGAATTACATTTTTTCCTGTTTAAATATGACAGGTCTTACTGGGTTATAACATCTCCTAACCTGTAGAGGATTAAGCTTGTGGCATCAGCCATGGGTTATTCCCCAAGGAGGAGCCAATAGCCAATTAGATTTGGGATACACACGGCATATGGGCTGCCTCTGCTGCACAGTATTTCCAGGCAGGTGAGTGTAGCTGGTGCTGCATGGAAAGTCTTGCTTGACTCAAGGAGCCCTGGTATTTGCTTTATTGGTTTAGTGGCCTTTGGTAACACTCTGGTGTTCAGAGGCCGCATAGTACTCTTGCATGTGTGGTCTCAATACATCTCTTTCCCATGTTAAAGTCAGGTCTTCGGCAGCAGGCCTTATCAGCCCTCTCTTCTTGCAGGTTCCCAGTTTTTGAGGTAAGGACCTTTACCTTTTGTGGGGGTTGGATCCCCTGGCCAACATCTCCCTGGTAGAATAATCCATTGTGATGTCAGAGCTCCTGTAATGATATATTTTGCTTAAGTCATAGCTTAAGGATTTTATGTATTATATTTGGTTCCGAACGAGAATAACCCTTTTCACAGTTCTTATGTCTATTAGTCAGATTAAAGAAGGCAGTTTTACCAGTTTTATAAGAGATTTCTTCTATATAGTATGTCTCCAATTTACAGTTTGAGGAGCGACCTCATCATCATTTTTCTCCGTGTTCTATGGGGGGGAGGCAAGAAAGTCTCTCATATCAAACCTTTGTGGCACCTAGAAGTAAGTTTCATTAGGACTCATATAATAGTTGTTGCAAGTAGGATCCGCAGAGGGTTCGATGTTTATGGCAATCTGAGGCTTTTCTTCCTTTCAATGTTCAGACCGGTCAACCTTTCAGTTGCACTTTCTGGTACATCCTACTCAATGCAAGCTGTATCTTTTCTTTCTCAGCCGTTAAGTTGGTTGGTGGAACATTTTGTCCTGTTGGAACCCACAAATCTTTTCCATAGTTAGTTTTAAGATTAGTTGCAAGGTTTTTGAAAAGGTTTTGGGAAGGGGGAGGGGGGGGGAGAGGAACACGGGTGCTGTATATTCGATTATGCATATTAATTGACGTGAGTTCAAACAGTACCCAGTTTGCCTAGACACTGTCTACAGTTACATGGTTTTAGGACTTAGTAAAGTAAATATGTGTATATTAAACAACATTGGTTTACAGACTCTGATAAAGACCGGTAATGCATCTGGTTAAATGGAGATATAAATTGCTGTTGTCCACATTTGTTTTACATAAAATCTGTAGAGCAATAACTTTGGGATTGGCAAATACAAATGTTCTCTATAATTTCTCTGTTGTACAGTATCACCTTGTAGCATTCTCTTTAAGATGATTTAACATAAAAATTAAGTTTGCTTCCCAAGTTAATCATATATAGTCACCCAAAACAACATGGGTGAATTTGATGAAATCTGAGCCTTGATTCCACCCTATAGTTATGTATAATACAACTGTCTTCTGGAGACTCATGGGTTAAAAAAAAGGGGGGGGATACAGTTCAGTCTTTTATTATCAAGAAGCCAATGTAAAATCAGCATTTAAAGAGACCAGGAATACGGGCTGGAGAGATAGCCTAGCAGTTAAGAGCGCCGACCGCTCTTGCAGAGGACCTGGGTTCGATCCCCAGCAACCACATGGCGGCTGAGAACCGTCTGTAGCTCCAATTCCAGGAGAACTCCAGGTCCAGGGGAATCCGAGACCCTCTTCTGACCTCCGCGGCGTTGCGCGATACGGGTGCACAGACCTGCATGCAGACAGTACATTCACACACATACAAAATAAATAAATAAAAATAAAAATAAAATAAAGAGACCAGGAATACAAACATTTTACATTTTGAAAAGTGCTTTTTCTTCAAGATGACTAATAGATACCAAAACAGAACAAGTGGGTGAGAGGAGATCAGTGAATAAAGCACTGGACTATTCCATGCCAGACCCTAAGTCAGACACACCCAGGGTCATCTCTCTTCTTATTAACCCAATCCAGTCAACTGAATTGCCACATGAACTATATCTATAAGTTACATTTACCATGCCATATGCTGTAATCTAACTACAAGAACAAGACTTATCACATTCATAGTCCCTGCCCACACTCAGAACTGAACACCAAAGAATGTACGGTAGGGTGCAGGAATACCATGGCATTGCAGTGGAGTGTGGGCCTCAAGAAAACTTGAGGAGAAGATTGACAATTTCTGCATCACACATAGTGAATGAAGTTGAGGAATCTGGGCATATAATTAAAGTACCTTCATAGCTGGCATAGCATTCAATAGATCAGCATTGAGCTATGTGTTGGGGCACTGACAAGCATGAGTGGTCGTTAAAACAGATGGGCTGAATAGACTGCAGTGAATTTTCACTCTTAAGTGACATCCAAGAGCAAATGCTTGACTGGCTAGGTCTTACCATGTATGGTGGGATACATGAAGTCTGGAGGGACACAGATGGAGGAGGAAGTCTAAACTTGATTGAAAACTGTGCTATGAGAATACTAAAGCTTAATAATAATAATAAAAAAAAGTGAGGCCAGCCACAGACCATGCTGGAGGTGGGCTGGAGACAGGAGCGAGACCAAGCATAGCTGCAGTCTCTGAAGCTCACTCCATTCCATAGTCCTCAATCCTGTACATCATGCCAGTGTGCCACCGTCTGTACCATAAATGGTACTAGGGTCTTCTCTCTATCTCTGTTCTCCCTCCAAATCACATTTCTTAGATGAGAGAACCCTCATCTTTATCAGTGAAACTGCAGATAACAGGCAGATAAAAGAGCTGCTCTCACACTCCTGGGTCCAGACGCAGACCTATGGACTTTAGGATAAGAAAACATGAAGTTCAATGAGGGGAGATGACCTGTTCCATTGCTTGCCCTTAACTGCTTCATTCCTTCTTAGCCTGTTTCTCCCATCCCAGAATTACCATAAATAAGCAGAATGGGACAAATTGGGTGCAGATGCAATTATATTTATCTGTCTCTTAAAATTCTAGTCTGTTTATGAGTGGAACTATATTGAAGCAACTGAAGCAAGACTGTTGAGAAATCTGACTTGTAAAGATACAAAGGGAATTTAATTAGTGTATATGAAGACTTTCCTATCTTCACTGATAGCTTTTTCTTTCAGGTTATATTCAAGAAGAATGTATTATCCCCTGCCCATTTGATTGCAAGTTAAGTGACTGGTCCAGCTGGGGTTCTTGCAGTTCATCTTGTGGAATTGGAGTGAAAATTCGATCCAAATGGCTTAAAGAAAAACCATACAATGGAGGTCGACCATGTCCCAAACTGGATCTCAAGAATCAGGTAAAGTGTATGAAATAACAAACTAAAAGTTACACCCATTATTGTTTCTACTTGGGATTGAACTTAATGTCTTATAGGTAGCTTCACAGGATCTAAAGACAATTATAAGGGCAAACACTAAGACAACTTAACAAGAGGAGCTTTGCCCACTTGTACATACTGAGATCAACTTGTTACCCTTAGCAATGATAGCATTTATAAAATGACTTCCAGTTTATTTTAAATAACAGAGGTATAATTTGATTCTTTAAAGTGCGCATATATTTATATTATTTATATGTAAGTAACAAAGTTGAACAGACTATCAATTAATTTATGGTAATATAGTTCATAATCTAATCTAAAAAAATATCCAGAATTGGTGTTCTAGTTTTCTTTTACCTAAGTCTTTATCCTAATTTTCTTTGCTGTCAATCTTTCCAATTCTTCTACAACATTCTAAATCTATTTTGACTATTTCTCTACACATTTCTCCAGAAGTTATACCTATTTTTATATAATTGAAGTCTTGATGGATACTTTTCCATATAGATATCTAATAAAATTGCCATGCTTAGCAGTCAGAGTTGATTAGAGTATATTTCAGTTTGCTTTATCCATATAACAGTGTCTAAGCTTTAGTTTAAGAACTGTAATAGAGAACTCACATTTCATCCACATCCACTGACTATTAAATTAGGAATGATGGTTCAGTTTTTCTTTAAAAGTCAATTGAATAGATGAGTAGATGAAGCCAGTTAAAGATCCTTTATTATAAGAGTAGTGAAGTATATCTCAGACAACTGTGTATAACCTTTTTATTGGGAAACTTTTAACAGAACAGCTCCATGGGCTTTTATTGCTAATTCTGCTAATTTATCTCCTCATAACCTCACTTTGATCAGACAACTTATGCACTCTTAATGGAAGGGAAATTGTATGTATATGCTTATAATTAGTTTGATTAGTATATGTACTGCTGCTTGAACTTTAACATTGTGTACCATTTCGAAACTACTACCATTAGCTGTTTTCTTAAGTTTTATAAACTACAAGTAACTCACTAAAGTTGTCACCCTACTAAGAGTTAAGTGCTAAGATTGTCTCTTAATATGATTTCTTGTTTTTAAGATGTCAGAGTGGTAGCCATTGCATCTTCTCTTGAGATATAAGCCATTGTAGGAAAACAAAGCGAAGAATTATAAAAATATTAAGATTCTGAAGAAGCCTCATAGGTATAGGACCTTGATGAAGAGTGAAATATCATTAATAAAAGTAAGGAGGAAGAGGAAGGCAAAGGCAGGTCAGTCTCCATGAGATCCAGGTCAGCTGGGGCCACAGGGAGAACCCATTTCAAAAACAAAACAAAACAAAACAAAGAAACAAAGAAGGAATAACCACAGGAGAAATAAGGAAGGAGTAATAGATGGTCAAGAAGACCCTCAGATGAATATTCTATATGAAAATTCCTTGACTATCCCTGGGTAATTTCTCAAGAATTTTAAATGGAAAAGAACTACTTATATTTATAATAATTTAAAATATATCTTGTTGGGCTGGAGAGATGGCCTAGTGGTTAAGAGCGCCTACTGCTCTTACAGAGGACCTGGGTTCAATCCCCAGCACCCACACGGCAGCCAAGAACCGTCTGAAACTCCAATTCCAGGAGAACTCCAGTTCCAGGGGAATCCGACACCCTCTTCTGACCTCCGCGGCATTGCACAACACAGGTGCACAAACTTGCATGCAGACAGTACATTCATACACATACAGAAATAAATAAAATTAAAAAAAAACTAAAATATATCTTGTAATCATATCTTCCCCACAACAACCAATGAAAGCTAAGCCTTTACAATACTGATGTTAGATTAATTTTAATATTCTAATTTACTAACTAGGAAATTATGTAAGCAATGGCAGCACTTCATTGGGCACAAATGTCAGGCTTCTTAGTGTGAGAAAGCTACTGTATGGAAACAGGTCTGTGAAATTTGAGAGTAGGAAGAAGTTAATGGCAAAAGAAAGCCTGTTGTGACTTAAAGGAAATTTGTCCTATGCACTTAACTAGCATACAACCCTTCTAACCTTGAAAAATAGTACAATCTAGAAATTAAATCCAAGTACAAGGATGATTCAGATGAGTCCATAAGTGAGAATTAAGTGAAACCTGTCCACAGGGGAGGTTTCTAACTTTTGAGTTCAAGAAGACAATTATAGCCAGAGTCATTTAGTTTATGCCATGATTAGAAATAAATCACAGACTTTAATTATCAGAAATGTATCAGCATTTATTACAGAATTTATTCTTATATAAAGAGGTTTCAGACAGCTAGATTGTACGTAATTGGAAATTACATACCTACTTCATACATTTTAAATTTTTACTGCAAACTATCAAACATATATTTATGGGGTAAAATGATGGTACAACTTCTGAACACACTGTGAAGTAATTAAATTGACTTAATCAGCACATTGATACTTTAACCATTTTGATGTGAGAACATTCGTGATTTACTTTCTTAGCAATTTCGAACTGTGTAATATGGTTTTATTAACTATAGTAACCATACTGTGACAGACTGCAGTTTAAGTCTAACCAGAGCTTTGACCCAGGTGATCACCCCCCCATGTCCCCACCCTCCACTCTCTGCTGGTCATCATCCACACTCTCTGCTTCTGGGTTTGATGCTTCAGACTAAACACCCAAGTGAGAGCATGTAGTATTTGTCTTTTGGATCTGTTTGTGTTATATGTTTTGAGACAAGATCTTACTCTGCAGGCTAGTTTAGAAGTCCCTATGTAGCGCAAGGTGGGTTGATCTTGCTACAGTTCCCCTTCTTCAGCCCCCAAACTTTGAACCCCCACGCCCACTGCAGTTCATCTTTCTGTGGCTAGTTTCTTCCACTCAACATAATGTTCTCAAGGCCTATGCATGTTTTCACAAATGACTGAGGTCCTGTCTCTTTTAAAGCCAAACAGCATCTGTTGAGTGTATATATTTTCTTTCTTAACCCTTTGCTGACATATACATGGGTGGATACTGTAACTTAGCAATCATGAATGGTATTGTAAAGAACATGAGAAGCAGATATCAACACGCCACTTCCAGCTTGTTGAAATAAATACTTGAAGTAAGATTACAGAATCGTAGTCTATTTTCAGTTTTATGTGCAACCTCCAAGACTTTTCCATGACAGCTGTTCTGTTTTAATCCCACACAATGTTCAAGAGTTTTCCTTTCTCCACGCGTATGTTATATCTTAACATAAGTTCATTGATTGGGGTAAGTAATAAGCCTTTTGTTTCATCTGTATGCCTGTGAATAGCAAGGAAACCAGCTGGGAAAAAAATAGGAAATTTAAAAGAAATTCTCCTAGAACAAAATTCATTTCTAAATCAAGCACACTAATCTCTCTCAATATATTGTGGAAAGTTATCTGTAGTGACTTCATAATGTATCTGCACTTGTTTATAGTGGAATCTTATGTGTGTGTGTATCTGTCTGTCTGTCTATGTGCATCTTTTTGTATGTAGGTATGTGTCTCTGTGTCTTTTGGCCTGTGTGTGTGTGTGTCTGTAAGTGAGTGTCTGCCTGTTTTGACCATGTGTGTGTCTTTCTGCCTGCCTGTCTATGTGACCGTCTGTGTGCTTCTGTGTGTAATAAAGCTTTGTTTGGAGTAATTCATATTTTCTCACTTTGTCTGAAAATAAAGTGAGCTGTCAGAGATTCTTATTATTTAGAAAGTAGTCTTCATCTTCTATTGCTTATGGCAGCTCTTTAGAAGAGAACACTATTTGTCTCTCTAAACTAGAAATATGGTATGGTCAGAGGTAGACCCACTAGGGCCTTTTGTAGAAGTTCGGCTTTACTACTGACTTTAGATAATTCATCTCCTTTCTAGTTGGTTTTTAGGTTTCTATTTATTTCTTTATTTTCCTAACCAGACTAACATCCTTTGGCCTGTATACCAATAAGTAGAAGGTTTAAAAAAAAAGTAACCAAATTATAGCAGCAAGAAAGGCACAGAACTTTAGTATCTGGATGGGAGGAAAATGCATCATGTGTCAAATTGAACCTAACATGCTGTTCATAGCAAAACTGAGCTCCCTGAATATGTTACTTCTCTGGTGCATTCATTCTCCTCCTTTAATTTTCTCTAGGATGTGAGGTGTCTTGAGGGCAAGAGCTGTCTTTCTATCTTTCCATTTTCACAACCGTTTCCGGCCCCTGGTGCATGATCGTGTGGGCTGTCAACTTACATTCATTGGATGACTAATTTGAAATGCAGCCTTCTTGTGAGTGAGAGGGTGTCTACCTCCAGTGGAAATCAGCAAACATATGAGAATCTAGTCTCTTATGCTGCAAATTATCATTTGAGTTCTCAAAAGCATGAGCACTTCCAGAAGAAAGAAATAAAAATCTCCAAATTATTTCCCAACGTCTTTCCAGATTACACTGAAACCCTTTGACATCTAGATTCCATTGACATTTAGCACGGTGATATAAATGGAAAGGCTGGTGTTATGTACACAAGATCATAAGCGGGCCTGACTCTCAGTGAAATCAATATTTATAATCTCTCATAAAAGCCTCCCTTTTAACCCAAAGCCCATCAGCCTGATAGTTCTTTCTTTGGAAGTGCTAAGTGACAGCTATCCTTGAGTGGCTTCTGCTAAGTGTATTGGCGATGCTAAATAGTTCATATGTGCAGCTGTCCTGAGCTCCTATCTTGGCATAACAACCTTCTACATAGTTTATTGGATTATGAGGTTAGATGGCTCAAGCCCTTGACTCTGCGGTGCATAATAAAATACATAATATATTTTAATTTTTACAGTCTAAATGTGTTGCATGGTTTAAATGCACTTGTATGTATATTTTTCTCTTTTTTTTTCCTTTTGAAATGATGTTCTTACCATATTAAATACAAAGCTGTAAAGCACCCCCTGGACGTACCCTTCCTTTAAGGGTTCTTTACATAACTGAAGTCAGGGAGCTTTAGAAAACCATATTTTGCTTATGAATCACAAGGCATTGTATTCACAGCTGAAGAAAATTCTTGTAAGGAATCTTTTAATGATACTCCATTTAAATGCATCTTGAAGGATTTCTATATTTCCAACTGAAATAGAAAAAAAACAAACAAATTAAATATGTGTGCTCTCTACAAATCATTGCTATTTTAAAAGTGTATCTTCTCCCAATGAAAGGTGACCTAAATTTGTAAATGGAAATAATGTATTTTATTTTTCAAACCAGAGTAATAGTGCTTTTAAGCACACTTTCTTTCTAAAGATATGTAAGTGTATTTTACCTCCAAGAACACTTCTTCCTGCAGGAGAACTTGAGGATGAGACAGTTTCTGTGGAAAGCTGGCCTGCACCCTCAAAGTCTGTTGCATTACCTAATAACAGCATGTTAACAAGCAAACGTAGGAAAATTGTCATTCTATTTGGATCTTTAATGCAGAAAAATATGGCTGCACTTAAGATTTAATTTGATTTAACCAGTGTTGGCAGCATCGTACAGTTCCTGATGTGAACCAAATCATTTCTGGCTGCCTAGTTTGGACTTGGTGCTTTGGCAAGAGCCCCAGTCTGAAGTGGGATGAGGAGCCTTCTTCCTGAGAAGTAGCGGGAAGGCAGCCCAAGCGGACCCAACTACACACAACCTGGAGACCCTTCCTGCGTGGGGAGGAATGGGGTGGCTTAAAGATATTTAATGAGACTTGTTTAAAATGTGAGCATCACCTGACTCAGAATGGAGCTCTGCAGGGTGATTTAGTCTTTAGAGTATCTGGGAAACTTGAGGAAGGCAGGCACTGCTAATGCACATTCTCTCTCTCTCTCTCTCTCTCTCTCTCTCTCTCTCTCTCTCTCTCTCTCTTTGTCTTTTTCCAGACAGGGTCTCCCTGTAGCCCCAACTGTGCTGGAACTCACTCTGTAAACCAGGCTGGCCTTGAACTCACAAAGATCCACCTGCCTCTGCCTTCCAAGTGTTAGGATTAAAGGCATGCACCACCATGCCCACCATCCTCTCTCGTACACAGTAGTTATCCCAAGCCCAGGCCCCGTGCACTCCATCTCAGGACGGTGTGAAGCAACCTCTGCTACCCACAGTTCTTCCATTTATAACCTTTATGTTCATCCACCAGCCCCAGCCCATGCTTTGGAGGTGTGGCATTGCCCTAATTGAGCTGCATGGAGTTCAGGGCAGATGTCGTTTTCTTTTTAGCTCTTGCCCTGTTGCCATCTTCAAGAAAAACTTTTATTCTTCACAAGAGATTCTTCCCCCTCAACACTCATCTTCTCAAAGTAGTACCCTCAGGCTGTCAGCATTTCTGAAACTTTGATCATTATTAAGAGCCTCTGGACTCACAAGAAGCAGCATTGCTATATCTGTTGACTACTGGACTTGCATTTTATTATTAATTATTATGATTTTAACACTAAATATGCTGTATGTATCTAAATTCACTTTTAGTTTTTACTTGGGATGCTCACTGTGATGTCTAGAATATCCAGCAATAAGTGGCTGTTATGCTGCTCTTAAGCAGTGTTTCTAAGACTTGCTAGAGATAGCTGAAAAAATGGAAAGTGGGTAAAGTTTTCAAATTTAGTTTTAGAATGTTTTCATTAGCCTCCAAAGCCTCGTCTTATCCCTAACTCCTTACCTGCATACCCCACTGAAATATTAGATCCCCATTTCAATAGGATAGTCAGGTCATCTCTTCAATTTTGACAAACTGTCTTCTTAAGCAGGTGTGGAGTAGAATTTCTTGAGTGCTTTCTACAAAATATTGACAGAACCAGTTCTTCCTGTCTTACCTGAGGCTCACGTGTATGTTTAAATACAGAAAAGAAAGCTCTTCCCCAACCCCTTCCTCTTTTTAGGCTTTGAAATAATATGAAACCAAATTTGACTGCAAGTGTGATTTCCCATACTAAGATACTTGCTAGAAATTTAAACTCATGGGAGCTGTATTACTTTCTGAAAAGAAAAGGAATTAAAAAATAAAGGTTGGGCTTAAGACATATTTGGAGGTAAGATTTGAAATGACACACTAATTCTCTAATAAGGCTTAGTTGATGTGATTTTCAAGATTTATCTCAAATTTAAGTTAAATTTCCAGAAAGCAAGGGACTTGCTCCTATATTAGATTATTGTAGAAAAGCATTTGAAAGGCAGTAATTTACTTTTTTAAGAGTTAAAGAAAAAAATTAAGCCTGTTGGCACACACTTTTTAATCCTAGCACTCAGGAGGCAGAGGCAGGCAGATTTCTGTGAGATCGAGGCCAGCCTGGTCTACATAGCCAGTTCCAGGCCGAATGAGTCTAGAAGGAGACCCTGTCTCAAAAAAATAAATAAATAAATAACAAAAATAAATAAATAAATAATAAATAAAATCTTGCCAGGTGGGAAGGCACAGGCCTTTAAAACCAGCACTCAAGAAACAGAGCCATCTTTGTGAGACTGAGACCAGCCTGGTCTACTCAGTGAGTTCCAGGCCAGCTGAAGCTACAGGGAGACCCTGCCTCAAACAAACTGAACAAGCAAACAGAGTCAAATAAAAGTGGTGGCTTTAAAAAGCCTGTTCTCAGTCTTCTGAAACCCAGTGTTTATTGTCTCATGACCATTATCTATTGTAAACACAAAGAAACTCTGAGGAGTTATAAAACCCATTTCCCAGCACCCTGCCTTCTGTGCTGTGACTCAGCACAGTAGAGTGGATCTTGGGACATGAGTTTGCTGAAGTCTTTTCTGGGTGCTGGTTCTTCTAAGAAAGCTTTGTCAGCACTGCCGCAGTTGATATTTTTGCTCACTGAAAATGGGATTTGTGGTAAAGTAAGCCCTAAAAAGACTGCCTGGGCCACTGGCTTAGCCTTTCCAGTTTAATTCAAACGATGGGCAGCTTTTTTCCTTAGTTCTTCTCACTTGGAGCAAATCTGAGGGAACCTTTCTGTTGTGCAGCAGAGGAGAGAGGAGACTGAAACTCAGAGGAAGTTGGTCACCTGCCCCAGGCCAGCCACTGGGGTAGAGAAAAGGTTAACAATCAATCAGGTTTGGGGACACATTGAAACTTTCTGAGTCTCAATTTCATAATTTGTCAAATGGGTGTAACTGACAACCACTTCCTAAACTTACAAAAATACAAAGAATCAAGAATGTTAAATATAGAGCAAATGTAGATATACACTTCCTGTCCATCATTGACACATAATTTTTAAAATTTATTTACTCTGTGTGTGTGCGTGCGTGCGTGTGTGTGTGTGTGTGTGTGTGTGTGTGTGTGTGTACCATGGTGCATGTCTGGAGGCCAACTGAGGGAGTCAGTTCTTTCCTTCCACTATGTGGGTCCCAGGGATTGAACCCAGGTGATCAGGCTTAATGGCAGACACTTTTTTCTTTATCTTGCCGGCCTGACACATTGTAAATGTGAGATAAATGTTAGATCTGACCATTTTCCCCTGGTCTCTAACACATAATTGTCTTCCAACTTACTTTCATTTCTCTCCTTTCACCTTTCAGAACTAAGCTTTGCAAATTTCTCTTCTCTTAACACTCAGCTATGGGAATACTCAAGGTTGCAGCCTTCAGCCCTAAGGCCTCTGCTTTCTCCAACATCCAGCAAAAGCCACTCTTGTTTTATTTCCCTTCAAAACATATTATTTGGAACTTCATGTTTTTTTGTTTTTAATGGCAGAAAGAAATATGACTTTTATGCAGTTAATTTTAGCTATCAATTTGTAAATGTTGTGGGTCCTTTTTAAATGTTTTATTAAGAAGTATACACAGAAGATAAACAGACAAGAATACAGCTCTATGAATTTTCATAAAGAGCATTGTCACTCAGTCGCCAACCAAAGAAACAACCCGTTGTCAACTCTGAATGTCCCCAGTGCCCTGAGGCAGTAGGTGCTGCTGTTTTCTCCCAAATGTGGCTGGTGTTCAAACTGGCCTGGCCATGCAGTCTAAAAACAACCTGATGTAAGTGGAAGTCTCCATTATGTCTTCTGTGTCTTCTTTTCCCTAACATTTTGTCTTTGGAATTCATCCATGTTGTGCTGAGCTGTTGCAGGTCTTCTATGTAGATAGTACCTGATTCTAGATAATGAAATATCCCATCTGCCACATGCAGAGGTGAGTGTCATGTGGCTGCATTGACTGTTCATGTCCTCACACCTCCCAGCCCAGTGTGTTAGTGACTGCTGCCTGCCCCCTCTGCCCAGTCTCTCCACAGCCAGAGAAACAGATGAGCCCCCCCGCCCGCCACCATGCTGTTCTCAGCAATCCTTCATTCCAAACATCTGCCCTCTTCCCTCTGTCTCCTGTCTGGTCTCCTGCCCAGCATTCTGTTACTGGTGCAACAGCTTAATCAACCCTCTGCATGACAAATCTGATCATGGTTAAAGATCTCTCAAGGGTTCTTATTACCTTTGGTATGAATTGTGAGCTGCATAATATCATTTCTGAAACATTTTATGATCTGACCCCAGTGTTATTTCTCAGCACTCAAAGACATGCTCAAATAGCAAGGTCATCCTGTAGGAGATGTTTCTGGAAGGGTAGACTACCCTCTTCTATCTCCTTGTCAGCCCCCGTCTAGGCTTCCTTAGAAAGTATGGGACGTTCACATTCTCCGCTGATCATATAAATCAATTGACAGATGTAAAATATGGTACCTTTTGACAGAAATTCTCTTTCCATTTACTTTGCAGCAAGCAGAAATTGTTAATGAAATTAGGCATCTGAGTTTACTGCCCTTTCTCTGGGAAAGAGTCATCAAATTTATTCCATTTGCATTAAACTTCTTGTGCCACTACCATTTAAACATAGACTGTTTAAGCTTGAATTACTTTCAGAAGGGGACTCTCTTAGTTGACAAGGAAGGGACACCATGCTTATCATTAATGCTAACATAAGTATGAAGTGATGGCAATGCTTACCACCAACATTTCCCCACACAGCACAGGATTATTCTGAGCCCTTCTGCCCTAAAACACAACAATCTTGTCACCCTTAGAGAAGAAAATAATTTGAGTGTCAATATTAGGGAAGCAGTTAGCATTGAACTGGTCTCTAATGCACTGTATTAAATCAGGTGACCAGCAGGGACCATGTGACATAAAATAGAGTAGAAACCAGGACAGAAGAATGAAGCACCCATTGCTTTTCTCTGCTTCTGGAAGAATAGTATAAACAACTGGCCTGAAGTCATGGCTGGTTCAGTTGACTACTTTTGTGCTGTCAGATATTTTCTGAAATTCACCTTCTTATGCCCCCTACTTGACCACCTATGTCATACAAGCCCATCCCACTCCCACTTGGCCACCTATGTCATTCAAGCCCACCCCACCCCCACTTGGCCACCTATGTCATACAAGTCTACCCCACCCCCCACTTGGCCATCTATGTCATACAAGTCTACCCCACCCCCACTTGGCCACCTATGTCATACAAGCCCACCCCACCCCCACTTGCTTACCTATGTCATACAAGTCTACCCCACCCCCATCTCTTGCCATGTAGCTTTTCTTGGCTTTTCTTTTCCCACAATACTATGTCCTCATTTAGTATCATCATCATCCTCTTCATCATCTTCAGCAGCAGCAGCAACATCACAATAAATTTTATTTTTATTTGTATTTATTTATTTGTTTGTTTATTTATTATTTATTTATTTTGGTCTTTTTGAGACAGTGTCTCCCTAGAGCCCCAGCTGGCTTGGAACTCACTAATGTAAACCAGGCTGGCCCTGAATTCACAGAAATCCGCCTGCCTCTGCAGAATTTTGAAAACAACATACTGCAACCTCCAAATATATATTCTTTGTGGTTTTTATGGGTGCCCCCAAAGCTGGCAGTCCTGTGTTTTAGGTGGATTCTTCCAGAAAAAGAGCTAGAGACAAGATTCCAGAACAAGAATTTTATTTCTCAAATGCTCAAGCAACACCAGTAGGGAAATGAATATGGAGGGTAACCAAGACAGGAAAAAGCTAACAGGGTATGTGCTGAGCCAATTCATCGCAGTGCCGCCAACCCTGCAGCATCTCTAGGAGACAGAATATACAGACCTCAGATTTACCAAATCTGAAGGGCCAGGGAGCTGCTAAATCCTATGATTTCCTGTTTGAGGAAATGTAATATCAGCCATCCTCTTCTGGCCCGAACAAAGTCCTGAAACCCAGAAACCCAGATGCTGGAAGTTAGAACGTGGCCAGTGCACAGTGAAAAGCTGCTGGTCATATCATTCCAATATGAGAATGAGCACGGAAACACTGAAGGTGCTCGTTTCTTAACTGGGCATAGTGAGTTGTCTGCACTGTGTCAAAGCAAGTGTACCTCTTCCCAATAAAACCAGGCTTTACTGTAGCTGGCTTGGAGTAAAGAAGGTTCATATTCACCTGGCTGGTTAGTCACAAGGGGTCGTCTTGACACCGACTCCTTGTCCTTGGTGAACACTGGATTTAGGAGAGGGAAAAGAATAAATCTAGGTGCTGAGACCAAACTCTGCCCAATTCCAGAGGCGCACAGCACATACAAAGTGCTCTGAGCCCTTGCCTACATCTTCTTTCCCCTTCATGGCCTACACCGTGCATTCAATCCTTTCCTAACATTGCTAGCTAGTGTGGTTTTGTTTGTTTAGAAGTATGTGGCACAGTGTAAGGCCCTATCTTTCCTTCTGTTCAAGAAAAATGTGTGTCTGAGGTTAGGATGCCCCAGGTCAAGTGGCTTCTAGTACAATAAACAGCTCTAGTTGGCAAGAAAGCTCAAAATATCTCTCTGCCTGCTGCTGTATCATGGCTTCACATGAAGAGTTCTTGAGATGAATCCACACTCCTACCCCCATACCAATAAATCGGAATTTCTGGTGATGGAATCCAACTGTCGATACTTTTTTAATCTCCAGGTGATTCTAATGTGCAGTCAGGGCTGAGAATTGCTGTCTATCCCAAACCCATCATCTTGTAAATGAGGTAGTAGCTGGGGCTCAGAGCACAGGTTTGACATCTAATTACCAACCACAATAGGGGTCCTGACTTCCAGCTCATTGTTCTTTCCTTTCTGAACACCTCGTCCATTCAAATAAACACAGGCACAATAAGAAACACCCTGCTCACTGCTTTCTCATGGACAAACAAGCAAGGGACATCCTGACTTCCTCCTACAGCATGTCCTTTTGAATTTAGGTGTCCTTAGGTGTGCCACAAAACAGCTAGTTTGGGGGGATGTGTTTTACGTACCTGAACTGTCCCTTTTAACAGTGGTGTGATCCTCGGATAAGGAAGGGAATACCCAGCTTGTCATATATATATACCTCTCCATATGTAGACATTTAAAATGTACCACATCCAATGCCATCTTGGTTTGGTTGCTATGATATGGTAGTAAACCCACATTCCTTTGTATCATTTAAAAATATTGCATGTTTATGCTCATGCCATGTAACTGTGAAAGCAGACAGATGTGTTCTGGAGGTAAGAGGATGTAAGTGTGTCTGGGAAGATCAACTTTCAATGAAAAAGTGCTTTTATGGCTATGGTTTTTGGAGTTCTATCCATGATGTTGGTTGGCCTTGCTGTTTTTGAGTCTGAGGAGGGATCATGTCTATGGTGGAACAAAACCATACACTTCATGGCTGGGATGTGGAAGAGAGAAAGAGAAAGGAGTGGAATCCCATAGACCTCTTCTTGAAGGACACAGCTACCACTACTCATGAGGCTCTACCTCTTAAGGACTCCACTGCCGAAACAGCACCAAGCTAGGGATCAAGCCAATCACGTGTGACCCCTGGAGATGTTTAAGATACAGTAAGGTGTTGAGGACTTAGAGCTATAGTAATTTGCTGATGAGTGCTGGTAGCTTTCCAAAAAAGAAGCAGTGAGAATAATGTAGAATTCAAAGTGGTTATTCAAATAATTCAAAGCTTAGAAGGAAATTTTCAGTACATCTGTGCAACAGTTCACCCATGTTTTCAATTATTCAGTGAGGAGAGGGACCTTCCACAGACTAACAGGAATGGAGGGGCCAATGGGAAGCAGCCAAAAAGTCCACATTTAATCTTAATTTTACTCTTTTGGATGCGTAATTTACAAGTATAACTCATTTTAATTGACATTTTAAGACATATCGAGGTAGGAAATTAAGCATGCTTTTATACTGAAATATTAGTGATAGGAAAGAGCTAACACTCTCCCTGTGATGGTATGGATTTCCCTTCCTGAAGGTTTTCTAGGACACCTCTTTTTGGCAAGGGTCTGGTTTCATTTACTAACTTACTCAATATAAACAGCCTTCTAGTGCCTTATTCCTGTGATAAATAAGCAAGATTCAAACCAGAAAAGCAGCATATTCATGGACCACATGTCCCCCCTTCTGTTTCCCTGTCCTCAGTAGCCACACAACCCTTCCTTGTGTCTTGTACCAGTGATTTAATGGCACATTAAAGTCATCCATGTATTTGGGAGAGCACACAACAATACTACTGAGAGCATCCAGGTCTAATGTTGTCTTTAGTTTTTCTCCAGAATGTTTTAATCCATGTTGTTTTCTAGAGACTGAAATCAGCCAACATTTGGTAATGCACATAGCTACGGCAGTTGGCAGATGAATAGTGTTACAGTGTGTAAGAGTGAAACAAATCCCAGTGAAAATTGTTCATCTAAGCAGAGTTATATACTTTGCTCTAGACATACAGCTGTCTCAAGAAATCAGAAAGACCCCAAAGGATAACACACTGGACTGGGCAGAGGTATAAGCTTAGAAAAATCGAAACAAGAACACATCAGGCATTTAGTGACTTAATGTGTGCAAATGTTTCATCTTACATGTGTCTGCCCCTACTTCCCCCTCCAATCTTCAGGCTGCTGGAAGCAAGTGATGTATTTTATTGTCATTTTAACCTGCTAAGGGCTAAGGACCCACCATATACCAGTGATGATCGTAGTGTATGTTTTTGATACCTCTGTCAAGACTTGGATGTCTATAGCTGTGTGGGTTTATCTCTGGGTTTTCTATTGTGTTTCATTGGTCTACATGTCTTTTTGTGTCAGTACCATGCTATGCGTGTCACTATGGCTCTGTAGTATAGTTTGGGCTCAGGTAATGTGTTCCCTCTAGCTATGTTCTTTCTGCTTAGAGCTGCTGTGGTCTTTGTGTTTCCATATAAATTTTAGGGTTTTTTTTTTCCAGGTCTGTGAAGAACATCTTTGGAATGTTGATGGAAAGTGCATTGAGTCTCTAGATTACTTTGGCAGTATAGCCTTTTTCACAATATTAAGTCTTCCAATCCAGGAGCATGGAAAATATTGTATTAAGCAAGATAATCCAGGCTCAGAAAGACAAATATGTCTGTTCAAACTCAGATGTGGATCTTAACCTCTAATTGTTAAATTTATGCATCTATGTAGGAGTAAATGTGGGTAAAATCCAAGAGACTAGAAAGAAGCCAGTACGAGTGGAAGAAGGGGGCTTTAAGGGCTAGAAGAAGACAATAAAGTGAAAGGGGAAACAGTGGCAACAAATAGGTACAGTGGGTAAAGGAAGATGGAGAGATTAAAGGGGGCAAGGAATTAACCAAAATAAAATATCATGAAAAACCCCAAATGGAAACTTGTTACTTTGTCTGCCAATTTTAAAATACATATAAAAGTTCAAGGTCAACCTGGTCTACATAGTAAATTCCAAGCCAGCTGGAGCTACAGGTCTTTCTCTCTCTCTCTCTCTCTCTCTCTCTCTCTCTCTATATATATATAATAGTATAATATAATAATAGTAATGCATTATGATCATTTTTCCTGTTAAGAGAAACAGAAAATTGAAACAAAAAAGTTGTACAAGCAAACAGGAATTGTCTTTTGACAGTGAAATTACTACATTTTTTGATCTGAGTGAATTGTGTGTCATTGGAGAATTGAGTTAGCCTACTATTTAGATACTTTTATGTCCAGATTCCACTTCCGCCTTATGTTTGCTGCCTCATGGCTTCTTTATGGTCCCTTAGTTGCTCCTTCCACAACAGTCAGAGCTAGAAACTAGTCAAGCAGACTCAAGCCTGAGGGCAGACTGAGAGGGGGACGTTGGTTCAGTCACTATGATGTACTGGCTCATTCTCATTTTGCTGAAAAAACACCCAGAGCTTTTTTAAACCACTGACTAACCAACTACACACTTTTTTCCACTTTTTAATAAATATTAGTTTCCCTGTAGTTGAATGACAGACCATGTGTAAGTGAGCTGAAAATAGTGAAGGCTTTGATAAAGTTCAGGGAAAGAAACCATGGAAAATGAAGAGCTTTTGAAATTTCATTTTTTTTTTTTAATTTTATTTATTTCCATGGTGTATGATGTATTGTCTGCATGCATCTGTGCACCCGTGTCGTTTGCAATGCGCGGAGGTCTAGAGAGGGCGTGGACTCCCTGGAATGGAGTTATCGCTGGAATTGGAGTTTCAGACGGCTCTCGGCCGCCATGTGGGTGCGGGGATCGAACCCGGGTCCTTCTGCAAGAGCGGTCAGGCGCTTCTAACCGCAGGACCATCCCTCCAGGCCCTGGAATTTGATTCTTATCTGAATCCTACTGCATTCTGTTCCCTAATCCCTTGGGTATATAAACTTTATAATCTCAGTGTCCTGAGTCTAGGAAACGAAATAAGAAAAGTAATTCAGGAAAATGCTGAGTAAATTCTGTAGAAACCTGGTTGAAGTCACCACTTAGCGCTAACTAGGGACAGTGATGAATTGAGATGAAATAGAGCTTACCAATGAGCAGGCAGATAGTGAGCATCCTAAATTCAATATATGAGCCTCTTCACATGAATTATTGCCTGTCATTTGAAATGCATGTTATTCAGAAATACTGAAAATCTGTTCTGGCGTATTACTTAATTAAAAGTAAGTTATGAGCATTTTTAATCTATATATAATTTATATCATTTATGAGTCACAAACTTCCCGTCGGTCTGTTGGCTCTAATCATTAAAGCAGTATTGCTATGCTTACATATAGTCTCTGTGCATCCTTTTTTCTCTCTGCAGATGCTACAAAAGAAGCTGTCACAGCTGGGGGAAATTGATATGCAAAAGTATAGAACTTGGCAGTGAAAGATTAATATTCTCTACTTAATGTCCTTGAGTCTTCAAAACTTTACCCTTCCTTCACAGTACAGCCAGAGGTTCACTGTTTGAGGGGCAATGGGCTGAGGAGAATATTCCACTCTGTTTTATTTTATGATGAACCAGAGAGCACGCATTGTTTCTCTAATGAGTTTGCTAAAATATTAGCTGTATCTTTTGGACGACTACAATGAGGAAGTAAGAAGTACTTTTAACAACTTGCCAAATTGATTGCCATCACAGTAAATGGAACACTAAAATGCATATACCAGATGTTTCAAATTACTAGATTTGGGAGAAAACATACAATTAATTTACATTTTAGTACTAAGTACAAATTTTAATTTATTCTGATTAACTACTTTATAGCCCATCCAGAAGACCATTTGAAGGAGTTATGTAAAGGCTATAAAAGGAGTTATAATTAAGAGATGTCACTTTCTTGGCACAGAAGCAAAAGGTTTTCATGCCCAGTGCCCATGTCCCTCAGAGGGTTCAAGTTTCACCTGCTTGGAAGCCTGTGATAGAATTCCAAATCTAGAATCAATAAGAGAAGAAGATTAGCTCAGTTAATTGCAGATTGTGGCAAAATTTAATCCCCCACAGACCAGGTAAAATATTGTAATCTGTGCCTAGTACTTTATACTTACTGGAGTCAGGTTGCTAAGAAAAACATAAACAGATTTATTTTTAAGCTTTATTTAATTTTTTATGTGCATGAGTATTTTGTGTGCGTGCATGTTTGTGCACCATCACATACTCTGGAACTGGAGTTACAGACATTTGTAGGCTCCCATGTGGGTGCCGGGAATGGAACCCAGATCCTCTAGAAGAGCAACAAGTATTCTTAACTGCTGCCCCTGTGAACAGATTTCCTGATAAATATTGTTATAAAGGATACTAGTTGAGTGAAAGCTGATTGTTCAGATCTAAAGCTTTCTTATGGATGTGAAAATGAAGTTATGAACAGTACTGAGATAAAGTTCCCAGTCCTATTATGGTGCCTGTATGCTGTAATCGATACCTGCTATTACAACATTGCTTTTATTGTCACAATGACAGTGATGAGGCTGAGACGCTTTCTGCATAGCCAGATATTTCAGTCTAGTGGACCAGTAGCCAGAGCTAGGCTACAAATTAAATTATTTGGACCCTTCTGTATTTACTGTTTAGATGTTAATTTTTAAGTGTGTTGGCAACTTAAAACATTTGAAATTGGAAATTTCTGTAGTAAAATTTGAATTCTTAACACTCTTTTAAATGTCGGAATGTCTGACAAAAATCAGCTGAATCTGAGAATGCTTGTTCTCTTTAAACAGATAACACCAATATAATGACTATCTCTGTCCCCTTCGCCAGCCCTAAGTCCCCTAAAGTTTGTTAATTTAAAAAAGATGTGTGTGGGCCGAGATGGAGCCTGTGATCCCAGTACTCAAGACGCTGAGATGGAGCTGGTGATCCCAGCACTCAAGACGCTGAAATAGAGCTGGTGATCCCAGAATTTTTTGGAGCCTGCCCAGGACTCAAGACACTGAAATGAAGCCCAGGATCCCAACACTCAAGATCCAGAGAAGGAGCCTATGATCCCAGCAATCAAGATTCTAAGATGGAGCCTGTGATCCCAGCACTCAAGATTCTAAGATGGAGCCTGTGATCCCAGCACTCAAGATTCTAAGATGGAGCCTGTGATCCCAGCACTCAAGATTCTAAGATGGAGCCTGTGATCCCAGCACTCAAGATTCTAAGATGGAGCGGCCCTGTGATCCCCAGCACTCAAGATTTCTCAGATGGAGCCTGGATCCTCAGAAATCATGAATGTAGATGGAGCAGGGGGACCCAAGCACTCAAGAAGCTGAGACTGGAGCTGGTGAGCCTAGTAACTTTTGTGGAGAAAAAAAACATTTAAGGGAAAAGAGCAACAGAAGAAGACTTGGAACGGAATCTGGAAAAATGTTCGGAATTGCACAACGAGGCAGATCAATAAAAACTCAATAAGAAAAAAAAAAAAAAAAAAAGACTTGCTCAATAGAACTGAGACCCAAACAGGAAAGACTCCGTCCATTGCACTCAAAAAAAAGTTTTAGAATAAAAAAGGGAAAAAAAAGCAAAATAAAAAATAAACGATGTTGATAGTTGTATGTAGAGCTATGTGTAAGAATGGTTTGTGAAGGTGTTTAGTCCCGTCGTGCACACTCAGATACCAGATGAAGAGTGTGTTTGTAAATACCTCGGAGACTTCAGCTTAGCAGGCATTTTGAGATGCATGCTTTTTCTTGTTCTCCATTTTAGTCGAAAGAGACAGGGTCTCCCTAAGTTAGCAGCCAGCTAGTCACCTGAAACTGCACTCTGGTTAGACCAGGCTGCCCTAGATATCATCACATAAAGATTGTGCTTCTTTAAAGATAGGAAGTTTGGGGAACCACCCCAACTCCAGTCTTCATGAATTTCTTCAGCAACACGCTCAATGGCTGAACTATCTTT
The DNA here is from genome assembly GCA_009823505.1 of Rhizomys pruinosus. Taxonomy (NCBI): domain Eukaryota; kingdom Metazoa; phylum Chordata; class Mammalia; order Rodentia; family Spalacidae; genus Rhizomys; species Rhizomys pruinosus. Next base: position 1,067,115 of record VZQC01004208.1, read on the forward strand.
CCGCTCTGACAAGGTTTGCTCTAAATAATATTTTTATTCTTATATCACAACCTAGAATCTGTGTGTGTGTGTGTGGTGGTGTGTGTGGTGTTAGGTGTGAAAGTGCTGTGTCGCGTGTTTGTGTGGTCTGTGGTGTTTGGGGCTCCGAACTTGGTTTAGTCATATCTCTGTACGTGTAAATGGCTGTGCTTGTAAATGGTACTTAATAGCTGTTAGTGACCTAGTAATTGACTTATTCTTTATGACCATGTTGAAAGACGCCTGGAATCTCTTCAGCCAACCATCAGCAACCAGGCTCATCTTTTACTAATAGTGGTGAATCTGGGAGAGAGAATGCCATATAGAAACTCAACATTTTAAACTATTTTGCATCATAATATCAAGTCAAAGCCATCAGCTAAAAATAGTTACATATAAAATGCACATTTTTTTTATTTCTGCTTTGAGGAGACAGTAACTTTAATTGAATCAACCTAGCAAATTAGTGTTCAAATTTGTGGACCCTCAAAAGCTCTGGAGCAGACACTGATGCCACGAAAGCCTAGCCCAGTCTGATATCCTATCTCTCTACTTCTCTAGTCATCCTACTTTCCTCTGTACACACCCCAGTCTAGCTTGTACAAGACGTGCTGCCACATAGGCATAAGCCAATACGCATGCCCACCCACTCCCAGTCCTAGCCCTACTCATGTGAGTGGAAGCAGTTCCCACCCCAGCTACAGGAGATCTGGGAAGAGACACCAATTGTAAGAGCAGGTCAGAACAATTTGACACCTACTTCTCAGATCTAGGTTTGAGAAAGTTTGTTCTGATGGACTCTAGGAGGAGTCAGGAAGCAGGTTCCTGATTTATGTCACGTGCTTAGAATCTTCAGGTGTTTGAGTTAAAGCTGGGACGTACTCCTTCCATTGGGGGCGCGCCCGACTAGAGGCGTACTTATAGACCTGGAGTATGTTACTTACGAGTCAGTTCATTGCCTGCTATAAATGCGGCAGATCTATTCTGAAGCGGATACCTATGCCCCAGATATAAGTAGGAATTATACTTTGACACCTTGTGTTCGGCTGTCAGATGAAACAGATCTCCATGAGTACGCAGTGGGAAAATGCTATGTAAGCCTGGAGCTGGTATATCCATGATTGTTGTAGTGTTCTTATGCTTTGACTCACACGATGATGTGGGTAACGGTTGCGCCATAGACCAGAACGCTCATAACTATTAGATATATTTAAGAGATGTTGTCTACATATATACGCAGCACCAGCCTAAATTACAAGGAAAATGCATTTTTTTTATGTGAGCAGGGTACTTTTCTAAAAACTATTTTGATGTATATGTTACTATATTTATTATAATAACTTCTGTCCAGATAATATTAAATATATCTGTGTGTGTTTTACTGTCAACAACGTTAGAGTAAACTAAAAAAGATTCTGAATATACGAAATCTATCACTAGAGTTTCGAAGTACTAGGTATTGCAGGACGTAATGTAGAAAGTGCAGGGACAGAGTTTTTGCGTGTGGGCTGTGCGGTCAGGAATTCAGTCATGTTCAGCGTTTACACTGGACTCTCAAGGTCTGAGAAATGATGATGACTTTTATGAAAACATTTGCTTTTAAGTAAGACGAATGCCTTAACTATAGAGGAAGATATTTGTAACTCTTATAAAAAAGAAGCTGGTCAACTTGTGCACTGCTTTTGCATTTGTAGTAAAGACTCCGTGCCATTATCATATACATTGTATGTGTTGCATGACTGTCTGCAATACAGTTTGTCACCTTCGTGGCGGATCGCCATTAGAATCCGTGATTGCAAGCATCCGATGCATTAGACGTAGGTTACTCGATCATTATATAGGTATACTCCCATATGTCTTGGAACATTTGGTAATAGACATTTTCATGCTTTTTTCATAGATGCTGTGTTTGAGTTTTTTTGTTATGTTTGGAATTGTTCGTCTCTTTCGAAGTGACAATGACATAGTTGGACTTGCCTGAAAGACTCTGTCTCTATCAACTCCCGGCATCATGTCTGCAACGCTCGCATCTTGGACTTTACATTTGTAATCTTCACAAACAGAAGGAACATGGACTCTTCTGTCAAGGATGCCAACACGGGACTCGTGGCGCGGAAAGTTGCTCTAGAAGGCGCTTGGATTCAAAGAGAGAGAGAAGGTCACATTACGTTTAACCACTTTCCCCTAGATCCACGAAACCCACTCAGCCTCACAAAAAACTTCATTATTTACAAAAACTTAGCTTTTTTAAAGAAGGCTACCGAACGCCCTTTAGCCAAGACCTTATAATCTCCCTTTTTGGAAAAGCCTTTTCTCTACTCATGATCAATATTGCGAATTATTAGAATCATAACATCTGCTTCCTAAGAGACTACAGAATGCATTATGAAGCTACTGAACACCTCAAACAACGTTCCCATAAGCTTAACGCTACATCCTGATTCAGTGATCGTGAACTGGTTGTCCCAAATGCACTAAAGTTGTATATGTTCTTGTTACTAATAACTAGCCTCTTTCACTTTCCACATAACTTACTTTGTATTGCTGTTAATCCTCCCTTCCCCCTCATTTCTTGCTCTGATTTTCCTGTTCGTTTGAAATGTCTCTCAACTTTAGAAGACACAAAATGAATTGTTTCCAATTTCACTGTCAAGGTCTGAATCCCTTAGATTCTGCCTTCATTTCTTTTCTCTTCTGTTTTTTGCTTTACATGTGTCACTTTCTGTCCTGGTCTCCCAACAGAGAGACCCATCATCAACTTAACTTGGCCAGGAAGTGTGGGATGTCAGATATTTCACAAGATACTTCCTTTATTTTTCTTTTAAGCTCTGTCATTAATTTAATGTCAAAAGATTAAATAACACGAGACACTCAGAAACAGATAGATGTTAAGAGAGCACTTTTTGTTCTTTCTTTTTGGTCCATATTTAATTTTGCTGTTCTCACTGAGTTTCTTCCCATTATGGCATAGGTCATATTTCTAAGGACCCAGTCTTGAAGACTTAAAATTCTTACTCATATACATAGTATTTAAACCTTCTGCAAGATTAAGTTCTCTGGATCACAACAACTTCATCACAAATTTGTTGAAAATAGTTTCACATTACTCTGAAAAATGATTAAGCAAAAATCACATTCTAAGCATCTGTGGTCTAAATAATAATTCTTTTATAAGAGCTAGTAATATTCCAATGTTAATAGAGTATAAACTTGAGTGCCACTCACACACTCCTGTGAGCTATTGCAAGTCTCTCCAAGTGTTTTTTCCTAGGATTAGAGTCAATCTTGTACTTGCATATGAAGTCTGGCACCTCCCATGTGCTGGAGTGCTGCCATGTACTCTCTTAGATACTTCTAGTTAACAGTCATACCAAAGATTTTATCCATACATAATCAGATGTACACTTAGTGTTGGGGTCTTTGGGTTTTGCCACTTTTAAATATTTTTCGCTGGAAGATGGCCTAGCGGTTAAGAGCACCGACGCTCTTGTGCAGAGGACCCCGGGTTCGATCACCCAGCCACCCACATGGCGGCCGAGAACCATCTGAAACTCCAATTCCAGGAGAACTTCCAGTTCCAGGGAAATTCCGAGAACCCTCTTCAGACTCTCCGGCATTGCACGACACGGTGCCACAAACTTGCAAATGGCAGACAGTTACATTCATGACACATACAGAAATAAATAAAATTTTTTAAAAAGTATTTTTCCAATACCTTTTAAAGTAATTTTGTTGGTGATTTGAGAATTTCACAGAATGTATCTTGGCCACATTCAGCTCCCTCTCTCATCTCTACTTCCACCCTACCAGCCTCTTCCTGATGTCATGTCTTCTATTAATATTTTTTATTTTTAAGAGCTGATGTCTAATTTGTGTTTCCCAAATGATTCTTGTGGGACCACTCCTTGGATCTGGTTAACCTCAGATGGTTACACCCTTAGAGAACGAACTGAGTTTTCCTCTCCCAACATCTATCAAATGAATAACAGGGGCCAGGACTTCCTGTGCATAAGAAACTTTTTGTTGTAGAAGATGGTGCTCAACAGAGACACACAACAGCCAATGTGGAGAGAACAAAGACTGCAGAGTCTTGGTGCCTAAATGTGACATCTACATCACACCCTCTGCCAACCCTCTCCAGGCCATCTCAAGGGCCATTGCAGAAGAGGAGAAGGAAACTTATAAGAGGCAGAGGGGTTAGAAATACTGAGGAAACATTCTTTGACAGCACGAAGGAATGCACATATGAAACCAACACACTTATGACAGCTCACACTTGGGATAAGAGCACACTATGTACTAGAACACTATGAACACTTTTTGAAAATTTATATATATATAATAGATATATCATAGTGTTGTGTGTGTGTGTGTGTGGTGTGTGGGTGTATTGAATAAGACTCATCATGAATTTAAGTGTTTGCTGTTATTTCAATATTTATTATCTGGGCGGCTATGTTCTATAAGTCATAGAAAACTTATTTTGATTTACAACGAATATTATTGGCACTTTGTAATTTAGCTAAGACATTATCAAAGGTACCCATGTAGTTCTCATAGCATTCTGCAATTCAATTAAAAACACCAAAACGTTTATTAATTATTTTATAATTTACATGTAGAGTGTTCTGAATTTTGAGCAATTATGTTTAAGTTCTGTCTTTATTGAGAAAAGATGAGAATTTTCACTTTTGATTAAGCTAGATTGCATGTTTCAAGAATCTCCCAATTAATTATAATTCAAATAGGGATTTTTTTCATTAGTGTTCAGAAGAGGCTAAATTTAAGTGCATTAATAATTAACCAGATTAAATTTTTAGCCATGGGAAGGACCAAGGAAACTCTCTAGAATTTTTTAAGAAACTTTTTAAATATCTTCAAAAATCAAGCCAGAATTTTAAAGTAAATTAAAAAGTGCTGTGTGACTGGGTTTAAAAGTTTGTGACCTTTTCCAAAATTCAACTTGAACTTCTTTCACACAACAGTCTTAGAAGGTTCAGTGCTTTAGATAGCCGTTAAGCTAGGAAGGTGGAACTTCATGGATTGGACCTCCCAGAGGGGTGAAAGTGGAAAATTCACTTTTCTGTTCCTTCTACATTATGAGACATACATGTCTCTTGAAGTGACCTTCAAAATAGCATCTTGAAAACAAAGCAGTCTTCACCACACATAGGTATTACTACACCTTAATCCTGAACTTCCCACTCTCCAGAACTATGACAAATTTCTCTTGTCTTATCTAATCTCAGACATTTAACTAATCTCAGATATTTCTATAGGAGCACAGACATATGCATGCAACCTTTTGTCATCTGTCAGAGCACTTAGATTTTTTCTTTCATGCCACAACTTTCAACTCACAGGAAAAATATCAGTTTCAATCTTTTAAATCATTTACATTTAAGGTTCTTTATTGTGCATTAGAATAAGGTTATATAGCTAGACATTCCAGAATGGAATTATTGTAGATAACATCTTCTGTAAGATTGCATTTAGAAAGCTGCCATCTGGGTTTTTAGTTTGGTTTGGCATTTTGTAAGTTGTTATTGAATTTCTGTGTATTTCGTTACACAACTCTTTAATTATCTTATTACTGCCTTCCCCATAGACCCCCCCATTTGAATTTCATGGGTCTTGCATGCTGCTGTCACCATTGCTGTAAGTTCATATGAACCAAAGTCCAGAAGCCTCTAAGACTATATTTTTACATGGCCTTGCATCTAGTCTCCCCCACTGCTCTTACAATCTTCTGCTCCCTCTTCCACAACGGTATCCTGAATGTCCTGGCTGGGAATACGAGATTTAAACAAGGAAGAATCCTGGTCGTTACGCGTAACAACAAGAGACTATTCCTGAAAGTACGTTAGTTCTCATATGCTCTGTGACCGACTTTGCGGCCCTTGCTAAGGTCATAATGCCAGAAACTCTGTTGCATGAGGGAGCTTTCAATGATGAGAGTTGAAAGATACAGTAATATTCTCTCTACCCTTTGTCTATCTATGTTCATTCCTTAAATGTAAAGGTTCCATAGTAAGATGTGTCACTTAGAGTTGAGCACTTCACAGAAACTTATTCCCTGTGTGACCCATTTATGGAACTCTGTATAGTCTCCATCTTTGATTAATGGTGACTGGCATATTGTCTGTAAACATAGGGATCCATATTTAATACATAGCATGAAATACATTGTCTAGGATATAGCATCCATGGGATTTTCTCTAAGATTCTGTATCATCTAGTTAAAATTAATAATCCTAAAATTCAGAGGTCAGCAACCTGTTTCTACAAAGGAACATCTGGGAAGTATTTTATGCTTTTTCACATACTCATTGTCATGACTATGTGCCTTTGTTACTGTTTTGCAAAAAAAAAAAAAAAAAAAAGCTGTATTTTTTTTCTATAGTTTTATGGTCTGTCAAGTAAAACTTTATTTACAAACAGACAGTAGTCATAGATTTGGTCTGAGTGCTGCACTTTGCCTCACATCCCTACTTCTGACGCATGTTCTCAAAATACTTGCCATTAGAGAAGACATTAAAAGTCAGGTATCGCATAAGTAAAGCAGCTGTTAGACCTTTCACATATTCAAAGTGTCTTAGGAATGACACTTGCAATCCTAAATACCATGTTACATTGAATTCATGGAAACAGCAACCTATAAGAGCTTAGCCCTTAGTTGATATAGGCATTAGCCATTAGGTTACTGTTGCCTACTTTTATTATTACTCAAGCCAGGCTTTCATCTATATTTTTCATGTTAACTCAGAACATGGTATCATTAAGTACAAAGGTAATTCTTACATTTACCTCCCCAGATACACAAAACTGATATATCTGGCTAGTACTGAACTTTTGTTGGAGGTCATAGTAAGGCCCAGCTGTACTCACTTGTACCTGAGACTCCATCTCCAGATCCACTGCTCTCTAGGAATAGGTCTCTTTAACAAGAACCAGCTTACTGATGGAAGAAGCATTAATTGGGCGGGTAATGGTTGCAGTAGGGGTCAATCCACATTTATGGAAATTCGCCCTGTGGGCATTGTAACTATGTAACATACAATCTAATGAATGAATTCCTGAGGATACACGCTTAGCCCAATTTGAACCCTGGAAAAAAACGATGACTCTCATCATATCTAGCAGGTTTCTATTTCGGCAATTGTATTACTTCCACTATCATCATTCTCAATCGACCACTCTTCCTCCGTGCTCCCTCCCCTGACCTCACGCCTCTCCCATCTTGAGTCTCAGACATTTTTAGTTGTTGCCTCAACGATGCTCGATATATTAATATATTTATATACATCAAATTATGAATAAAGAGTAATCAATTCAAGATGAGAGATTCTAAAATAGTATAAATGCTTATTTGTCCGTATAGTGCTAAGGGCATAATATGATCTTCCTGTATCAGAGTAAGATATCTTATTGCAGTATACAACGGAGTTAGCAATCAGTGACGAGGTCCGCTATAGCCCAAGCTATTTTATTGCTCCATGCACATAGTCTCGTGGCCGTCGTCCTCCCACATCCCGCTATGCATCCATCAAGGCTAACTACTTCTGCCGGGCTTTTAACTATCTAACACACACTATATTCGAATCTTTTGCATTTTTTCCCCTATAGATTAGGATGACAACGAGCTTATGTTTCGAATCTTCATCTGTGTTCATGAAGTCACCTGTGTAGAAAAGTTGAACTGCTCATTTGGATATCTTGAGGCAGAGGATTTTCCAATTTTGTGCAAGAAACCTTTGTTCGCTAGACTTATACATCATTATCTCGATGCGACACTAACTCATGCTTTCGTGCGCCACTGATTTCCTAACCTATACCATGTCCTGTTTTGAGCTTCTGTAGTTATTTCTCTTTTTTACTGGCTATTCTCTAGTAGTCTCCTATTTCGCGCGATTTTTAGCAAGAAGTATTCGTCTTTGTGCGCTGGTTCCGTCAAGATGGGTGTTCTATTCTCGCGGAAAAGGATAATTCACGTAAGATGTATATAATGATAATTGCTATATTATATATGATATATATGCAGTTTGAACATTACAGCTTGTATGCGATGGTAGTTTTCTGCTTGTAGTGCCTCACTCTAAAAAGGCATGTCAATTTGCTTAAAAAAATTCCCTGTGAAAGAGAAGATTGGGACTCAGTGAAGTATATTCCCAGCATTTGCAGCGATATTTTTTCTGCCAACATAAAACGAAAAGCTCAATACCTTAGCTCTTACTTTTACTCACTTAGGTCTATTCCGACCATGCCCCAAATGACAGTCTCACCAATGCATCAGTTCTTGCCAATTGTCGCCACTGCATCTGCCTAACATGATACCATTCAGTGTAGGTCACAATGATGCACTGTCATTATTCTCGCTGACCATCCTCCTGCGGTCTTAGTCCGTAAGTGTGGTCACTCTCAGAGCACCTCTGAGCTGAGGATGAGCATTCCCTGTGGTAAAGTAGACATTAGTTCTGCAGTCCCCTACTAGAACGGTTGAAAGCGTGGCTCGATGCTTTTGAGGTGCAATAAGCTGGACAGAAATTGCACTGATAAATTAGACAGTTTCACAACATATCTCCATCTTTTTCGTTTCTTCTAAGACATCTAGTTTTATTTGAGACGAGTACATAGTTTCGATTTATCTAGGCTTAATTTTCTTGTATCTATTTACATTTCTGTTACTGCATAACTCGCATCATTGTTGGAGCTAAGCATTGAATACTTTCACAGAGGGTAAATATGGTTTTTCTCAGCAACTATGTACAGTGGGTACTTTTCTCTAACTCGCATGTTGCTCAACAAACCTTCTAGCAGAAATAGGTTATGTCAAAGACAGCAGAGTGTATACCGGGATACCGCCTAGCCATTAAAGAGAGAAATACAGACGGGCAAGGGGGAGCACTCAAACCAGGGAAACCTGGTAGCCTGTGGAATTGACAACAAGCGTTGATAGTCTTTAGGGGACTGGCTGCGTGCAAGCCGGTCAGGGGGCGACCTCATTGGCCTGGATCCGTGGCTGAACACGAAATAAGTGTCTATATGCTCTCCGACATAAGCCCACTCCGGGACATAACACTAGCAGGGGTTAGTATGTTTTTGGCAAAAATGATGAAGAAAAAAATTATGGGATTGTTTCTTTAAAATATCTATGGGGCCGGTCCTGGCGGCACAAGCCTTAATCCCAGTACGTGGGACGCAGAGGCAAGCAGATCTCTGTGAGTTCAAGGCAGCATGGTTGCTTACATAGTGAGTTCCAAAACAGCTGGGAGCTACAGAGAGCCCTGTCTCAAAAAAGACTTAATAAATACAATAAATAAATAATCGGTGAACAAAACTCTATGCCCTGGTAGCCACTCACCCATTGGTTCTTAGCAGCTCACGATACCAATTGTCCTTGGGTCTGGTGATTCTGCTTGACATAATAGTATTCTTTACACTTCAAAGTCATGAGCAGGATGCCTGACTGTATTTATCTGCTTCAATATTTTTCACTCTTTCACTCTTACAATTGAAAAAAATTTTTTTGATAATGTCATACATGGTATTTATTTGTGTCATTTCTACTCCTCCCACTCCCTACTCCATATCCTCCCTGATACACTGTCTCTCAGTTTCTCGTTCTCTTATTTACTATTATATATTATATTATATATATATTATATAATATATATATGAGCCCAGGAGCACATGGAGGGTGCCTTGTGTGATATGTGTGTAGTGTCGACCACTTGAGATTAGGTAACCTATCAGAGAGGTCGGCCTGGACAAAACTGACTGTTCCTCTATCAGCATCTAGTGATTGCTCTTCATCTAGAGGCGTGACCCTGTGTGCTACTGTCATGCACTCCTGTACTAGTTGGGTTTTGTCACCTTGACACAAAGTAGAGAACCCCCATCATAGGAGGAAGAGGGAACTTTAATGAAAGTTGTCTCCTTATAATGTATGGGTCTCTGTGACCATGTCTGTGGGAGCATTTTCTTTGATTATTGAGTGGTAATGGGAGGTCACAGCCACTGTAAGTGGGGCCACCCCTGAGCAGTGGTCCTCAAGTATAAATAAGGAAGCAGGCTGGCAGACCAGGAGAGCAAGGTCAAGTAAGCATTTCTGTCCATGGTCTCTGCTCTTCAGTTCCTGCCTCTGGGTTCTTGCCTTTGAGTTCTCTCCTTGGACCCTTGTCAATGGACAGACGACTGTAAGCTGAATAGAAACCCTTTCCTACCAGAACAAGCTGCTTTTAGTCAAAGTGATTCACCACAGTAAACTAGAGAAGCAAACTAAGATAATTCCTTTTCAATAGGTGAGAAGTGATTTTTCAGAAAGGTTTATGTAATTGGCCAAAGTCGAATAGCTCAGAAGTCATGAATATAGAATAAACTTCAAGAGAGCTAATCTCTAGATTTTTAGCTAGCACTCGTCCCTTAATGAACCAGTGCATGAGGGAGCATAAGGTGCTGGTTAATCATTAGGCGTGCTGACCAAGTTGCCAGAAGCGACAGACTCAGAAGTGCCTGGACCCCTTCTGGGAAGACATTTCCATGGCACCTGCTACACCAAATTCTACCCACTATTTGCTCATTCAGTAGATGGACTTTCAGAGACAGAGGCAGGGGCAATTAATTCCAGTCAGCGAAGTTAGGGAATCTGTTACAGAAGTAACAAATAAGCTGAGCTTTTAAGACTGGAATGAGCAGAAAATGGTGGAAAGGATTCCTATGAAGGAGACACCAAGAAGGCCGGAAGCCCTTTGTGCAGACAGGAAGCAGAGCGTAGTCAGGAGCAGCGGCTGCAGCCTCAGGAGTCATTTCAGAAACAGCATTTACAGGACATGTTGATGGATTGGAACTTGAGGCAGAGACTACTCAGAAAGAATCATTTTTCAAGCTTGGATGGCTGCTGGCACGCTAACGCCATTAGTGGACACAGAACACCTTGAGGGCTGGACGGGATGTGATTAGTTGTGGAGACGCTTAGTCTGAGGTTCCTTAAGGTATTTAGCTGAAGAGTCCCAATCAATAGATGGATATTTAGGTTTGAATCGCAACAAAATTCTTAGTCCTGGACAGATTGCAGTCAAAATGAAAAGGAAAATATTTCAACTGGTAGGAGCTTTAGAATAATAATAAGCTCCTTTTTATACATGAAGTATATTAATAAGTAATACCGGGGCTGGAGAGATAGCCTAGCGGTAAGAGCGCCGACCCGCTCTTGCAGAGGACCCGGGTTTCGATCCCCACGCACCCACATGGCGGCCGAGAACCGTCTGAAACTCCAATTCCAAATCCAGGAGAACTCCAGTTCCAGGGGAATCCGAGACCTGCTTCTGACCTCCGCGGTAGTGCACACACGGTGCACAGACCGGGCAGACAGTCATTCATACACATACAAAATAAATAAATGAAAAAAAAAAGTAAATTACCATTTAACTAGTCAGCAAATCTTAGCAAACATTACACAAGGAGGAAATGAGGGGTTTGTGGTGTTGTTTTACATTTTCCTCCATGCTAACAAATAGAAAAGACATAAAAATGGATCATTTGCTTAGTATTTGCTTTTCTTGGGAAAATATTAGAACACTTAATCTTACAACAAATAGAATAAAGTTAGTTAAGATTTCTTTCTTTGGTGTTTGTAAACTTGCTGACTATAAGTGGTTTTGGCTTTTCGTTTTTGTTTAAGAGTATTATACATTAAACTGAAATCAAATGTACTGCTGAAAATTCCCTATAGTATCTTTTCAAATCCCTGATGAGTCCCTCTGCATATATCTATGATCCAGGTTAGTCAGGATTTGGAAGGTTGGAAACAGAGAATCCCAGTGAGAAGCCAACATTATTCCTGATGTTCACCCATGATCGTGTGCACAGACAAATCCTTAACACATTCCAGAAGTGAACTGTGCTTGTATTTTCAAGTCTGAATCCCTGACTGTACATTGAAGAACTCACGGTTGAGGAAGAATTGCTTCTCCTGTTATTGTCCCTTTTCCCCAGCCACACAAGCATCGATTTTGAAGACTATAGAAGAACGAGAAATGCTTCCCTTCTATTCTATGTGGTATCACATAGGCGAACATTTGAACAATTGAAGAACAATGGTAATTCAGTAGGAAAATCCATCTGAGGAATCAATGGTAATTTTGTTTCACTGAGGAGAAATGCAAATACATTGAACAAACAATATGATCAGCACACGCACCAAGCTAACAGTGATGAAGACATTATCCACAATGAGAAGTGAGTGTAGTAAAAATGTGAGATTTCTGGCCATGGGTGTTTGATCAGCAGGAAGTGTTCACCATTCAAAGGGTACCCTTACATACCAATTAAAGGCAGCTATGCTGTGTCACAGAAGAGAGTGATTTGCCAGAAAATTATTTTTAATAGGTGGTATCAAATTCAAAGTGTACATTTAATTTGTTTACTTTATCCTTTTGAAATACACAAAACTATTACAAATGCATATTTTTAGATTCATACACAGGGCTGTAGAGATGCTTCTGTAGTTAAGAACATGGGCTCTCTTTCAGAGAACCTGGGTTTGATTCCCATCACCCAATGGCACGTAACATCAGTCCCATAACTCCAATTCCAAGGCATCAATGCCCTCATCTACATCCCAAGGGCATTCCACAACACGTGTGCAGTCACACACATGAAACCATGACACTCGTACACAGAAAATAAATAAAAGAATACGTTTTTTTAATTTTAAAAAGTTAACATTCTTTATGGCACTGAGTTTGCTTTCTCTTGGGTCATAAAAAATGCTACTGGTTTTTGTATGTTGAGTTTGTATCCCACAACTTTGTTAAATGTATTTACAAGTTCTAATAATCATTGATGTTTTTCTACTTCTAAGAAGATAACAGCACACCAATAATTTAACTTCTGCTTTCCAATCTGAATGCCCTTCCCAGTACTCTGTTGAATGAGAACGGTAATGGGCATCCTTTTCCCGTTCTGGGTCTTGACAGGAAGCTTTCAGCTTTTCCTCATTCGTTACAGTGTTAGCTGTTGATTTATTATGAGTGACCTTTATCATGCTGAGATGTACATTTCTTCCATATATATAATTTGTTCCATGTTTTTATATTGAAGTGATATTGAGTTTTATCAAATGCCTTTATTGCTTCTATTTAGATGCCCATGTAGATTTGTCCTCACTATGTTAATGTCATGTGTGTCGACTGACATACGTTGGGCATACATTCTTGCATCCCAGGTACCACACCCACTTGATCAGGGTCAATAATGCTTTTAATGTGCTATTTAATTTCATTTGTAAGTATCTTATTGAAGACTTTTGTGTCTGTTTTAATTAAGGATATTGACCTGTAATTCATTGTTGTTGTTGTCTAATTTTTAGTATTAGAGTAACCCGGGCCTTGTAAATTATGTTTCAAAGATCTTTTCCAGGTTTTTTAAATAATTTAAGTGATTTTCACTCTTCAAAAATATGGATCTGGTGGAACTTAGGAATGCAGACACCTGTTCCTTAGCTTTCCCTCTCCTTACTTACTCAATCTTGTTACTTCTTATTGGCCTGATCAGATATTCTGTTTCTCTATAATTCACTCTTACCGAAGGAATGCACCAAGAAGTTTCCAACTTCTTCTATGTTTCAAATGTGTTCGAAGTATTTGTCATAATCTATAAAAGCCTTTCTAGTTCTGTGGTATCAGCTGTGGTGTCTTCTCTTGTATTACTAATTGGAGAGTTTGTCATTTTTTAATGCTTTTGAAGAACCAGCTCTCCATTTTATTGATCTTCTGTATTTTACTGTATTTATTTTTACTCTGTTTATTACTTCCTTCTACTAATTTGTTTTCCTTTTATACTTCCTTGAGATGTTATGTTAAATTGCTGACTTGAAGCCTTCGTGAATTTTAGATATGAAATTGTTATTTTAAGGTTTGATTTGTGTTTTAAATAGATTTTTAGAGCAATTTCATGACACAGTAAAATGAAGCAGAAGGAACAGTGGCCTCTGCATACCGTGCTGCCGCGCATGCTACCCAGTTGCATTGTCTGCATCTCCACATAGGGTTACATCTTTCACAGGTGACGAGCTTCCAAATAAGCATGCATCATTTCAGACAAATCCACCATTCTCTCTGACTTAGACTTCCCTGCTTTTCATTTCACTTTTTCCTTTTAGTTTTTGAGACAGAAAATTGCTACAACAAACAGGTAAAGTGATTAAATGTTAAGATCTTCTATACTAAAGGATTTTTCTGGGCTGGAGAGATGCAACAGCCATTAAAGGCTAAGGCTTACGCCCCAAATGTCAAAGAGTTTTCCCTACTGGAGACTATTAGGGGTCAATAAACATAGTCTAAAAAACTCTATACGTTTCAGAGAAAACTTTGTATGCATGTAATTTATGAATTGGCTCTTAAGGTTTTTTTTTTTAAAGGGATTCTACAATATAATGACACGTTGTTTTGCAGATAACATTGATATTACCCAGTATGTCATGCCCAAACAATTACTAATTGTGCATTTTGCAAGTATCTATGTCCAAATTTTGAACAACCAAGGTTCCCATAGCCCATTTGGAGAAGCTTGTATATGCACAGGCATGGTGATCAATCAGGTGTCCAGACTATATTCCTGTAGTCTCACGATGCACCACTATCTCTCCGCAGCCCTTACAATCTACACGGCCTCCTCTTCCGCAGTTGTTCCCTGGGCTTTGGAAGGGGCACAAGGGTGAGAAGAAACAGTCTAATTTCTTTGGGAGTTGTCATTTTGAACTCCAGTCTGTTCAGGTTGTTTCCTTCATGGGTTGACAGCTTTTCCGGGATACCCTGTTTAGTCATACTAACAACGCACAAGCTATCGGATGTACAGGCATTCAAGCAGTACCAATTATTATGTTCATCTAAGCTTTGAGCTTAGACACAGATGCTTGTATGGTATGGTAATCCGCAAACTGTGGGTTCTCTATAAAGGTGACAATTCTTTATGGTGGCTTATAACATCTCCTACCACTAGAGGACATAAGCATTGTGGCATCCACTGTGAGTTTATTCCTCCAAGGGAGAGAGCTAATAGCCAAATAGATTTGGGATTATAAGACACTGGGCTGCCACTGTTGCACAGTTCTCCGCTGATTTGAGGTGTAGCTGATATGGACGGAGGAGTCTTGCTTGTCTAAGGGAGACCAATATTTTATATGCAATTCTTATAAAAGGAATAAGTTCCCAGATCTTCTGAATTATCTGAAGAAGCACTTCGTACCCCAGCACAGATTTTGTCAAAGCTTTACTCACCTTCTTGCTTCTGGTCAGGACTAACAAATAGTCAGCCAGTTAGTTCACTCTAAATCTGAATCTGAGATCCACAGACAAGCCCATGTTGTCAGAGTTATTTTTATCACCTACACGTTTAAGTTTGAGATGCATGGATCCTAATTATTACAAAAAAGGCCATTGGCAAATTTGAGTTCTTTATAGAACAAATAGACCTTCTTACAAAACAGCTGTATGTTGAATCCCCCCAACCTGCATAATACACACAAAAGAAACAGCGCTTTGAAGTGAGTAGCAGCTCGATTTCTCTTTGTTTGTTGCACGTTTCCTACATGGGTATCTTCAGCAATAGGGACTTACAATGAAGTTCTGGTGGATAACCAAGGGGGGGGGCAATGGCCAGTGTGGTTTGAGGGTCCGTGGAACCTTGGTCAACAGCTTCCAAAGAACAGGTTCATTCCTGGCATTGGGCTCACTCTTTGCTACCCTATGGTGCCTGGAAGGGGCAATGCCCCCCTGTTATAAATGAACTCCTTTTAACATCTTTTTCGCTGTAATATGTATAGACTTTAGGAGGCTTCTGAACTGGTAAATTTCTATATGACTTCTTCTAAAGCCCTTTATTGTTAGTTATCCCCATAGGCCCTCCTCTGTCCTGCCCAGGTCCCATTGTTTCCCTACCCCAGTTAACCTCCTACTCCATATTCTTCCTTTCCCTGTTGATATCCGCATTCTATGCCCCTCCACTGTGACTTCTCCCCCATAGAAAGTTTATTAGTTTTTCGCTGACTTCAATGGATTTCCATTGAAACAGACAATCTAAGATTCAATAGACAGCTTACTTATGAAGAGACAAAGTAAATTTTTGTCTTTCTGGATCATGGCTGGTTTGTTCAGGTGTTGTTTTCCCAAGCACATCACATTTACAGGCAAATTCATAATTTTGTTTTTTCTTAACCCCTAAATAATATTCCATCCCCCCATGTAAATGTAGGGTACAGAACATTTTCATTACCATTCGATCATTTAATGGACATCTAGGTTGTTACCATTAAGCCTCATCTCTACTGGCTAGCGTTCATAGTGCATAGGTATGCTACCAGAAGAGAAAAAGCAATTGTTACTTTGCCCCAGATGCAGCCCTTTATGACTAAAACAACAACCGCGTGGCAAATAGCCCACCAATAAATAGTTGTACACAATGTTGATAGGAGTAAACCAACAACTTTTACTGTTGGATTTAAGGTCACTTCACAGGATAGAGTCCCATGCCTGACCGTGCTATCAGGCCTAGGGAACCTGCAGGTTCCTGTAAACAGGTCACAACCCATAGGGAAGAATAGACATAGTACTGAACTAACTCTTAATGACGTTTATTATTATAGCCATAGATTAATCTATGTCTCAGCTCTCACCAAAGAAGCTTCCTTATGCAGCACAGAGACCCACAACTAGCCAACTGTAGAGAATAAGAAAGTGCAAAGCACCTATTCCTAAATAGGACACCTACATCATATTTTACGCTCCCAAAGCTCGCATGGATGATTCTGGAGAGATGCAGAAAAAGTGTAAGACCCAGGGTTGGTAGATGAACATAAGCAGCAGTGTTTCCAGACAGCTGCAAATCAACAGAAATAGTGACAGCATGCACAGGACCAATGCAAACTCAAGCCATGGCAAAATCCAAGCATGGAAGTGGGGAAATGGGGAGAAGCCCCAACACTGGGCAAGGAACTATTGGTGATGGACAGCTGCTGGGAGAGAAAAATCAGTGTTCTTTGACGGTATAATAATAAATATGTTAACCAGACATCATTGTATGGACACACATCAAAAGGCATTTGAGGATGCCAATTTGACTCAATAGGCCTTAAATAAAAAGAAAAATAAACAATAGAATACATGTAATCAGGTGGAGAGGAAAGAGGGGGTATGCAGATAGAAGGTAGGATCTGGATATGATCAAAATATAGTATATGAAAATTCATAACTAAAATCCAATAAACTAAAAAAGATGAAAAAATGAAACTGTGCTGTTTCCTGAGGAATTTAGTCATAATTAAGAAGAGAGATAATTGAGAGAGAGAAATGGAAAACACACCTATCTTTCTTTGTGACTAAATTATGGTTGAAAACTATCAGTAAGTACAGGCATGATTAACTTTTGTTTTTAGATAATTCTTTTCTAGTTCAACTTTGCCCTAGATCTGGACTTATGTAACAGGAACCAGGGGAAATACATGGAGTTCCCCTGACTCTCCAGGTGTTTGTATGGGAGCCACACATTGATTTTGTTTTATATTTTTAGTATCTTTATATTTTACTTCTTGCGCTAATATACTTGCGTACATACAACCACCACGTTTGCCATTGTGTCATACAGATTTGGATTAGGGCTGGCCAAAGGCTGCTTCATCCAGGCTGCCAGAAGCCAGTTTTGTTGCACATGGATCAAGCTAAGGCTGAGTTTATAATGCACAAGGTGAAATTATATTCCACCGTCCTTTTAAAAAGACTTTTTGCATTTCCAGCGTTACTGTCAACGAAAGACAAATAGACTGACAGTTTGGAAAAAATAAGCCGTGAGGGAAAATTAATTAAGTTGTTCAGAAGATTAATGTAATAACTCAGCCTCCAGTGTTCCCCAAGGGCAATGTTATTAATCTATTTTAGTATCAATCATGAGGGTTTGTGATATTAGACAAAAAATGTAAAGCTGTTTTATAGGTCATACTACTTCTAATCTGGTCTTGGTTTGAGCTAATCTTTGTATCTCAATAAGGAAGACAGAGCAGTTTCTTGATCAGCTCTACTTCTAGCTATATCTATTACATCTGACCATGAACTCTTCTGCTTCTTTAGGATACACACATCTACCTGCTGCTACAAAACCAGTTAAAGGAGACCTCACTTACCCTCATTGTTCATCTCAGAAAAAGTTCCAACCTCAGTGAAGGAGAACTAGCTAACAGCAGGATGATGAAGTTTAAGGTTGGGGAAATACCCTTCTCTTTCCAACTTGCATTCATTTTCCAGAGCTCAATATTCTTCCTTGATGGGAACCTCTTGCCATTACTTTCCCAATTAGGCTTGGAAACATACCCACATCAACTAACCTATCTCTAGGGGGAAAGCCTCTGAACCCACATGTTATTCAGTATCTGCAGCTAGTAGGCATGGAATATTTATCTCCTTCGGTTAATGTGCTTCCAAGACAGAGAGTTCTAATCCCAGGTTAGTAAAGAGAAAAGTAAATGGGCTTAACAGAAAGCTGGAGTCTAGGGTCAAATCCTGATCCCATTTATTTCTCAGCTTTTCCCTCTGTATAAACATGTAAGAGATGCTATTTTCAGGATCTTACCAGGACCTAATTAGATGAACTATTTGAAGCACCACATACAATATCTATTATTAGAAGTTATTAAATGACACAAGAAATTAGAACTTAAGACAAGGTACAATCTCATGTACTTTGGCAGTAACCTAAGGAAGGTATTTTGAGATAGCAGTTCTGTGGTTGTTCTCATATTTCATTATACTTAATGCACAAATCTTTCTTGTTATTCTCAGAAGAGATTTATAGGAAGTTAGGTACTAAATTTACTGAAGCCTTTCTTTTTCCATTACAGTTTCAACAATTGACTTCTCTGTCTGCTTGTAGAATGAATCTTATTATTTTGGCCACAAAGATGCAAGTTAAATGTCAGCAAGAGATTAACTTTATTATATGTAATCAGAGAAGATTTTGAGGCTAATACAGCATGATGTGGCTCTCTCTGCCTTCTGTTGCCCTAAGCTCCTTCCTCCTGCTCCCTGCAAGCTTGCACCTCTCCACACACCTGAAAAGTAAGAAAAGTGAAGGTACTCGGCTCACACAGCTCCCACCACAAATAAAATCCATTATCATCTTCAAACAAAAGAATGGCTAGTGGTGAAGGTCAGCTCAGGGGTTCAATCTTACCTTTGCTTTATGGATTGGAGAGAAACACAGCTGCACAGATGTGAGCCAAGATTCTGACAAGCCTGAACACTGACATAATGGAAATGGGTTGTGTTCTGTCCCCGCTTTCTTTATTTAATGTTGTATTATTTCATTTTGATAAGTTGTCTTTAAAAAAGATGTCCACGTACTCAGGGACAGTTACCCTCACTGGGTACATTGCTCTCTGCATTATTTGAAATGATTGTGTTCCTATGTCTCAGCTTAAACCTCCACATTTCGTAGTACCCTATCCATTTTTATATAGAGTCACCTGACTAGTAATTTAATTCGATGCACGAAAATTTGAATTATAATTATAACCATAAATAAAGCAATACAGAACAGTGGGCTCATTTGCTCTCAAAGAACTCAGTCTTCCTGCCTCTNTTTTTAGCTATAAGTGATAATCCATGAGTACAAGCATCCTTCATGCAAAACCTATCTGCAGGCTGTTGTGCCCAAACACCTACAGCCCCACCATCCAGTGGGGGGTGACAGGTTGTTTGTTCAATCAAGTTGATCAAATGAGTGTCCAGACTACATTGCTGTAGTTTCACCATTCACCCCAATCGCAGCCCTTACATTCTACCACGCCCCCTCTTCCGCAGGTTGTTCCCTAGGCTTAGAAAAGGGGCACAGGTGGATGAGAGGTAAAACAGTCCACTCTCTCTGGAGCTGTTGACTTGGACTCTGGTCAATTCTGGCTGTTTCCTTTCATGGGCTGACAGTCTGTCCAGGAATAACCTTTCGATCCTACTAATGAAGAACAAGCAATTAGATATATAGGTATTTAAGCAGCACCAACATGAACATTTTTGTGCCATGCATTCTGCATACCAGCTGTTTATTCTGCATGGCCATTTTATATAAACATGCATTAATTTTATATATAAACATGTCTTCATTGCTTTTATTACAAATGCTGTGGTTTTTTTTTGTGTTTTTTTTTTTTCGGAAAGCCAAATGACATATTGGACTCCTGAAACTGTCTCGTCACTCCCCAGATGTCTGCAACCCACACTTGGAAATGTGTATCTTAAAGACAGAAGGAACATGGACTCTCCTGCAAATGAAGGGATGGGGGAAAGGGAGGCGGTAAAGGAGGAAGTACAACTACCCTTTCCCCTTAGACGACCCACTCAGCCTCACAAAATTCATTATTTAAAAAAACTTAGCTTTTTTAAAGAAGGCTACCGAAGCCCTTTAGCCAAGACCTTATAATCTCCCTTTTGAAAAGCCTTTTCTCACTCATGATCAAAATAATTTCTGCCGAAGTTCAAGCCTAACACACCATTTGTAATTCTGATACGTGAACACTGTTCCTAAAGCCTCAACCTTTTGTTATTTTCATTTTGTCTTTCTGGTCCTCTTTCACTTTCCACATACTTACTTTGTATGCTGTTAATCCTCCCTTCCCCTCATTTCTTTTCTGATTGTTCCTGTTCGCTTTGAAGTTCTCAGACTTAGAAGACACAAAATGAATTGTTTCCAATTTCACTTGTCAAGGTCTGAATCCTTAGATCTGCCTTTTCATTTCTTTTCTCTTCTGTTTTTTGCTTTACATGTGTCACTTTCTGTCCTGGTCTCCCAACAGAGAGACCCATCATCAACTTAACTTGGCCAGGAAGTGTGGGATGTCAGATATTTCACAAGAAGTCTTCCTTTATTTTTCTTTTAGCTCTGC
The DNA here is from genome assembly GCA_009823505.1 of Rhizomys pruinosus. Classification (NCBI taxonomy): domain Eukaryota; kingdom Metazoa; phylum Chordata; class Mammalia; order Rodentia; family Spalacidae; genus Rhizomys; species Rhizomys pruinosus. Next base: position 1,088,056 of record VZQC01004208.1, read on the forward strand.
ATTAATTTAATTCAAAAGATTAAATAACACAGACACTTCAGATAACAGATAGATTTTAAGAGAGCACTTTTTTCTTTCTTTGGTCCATATTTAAATTTTCTGTTCTCACTGAGTTTCTCCATTATGGCATAGGTCATATTTCTAAGGACCCAGTCTTGAAGACTTAAAATTCTTACTCATATACATAGTATTTAAACCTTCTGCAAGATTAAGTTCTCTGGATCACAACAACTTCATCACAAATGTTGAAAATAGTTTCTACATTATCTGAAAAATGATAAGCAAAAATCACATCTAAGCATCTATGGTCTAATAATAATCTTTTATAAGCAATAGTCAATATTCCAATGTTAATAGATTATAAACTTGAGTGCCACTTCACACACTCCTGTGAGCTATTGCAAGTCTCTCCGAGTGTTTTTCTAGGATTAGTCAATCTTGTACTTGCATATGAAGTCTGGCACCTCCCATGTGCTGGAGTGCTGCCATGTACTCTCTTAGATACTTCTAGTTAACAGTCATACCAAAGATTTTATCCATACATAATCAGATGTACACTTAGTGTTGGGGTCTTTGGGTTTGCCACTTTTAAAGTATTTTTCCGGGCTGGAGAGATGGCCTAGCGGTTAAGAGCACCGACCGCTCTTGCAGAGGACCCGGGTTCGATCCCCAGCACCCACATGGCGGCCGAGAACCATCTGAAACTCCAATTCCAGGAGAACTCCAGTTCCAGGGGAATCCGAGACCCTCTTCTGACCTCTGCGGCATTGCACGACACGGGTGCACAAACTTGCATGCAGACAGTACATTCATACACATACAGAAATAAATAAAATTTTTTTAAAAAGTATTTTTCCAATACCTTTTAAAGTAATTTTGTTGGTGATTTGAGAATTTCACAGAATGTATCTTGGCCACATTCAGCTCCCTCTCTCATCTCCACTTCCACCCTACCAGCCTCTTCCTGATGTCATGTCTTCTATTAATATTTTTATTTTTAAGAGCTTGATGTCTAATTTGTGTTTCCCAAATGATCTTGGGTCCACCCCTTGGAGTCTGGTTAACCTCCAGATGTTACACCCTTAGAGACAACTGAGTTTTCCTCTCCCAACATCTATCAAATGAATAACAGGGGCCAGGACTTCCTGTGCATAAGAAACTTTTTGTTGTAGAAGATGGTGCTCAACAGAGACACACAACAGCCAATGTGGAGAGAACAGAAGACTGCAGAGTCTTGGTCCTAAATGTGACATCTACATCACACCCTCTCCTCCCAGGGCTCAAGGGCCATTGCAGAAGAGGGAGAAGAAAAATTTTAAGAGGCAGAGGGGTTAGAATAATATGAGGAAACAGTGTTCTTTGACAGCACGAAGGAATTGCACATATGAAACCAAAGCACTTATGACAGCTTTCAACACTTGGGATAAGAGCACACTATGTACTAGAACACTATGAACACTTTTGAAAATTATATATATATATATATGTGTGTGTGTGTGTGTGTGTGTGTGTGTGTGAATAGACTCATCAGAATTTAAGTTGTTGCTGTTATTTCAATATTTATATATCTGCGGCTATGTTCTATAAGTCATAGAAAACTTATTTTGATTTACAGAATATTATGGCACTTTGTAATTTAGCCTAAGACATTATCAAGGTACCCATGTAGTTCTCATTACATTCTGCAATTCAATTAAAAAACCAAAGTGTATTAGATTATTTTATTAAATTTACATGTAGAGTGTTCTGAATTTTGAGCAATTATGTTTAAGTTCTGTCTTTATTGAGAAAAGATGAGAATTTTCACTTTTGATTAAGCTAGATTGCATGTTTCAAGAATCTCCCAATTAATTATAATTCAAATAGGGATTTTTTTCATTAGTGTTCAGAAGAGGCTAAATTTAAGTGCATTAATAATTAACCAGATTAAATTTTTAGCCATGGGAAGGACCAAGGAAACTCTCTAGAATTTTTTAAGAAACTTTTTAAATACTTCAAAAATCAAGCCAGAATTTTAAAGTAATTAAAAGTGCTGTGTGCTGTGGTTTAAAAGTTTGTGACCTTTCCAAAATTCAAGCTTGAACTTACTTTCCAACACAACAGTCTTAGAAGGTTCAGTGCTTTAGATAGCCGTTAAGCTAGGAAGGTGGAACTTCATGGATTGGACCTCCCAGAGGGGTGAAAGTGGAAAATTCACTTTTCTGTTCCTTCTACATTATGAGACATACATGTCTCTTGAAGTGACCTTCAAAATAGCATCTTGAAAACAAAGCAGTCTTCACCACACATAGGTATTACTACACCTTAATCCTGAACTTCCCACTCTCCAGAACTATGACAAATTTCTCTTGTCTTATCTAATCTCAGACATTTAACTAATCTCAGATATTTCTATAGGAGCACAGACATATGCATGCAACCTTTTGTCATCTGTCAGAGCACTTAGATTTTCTTCATGCCACAACTTTCAAACTCACAGGAAAATATCAGTTTCCAATCTTTTAAATCTATTACATTTTAAGGTTCTTTATTGGCATTAGATAAGGTTATTAGCTAGACATTTTCCAGAATGGAATTATTGTAGATAACATCTTCTGTAAGATTGCATTTAGAAAGCTGCCATCTGGGTTTTTAGTTTGGTTTGGCATTTTGTAAGTTGTTATTGAATTTCTGTGTATTTCGTACACAACTTCTTAATTATCTTTATACTGCCTTCCCCATAGATCCCCCCCATTTGAATTTGCATGGGTCTTGTGCTGCTGTCACCATTGCTGTAAGTTCATATGACCAAAGTCCCAGAAGCCTCTAAGACTATATTTTTACATGGCCTTGCATCTCCTCCCCCTGCTCTTACAATCTTTCTGCTCCTCTTCCACAACGGTTCCTGAGCCTGGGTGGGTAGAGTTTAATATAGGAGTCCTGTCTTAGGACCGACATTCTGAAGACTTATTCTCTATGCTTTGACCATTTGTGGCCCTTTGTGTTCATTGCCCTCTGTTGCATGAGGGAGCTTCATTGATGAGAGTTGAAAGATACAGTAATATTCTCTCTACCCTTTTGTTATACTATGTTTCATGTCCTTAAATGTAAAGGTTCCATAGTAGATGTGTCACTTAGAGTTGAGCACTTCACAGAAACTTAATCCCTGTGTGTGACCCATTATGGAACTCTGTAATAGTCTCCATCTTTGATGAATGGTGACTGGCATTATTTGTCTGTAAACATAGGATCCATATTTGATATACATAGCATGAAAAATTACATTTGTCTTAGGGACATATAGCATCCATGGGCTATTTCTCGATTTGTATCATCTAGTTTTTTAAAATAATAATCCTAAAATTCAAGGTCAGCAACCTGTTTCTACAAAGGAACATCTGGGAAGTATTTTATGCTTTTTCACATACTCATTGTCATGACTATGTGGCCTTTGTTTATCTTTGTTGTTGCAAAAAAAAAAAAAAAAGCTGTGATCTATGAGTAAGCTAAAGGGCATGGCTCTGTTCCAATAAAACTTTATTTACAAACAGACAGTAGTCTAGATTTGGTCTGAGTGCTGCACTTTGCCTCACATCCCTACTTCTGACGCATGTTCTCAAAATACTTGCCATTAGAGAAGACATTAAAAGTCAGGTATCGCATAAGTAAAGCAGCTGTTAGACCTTTCACATATTCAAAGTGTCTTAGGAATGACACTTGCAATCCTAAATACCATGTTACATTGAATTCATGGAAACAGCAACCTATAAGAGCTTAGCCCTTAGTTGATATAGGCATTAGCCATTAGGTTAGTGTTGCCTACTTTTATTATTACTCAAGCCAGGCTTTCATCTATATTTTTCATGTTAACTCAGAACATGGTATCATTAAGTACAAAGGTAATTCTTACATTTACCTCCCCAGATCACAAAATTGATATATCTGCTGTAGAACTTAGTAAACTTTTGTCTGTTTTTTTGGAGCTCACTATGTAGCCCCAGCTGGCTGGGAACTCACTATGTAGACCCTCGCAAGCCAGCCTCCATCTCACAGGGATCCACCTGCTCTGCCTCCTAAGTCCTGGAATTAAAGATGTGCAAGGACATATGAGAACAAAAATTAAACTCTATAGGCCTTACTGTATAGAGAGAATAGAAGCCATTAAATTGGGCAGGGGATAATACGGAGGTGTGCAGATAGGGAAGGGTTCTAAATACCATCACATTTTATTGTATGAAATTCGCCCCCATGCCTGGTGCATTCGTTAACTATTAACACACAAATACAAACTGAATTTCCTAAAGGAAGGATAGACAAAACAGCTTATGTTTCCTGAACATATTTGTTCATAGAAGCCCTGTGAAAAACAGATTGAAAACCTGCTCATGCCGATAATCTTGGGCCAGGGGATTTTTTGCAACATTTTTTTATTGTTATTAAACTTTTTCCATACATTATACATCATTTCTCAATCGAACCTAGACTCACTTCCCTTTCCGTGCTCCCCACCCCACCCGAGTCCCTGCACTTTGCCATACCTGTCCTGCATCTTTTTCTGAGTCTTTCCAGAGTTGTTTTTTTTTCAGTTCCTTTGTTGTTTCTCTCCAAATTGGATATTGCCAGTGATATATATATATATATATATATATTATATAATAATATATATACATGATCACTTGAATGAAGATTTTTTTCCTAAAAGATGTCATGTTTTCCTCTAAGGAAGTGCTCGAAGGCTTCCTCCTTGGCAATCCCAAACACCATCAATCCTGCACTTTTGCTCCAACATTGGGGTCTTTCCCTCCCATGGTCCCCCAAATTGAAGTCCAGTAAGCACTCGTCTTGCCTTGATCCACTGTACTGGCCTCATGATACAGTTCAGGTAGTCCAACAATAGCAGTCCATATTCTGAGCGAGGCTTAATTCCCATTAGCTGTTAGTCCATAAGCTGGGTATCTCAGTAGTTCCCATTTGGCATTGAAGGTTTTGGAGGATTCTGGAGAGACATGAGTCCTCAGTTCCATACTGGAAGGTTTAAAAAGCTGTGTCTCATGTCTGAGTGCCAAAAGCGGTTGCAGCCACAAATGATGCACTTGCCAGTAAGTAATTGAAGACAGGCCAAACAACGCTCTCTTTTCTTTTTGTCTTTGCTAAATCTCAAGTTTTTATGTCTGCAGTATAGTATCATCTTCTGCTTACTGCATTATTTATTTCTTGGTTGTACGTTCCTTTTGGATGCTTAAGGCCATCTGAAAATGACTTTCCTAGCAGAAAGGGGCTGAAGAGAAACTATGGTTTTTCCTCAGCCACCACTTAGTGTACAGTAGGGCTATTGCTTTTCTCTTCTCCATTTGTATTGCACAGACAAACCTTTCTCACATGTTTATGTCAAACCAGGGTAACAAGCAGAGTAAGAGGAAATGCAGTAAAGGGGCAAGGGAGCACTGCAAACCAGGGAAACCTTAGTCCTGTGAATTACAACAAGTATACTTTAGGGAGCTCTGCAAGCCAGGGGCACCTTGGGTCCTGTGAACTACAATAAGTGTACTTTAGACTCGGGGACATAACCACCTAGCAGGGTAGTTGATGATTTTTTGGCAAAATAAATGATGAAAGAAAAAATATGGGATGTTGTCTTTAAAAAATATCATGGGCCAGGTCTGGCGGCACAAGCCTTCAATCCCAGACTTGGAGCAGAGGCAAGCAGATCTCTGTGAGTTCAAGGCAGCATGTCTACATAGTGTTCCAAAGCAGCTGGAGCACAGAGAGACCTGTTCTCAAAAAGGATACAATAAAGTAATAAAACTAAATAATCGTGGAACAAACTCTATTGCCCTTGGTAGCCACTCACCCATTGGTTCTTAGCAGCTCACGATACCAATTGTCCTTGGGTCTGGTGATTCTGCTTGACATAATAGTATTCTTTACACTTCAAAGTCATGAGCAGGATGCCTGACTGTATTTATCTGCTTCAATATTTTTCACTCTCCTTCACTCTTACACATTAGAAAAAAATTTTATTTGATTAATTTTCATACATGGTATTTTATTTGTGTCATTTCTACTCCTCCCACTCCCTACTCCATATCCTCCCTGATACACTGTCTCTCAGTTTCTCGTTCTCTTATTTACTATTATATATATATATATATATATATATATATGATGCCCAGAGCACATGTAGTGGTGCTTGTGTGTATATGTGTGTAGTGTCGACCACTTGAGATTAGGTAACCTATCAGAGAGGTCGGCCTGGACAAAACTGACTGTTCCTCTATCAGCATCTAGTGATTGCTCTTCATCTAGAGGCGTGACCCTGTGTGCTACTGTCATGCACTCCTGTACTAGTTGGGTTTTGTCACCTTGACACAAAGTAGAGACACATAGGAGGAAGGAACTTCAATGAAATTTTCTCCTTAAAATGGGTCTGTGACCATGTCTGTGGGGCATTTTTCTTGATTATTGAGTGTTATGGGAGGTCACAGCCCACTGTAAGTGGGGCCACCCCTGAGCAGTGGTCCTCAATTATATAAGGAAGCAGGCTGGGCCTAGACCAAGGGAGCAAGCCAATAAGCACCGTTCCATGGTCTCTGCTCCAGTTCCTGCCTCTGGGTTCTTGCTTTGAGTTTCTGCCTTGGCTTCCCTCAAGGACAGACTGCACTGTAAGCTGAAATAAACCCTTTCCTCCACAAGCTGCTTTTAGTCAAAGTGATTCACCACAGTAAACTAGAGAAGCAAACTAAGATAATTCCTTTTCAATAGGTGAGAAGTGATTTTTCAGAAAGGTTTATGTAATTGGCCAAAGTCGAATAGCTCAGAAGTCATGAATATAGAATAAACTTCAAGAGAGCTAATCTCTAGATTTTTAGCTAGCACTCGTCCCTTAATGAACCAGTGCATGAGGGAGCATAAGGTGCTGGTTAATCATTAGGCGTGCTGACCAAGTTGCCAGAAGCGACAGACTCAGAAGTGCCTTGACCCCTTCTGGGAAGACATTTCCATGGCACCTGCTACACCAAATTCTACCCACTATTTGCTCATTCAGTAGATGGACTTTCAGAGACAGAGGCAGGGGCAATTAATTCCAGTCAGCGAAGTTAGGGAATCTGTTACAGAAGTAACAAATAAGCTGAGCTTTTAAGACTGGAATGAGCAGAAAATGGTGGAAAGGATTCCTATGAAGGAGACACCAAGAAGGCCGGAAGCCCTTTGTGCAGACAGGAAGCAGAGCGTAGTCAGGAGCAGCGGCTGCAGCCTCAGGAGTCATTTCAGAAACAGCATTTACAGGACATGTTGATGGATTGGAACTTGAGGCAGAGACTACTCAGAAAGAATCATTTTTCAAGCTTGGATGGCTGCTGGCACGCTAACGCCATTAGTGGACACAGAACACCTTGAGGGCTGGACGGGATGTGATTAGTTGTGGAGACGCTTAGTCTGAGGTTCCTTAAGGTATTTAGCTGAAGAGTCCCAATCAATAGATGGATATTTAGGTTTGAATCGCAACAAAATTCTTAGTCCTGGACAGATTGCAGTCAAAATGAAAAGGAAAATATTTCAACTGGTAGGAGCTTTAGAATAATAATAACTTCCTTTTTATACATGAAGTATATTAAGAAGTAAATACCATTTAACTAGTCAGCCACTCTTATACAAACATTACACCAAAGGAGGAACTCGATGGGTTTGTGGTGGTTGTTTTTACATTTTCCTCCATGCTAACAAATAGAAAAGACATAAAAATGGATCATTTGCTTAGTATTTGCTTTTCTTGGGAAAATATTAGAACACTTAATCTTACAACAAATAGAATAAAGTTAGTTAAGATTTCTTTCTTTGGTGTTTGTAAACTTGCTGACTATAAGTGGTTTTGGCTTTTCGTTTTTGTTTAAGAGTATTATACATTAAACTGAAATCAAATGTACTGCTGAAAATTCCCTATAGTATCTTTTCAAATCCCTGATGAGTCCCTCTGCATATATCTATGATCCAGGTTAGTCAGGATTTGGAAGGTTGGAAACAGAGAATCCCAGTGAGAAGCCAACATTATTCCTGATGTTCACCCATGATCGTGTGCACAGACAAATCCTTAACACATTCCAGATGTGAACTGTGCTTGTATTTTCAAGTCTGAATCCCTGACTGTACATTGAAGAACTCACGGTTGAGGAAGAATTGCTTCTCCTGTTATTGTCCCTTTTCCCCAGCCACACAAGCATCGATTTTGAAGACTATAGAAGAACGAGAAGAATGCTCCTTTCTATTCTATGTGGTATCACATAGGCGAACATTTGAACAATTGAAGAACAATGGTAATTCAGTAGGAAAATCCATCTGAGGAATCAATGGTAATTTTGTTTCACTGAGGAGAAATGCAAATACATTGAACAAACAATATGATCAGCACACGCACCAAGCTAACAGTGATGAAGACATTATCCACAATGAGAAGTGAGTGTAGTAAAAATGTGAGATTTCTGGCCATGGGTGTTTGATCAGCAAGAAGTGTTCACCATTCAAAGGGTACCCTTACATACCAATTAAAGGCAGCTATGCTGTGTCACAGAAGAGAGTGATTTGCCAGAAAATTATTTTTAATAGGTGGTATCAAATTCAAAGTGTACATTTAATTTGTTTACTTTATCCTTTTGAAATACACAAAACTATTACAAATGCATATTTTTAGATTCATACACAGGGCTGTAGAGATGGCTCTGTAGTTAAGAACATTGGCTGCTCTTGCAGAGAACCTGGGTTTGATTCCCATCACCCACATGGCAGCTAACAGCAGTCCATAACTCCAGTTCCAAGGCAATACAATGCCCTCATCTGACATCCAAGGGCATTGCACAACACGTGTGCAGTCACACACATGAAACCATGACACTCGTACACAGAAAATAAAATAAAAGAATACTTTTTTAATTTTTAAAAAGTTAACATTCTTTATGGCACTGAGTTTGCTTTCTCTTGGGTCATAAAAAATGCTACTGGTTTTTGTATGTTGAGTTTGTATCCCACAACTTTGTTAAATGTATTTACAAGTTCTAATAATCATTGATGTTTTTCTACTTCTAAGAAGATAACAGCACACCAATAATTTAACTTCTGCTTTCCAATCTGAATGCCCTTCCCAGTACTCTGTTGAATGAGAACGGTAATGGGCATCCTTTTCCCGTTCTGGGTCTTGACAGGAAGCTTTCAGCTTTTCCTCATTCGTTACAGTGTTAGTTGTTGATTTATTATGAGTGACCTTTATCATGCTGAGATGTACATTTCTTCCATATATATAATTTGTTCCATGTTTTTATATTGAAGTGATATTGAGTTTTATCAAATGCCTTTATTGCTTCTATTTAGATGCCCATGTAGATTTGTCCTCACTATGTTAATGTCATGTGTGTCGACTGACATACGTTGGGCATACATTCTTGCATCCCAGGTACCACACCCACTTGATCAGGGTCAATAATGCTTTTAATGTGCTATTTAATTTCATTTGTAAGTATCTTATTGAAGACTTTTGTGTCTGTTTTAATTAAGGATATTGACCTGTAATTTCAATTTTTTTTGTTGTCTACTTTTAGTATTAGAGTAACCCGGGCCTTGTAAATTATGTTTCAAAGATCTTTTCCAGGTTTTTTAAATAATTTAAGTGATTTTCACTCTTCAAAAATATGGATCTGGTGGAACTTAGGAATGCAGACACCTGTTCCTTAGCTTTCCCTCTCCTTACTTACTCAATCTTGTTACTTCTTATTGGCCTGATCAGATATTCTGTTTCTCTATAATTCACTCTTACCGAAGGAATGCACCAAGAAGTTTCCAACTTCTTCTATGTTTCAAATGTGTTCGAAGTATTTGTCATAATCTATAAAAGCCTTTCTAGTTCTGTGGTATCAGCTGTGGTGTCTTCTCTTGTATTACTAATTGGAGAGTTTGTCATTTTTTAATGCTTTTGAAGAACCAGCTCTCCATTTTATTGATCTTCTGTATTTTACTGTATTTATTTTTACTCTGTTTATTACTTCCTTCTACTAATTTGTTTTCCTTTTATACTTCCTTGAGATGTTATGTTAAATTGCTTACTTGAAGCCTTCGTGAATTTTAGATATGAAATTGTTATTTTAAGGTTTGATTTGTGTTTTAAATAGATTTTTAGAGCAATTTCATGACACAGTAAAATGAAGCAGAAGGAACAGTGGCCTCTGCATACCGTGCTGCCGCGCATGCTACCCAGTTGCATTGTCTGCATCTCCACATAGGGTTACATCTTTCACAGGTGACGAGCTTCCAAATAAGCATGCATCATTTCAGACAAATCCACCATTCTCTCTGACTTAGACTTCCCTGCTTTTCATTTCACTTTTTCCTTTTAAGTTTTTGGTCAAGCAGAAGATGCTAACAAACACACAGGGAAAGTGATTAATGTGTAAATCTTCTATACTAAGAGATTTTCTGGGCTGGAGAGATGGCACAGCCATTAAAGGCTAAGGCTTACGCCCCAAATGTCAAAGAGTTTTCCCTACTGGAGACTATTAGGGGTCAATAAACATAGTCTAAAAAACTCTATACGTTTCAGAGAAAACTTTGTATGCATGTATTTATGATTGGCTCTTAATGTTTTTTATTTTTAAGGGATTCTACAATATAATGACACAGTTGTTTGCAGATAACATTGATGTTACTCAGTATGTCATACAATTAGCTAATTGGTGCATTTTGCAAGTATCTATGTCCAAATTTTGAACAACCCAAGGTTCCCATAGTCCAGTTGGAGAAGCTTGTATGCACAGGCATGTTGATCAGTTAGGAGTCCAGACTATATTCCTGTAGTCTCATGATTCACCCCTATCTCTCTGCAGCCCTTACAATCTACCATGCCTCCTCTTCCGCAGTTTGTTCCCTGGGCTTTGGGAAAGGGGCACAAGTGGGTGAGAAGAAAACAGTCTAATTTCTTTGGAGTTGTCATTTTGGACTCCAGTCTGTTCAGGTTGTTTCCCTTCATGGGTTGACAGCTTTTCCAGTGATACCCTTTTTAGTCATACTAACAAAGCACAAGCTATTGGATGTACAGGCATTTAAGCAGTACCACTTATTATGTCAAGCTAAGCTGTGAGCATAGACACAGATGCTTGGATGGTATGCTAATCCGCAAACTGTGGTTTCTCTATAAAGGGTGACAAGTTCTTATTGTGGCTTATAACATCTCCTAACCACTAGAGGACATAAGCTTGTGGCATCCACTGTGAGTTATTCCTCCAAGGAGAGAGCTAATAGCCAAATAGATTTGGGATATATATATAGACACTGGGCTGCCACTGTTGCACAGTATCTCCAGGCTGTTGAGGTGTAGCTGATATTGACGGAGGAGTCTTGCTTGTCTAAGGGAGACCAATATTTTATATGCAATTCTTATAAAAGGAATAAGTTCCCAGATCTTCTGAATTATCTGAAGAAGCACTTCGTACCCCAGCACAGATTTTGTCAAAGCTTTACTCACCTTCTTGCTTCTGGTCAGGACTAACAAATAGTCAGCCAGTTAGTTCACTCTAAATCTGAATCTGAGATCCACAGACAAGCCCATGTTGTCAGAGTTATTTTTATCACCTACACGTTTAAGTTTGAGATGCATGGATCCTAATTATTACAAAAAAGGCCATTTGCAAATTTGAGTTCTTTATATCACAATATAGACCTTCTTAACAAAACAGCGTGTATTGTTGAATCCCCCCAACTGCATAAATACACACAAAAGAAACAGCGCTTTGAAGTGAGTAGCAGCTCGATTTCTCCTTGTTTGTTGCACAGTTCCTACATGTGGTATCTTCAGCAACGGAGTCTTACCATGAAGTTCTGGTGGGTAAACAAGAGCAGGGACAATGGCCAGTATCATTTCAGAATGTATGGGACCCCTGGTCAACAGCTTTAAAAGAGGGAGTTCATTCCTGGCATTGGGCTCACTCTTTGCTACCCTATGGTGCCTGGAAGGGGCAATGCCCCCCTGTTACAGGGTAACTCCTTTAATCTCTTTTTCTGCTGTATATGTATAGACTTTAGGAGGCTTCTGAACTGGTAAATTTCTATATGACTTCTTCTAAAGCCCTTTATTGTTAGTTATCCCCATAGGCCCTCCTCTGTCCTGCCCTCCCATTTTCTACCCCAGTTAACCCTTCCTACTCCATTATTCTCCTTTCCCTGTTTATATCACTGCATTCTATCCCCTCCCCTGTGAACTTCTCCCCCATAGAAGTTTATTAGTTTCCTGACTTCAATGGATTTTTCCAATTGAAACATACATATCTAAGGATTCAAATATAGCATCTACTTATGAGAGAGAACATGTAATTTTTGTCTTTCTGGATCTGGGCTGTTTTGTTCAGGATGATTGTTTCCAATCACATCCATTTACAGGCAAATTTCATAATTTTGTTTTTTCTTAACCCCTAAATAATATTCCATCATGTAAATGTAGGGTACGGTAACATTTTCATTAACCATTCATCAGTTTATGGACATCTAGGTTGTTACCATTAAGCCTCATCTCTACTGGCTAGCTTCAGTAGTGCATATGCATGCTACCAGAAGAGAAAAAGCAATTGTCAACTTTGCCCAGATGTCAGCTTTATGAACTACAACAACAACCAGCGTGGCAAGATATGCCCACCAATTCAATAGTTGTACACATGTTATAGGAGTAACCAACAACTTTCTGATTGGATTTAAGGTCAACTTCACAGGATAGAGTCCCATGCCTGACCGTGCTATCAGGCCTAGGGAACCTGCAGGTTCCTGTAAACAGGTCACAACCCATAGGGAAGAATAGACATAGTACTGAACTAACTCTTAATGACTTATTATTATAGCCATAGATTAATCTATGTCTCAGCTCTCACCAAAGAAGCTTCCTTATGCAGCACAGAGACCCACAACTGGCCAACATGTAGAGAATAAGAAAGTGCAAAGCACCTATTCCTAAATAGGACACCTACATCAATATTTTACCTCCCAAAGCTCATGGATAATTCTGGAAGAGATGTCAGAAAAAGTGTAAGACCCAGGGGTGGTAGATGACCACAAGCAGCAGTGTTTTCCAGACAGCTGCAACTCACAGCAATAGTGACAGCATGCACAAGAGCCACGTAAGCTCAAGCCATGCAAAATCCAAGCATGGAAGTGGGGAAATGGGGAGAAGCCCCAACACTGGGCAAGGAACTATTGGTGATGGACAGCTGCTGGGAGAGAAAAATCAGTGTTCTTTGATGGTATAATAATAAATATGTTAACCAGACATCATTGTATGGACACACATCAAAAGGCATTTGAGGATGCCAATTTGACTCAATAGGCCTTAAAATACAATAGATATACATATATACAATAGAATACATGTAATCAGGTGGAGAGGAAAGAGGGGGTATGCAGATAGAAGGTAGGATCTGGATATGATCAAAATATAGTATATGAAATTCATAACTAAAATCCAATAAACTAAAAAAGATGAAAAAATGAAACTGTGCTGTTTCCTGAGGAATTTAGTCATAATTAAGAAGAGAGATAATTGAGAGAGAGAAATGGAAAACACACCTATCTTTCTTTGTGACTAAATTATGGTTGAAAACTATCAGTAATTACAGGCATGATTAACTTTTTTAGATAAGTCTTTTCCTATTTCAGACTTTGCCTATTAATCTGGACTTATGTAACAGGAACCAGGGGAAATACATGGAGTTCCCCTGACTCTCCAGGTGTTTGTATGGGATGCCACACTTTGATTTTGTTTATATTTTTATATATTTATATTTTACTTATTCTCTATGTTCTTGAGTACATAAACCACCATTTTGCCATTGTGTCATACAGATTTGGATTAGGGCTGGCCAAAGGCTGCTTCATCCAGGCTGCCAGAAGCCAGTTTTGTTGCACATGGATCAAGCTAAGGCTGAGTTTATAATGCACAAGGTGAAATTATATTCCACCTTCTTTTAAAAGACTTTTGCATTTCCAGCTTTACTGTCAACTGAAAGACAATAAGACTGACAAGTTTGGAAAAAATAATCCTGTGAGGAAAATTAATTAAGTTGGTTGCAGAAGATTAATGTATAACTCTAGCCTCCAGTGTTCCAAGGGCCATGATTATTACTCTATTTTATTAATCAATCAATGAGGGGTTTGATATTTACAAAAAATGTAAAGCTGTTTTATAGGTCATACTACTTCTAATCTGGTCTTGGTTTGAGCTAATCTTTGTATCTCAATAAGGAAGACAGAGCAGTTTCTTGATCAGCTCTACTTCTAGCTATATCTATTACATCTGACCATGAACTCTTCTGCTTCTTTAGGATACACACATCTACCTGCTGCTACAAAACCAGTTAAAGGAGACCTCACTTACCCTCATTGTTCATCTCAGAAAAAGTTCCAACCTCAGTGAAGGAGAACTAGCTAACAGCAGGATGATGAAGTTTAAGGTTGGGGAAATACCCTTCTCTTTCCAACTTGCATTCATTTTCCAGAGCTCAATATTCTTCCTTGATGGGAACCTCTTGCCATTACTTTCCCAATTAGGCTTGGAAACATACCCACATCAACTAACCTATCTCTAGGGGGAAAGCCTCTGAACCCACATGTTATTCAGTATCTGCAGCTAGTAGGCATGGAATATTTATCTCCTTCGGTTAATGTGCTTCCAAGACAGAGAGTTCTAATCCCAGGTTAGTAAAGAGAAAAGTAAATGGGCTTAACAGAAAGCTGGAGTCTAGGGTCAAATCCTGATCCCATTTATTTCTCAGCTTTTCCCTCTGTATAAACATGTAAGAGATGCTATTTTCAGGATCTTACCAGGACCTAATTAGATGAACTATTTGAAGCACCACATACAATATCTATTATTAGAAGTTATTAAATGACACAAGAAATTAGAACTTAAGACAAGGTACAATCTCATGTACTTTGGCAGTAACCTAAGGAAGGTATTTTGAGATAGCAGTTCTGTGGTTGTTCTCATATTTCATTATACTTAATGCACAAATCTTTCTTGTTATTCTCAGAAGAGATTTATAGGAAGTTAGGTACTAAATTTACTGAAGCCTTTCTTTTTCCATTACAGTTTCAACAATTGATTTCTCTGTCTGCTTGTAGAATGAATCTTATTATTTTGGCCACAAAGATGCAAGTTAAATGTCAGCAAGAGATTAACTTTATTATATGTAATCAGAGAAGATTTTGAGGCTAATACAGCATGATGTGGCTCTCTCTGCCTTCTGTTGCCCTAAGCTCCTTCCTCCTGCTCCCTGCAAGCTTGCACCTCTCCACACACCTGAAAAGTAAGAAAAGTGAAGGTACTCGGCTCACACAGCTCCCACCACAAATAAAATCCATTATCATCTTCAAACAAAAGAATGGCTAGTGGTGAAGGTCAGCTCAGGGGTTCAATCTTACCTTTGCTTTATGGATTGGAGAGAAACACAGCTGCACAGATGTGAGCCAAGATTCTGACAAGCCTGAACACTGACATAATGGAAATGGGTTGTGTTCTGTCCCCGCTTTCTTTATTTAATGTTGTATTATTTCATTTTGATAAGTTGTCTTTAAAAAAAAATGATCCCCGTACTCAGGGACAGTTACCCTCACTGGGTACATTGCTCTCTGCATTATTTGAAATGATTGTGTTCCTATGTCTCAGCTTAAACCTCCACATTTCGTAGTACCCTATCCATTTTTATATAGAGTCACCTGACTAGTAATTTAATTCGATGCACGAAAATTTGAATATAAATTATAACCAGTAAATAAAGCAAACAACAGTGCATCATTTCTCTCAGAAGAAATCAGTCTTCCTGCCTCTTCATTAAACAAGAGCCATGGAGAGCCTCTGTTATTATATTTTAAACCTGTGGTTAACACAAAGTTACTAATTTGATCTTTGCTATTTAAAACAGCCTAAAATTTATTAGTCTACTTCACAAACCTATTAAAAAAGAGCATGTTATGCTGAATTGAACAATGGCATATTCTCTGATGAGCGGGCACCTTGAGCTTCCTTAACACCATCATATTTGTTCCTGATGATGCAACGGATGAAGACTGACAAGGTACAGGAAAGCTCACAATAGCTATAACATATTCTTTACAATGAATGCCTACAAAGGATAAATTTTATTTATTGCCAATTTTTTTCCTCAAATGTCTTTATTTCTGTGAATCAACTACAAAGAAATAAAATGAGCGTAATGTTTGTTTGAAATACTATACCTTATCAGAAATGAACCACCGGTGATTCATAATGTGTGTGCTAGGTTTACAATCCATGTCCTTATTTTCCTGACTGCTTAAGGATCTAGTCTAGCAAGTGTAAGCAAAATGCTAATCTCATTTTCCTTAGGATGGCATCCATTAATCATCATCTGACCGTCCTGCTTAACACCCTCTTGCCGTCCTCAATGCTGTTGTCTTATATTAATTTTAACTCTTTAAGCTGTATTGTATTGCCATACCAAGTTTTGGAGCTACCAAGTATCATATCAAGAGGAGTTTTACTGTTCTTACCTTAGTACCTAATACTTTTATGGCCTGGTGCAGAGCCTCTGTGGATCCTCCCATCTAGGATTACATGCAACCAATTTCTTTCTCACAAACTCTTGCATTTCTGGCCTGTCCCATTCCCCCCCCCCACCTTTGTGACTTCCATGTGTGCATTAATACTCCTTCTGGTCCATGTCTCCACTCTGACCTCTGTGCTTCATTCCTCCTCACGACTCTCCTTCTCCAAGAATGCTGACCTCATCGCCATCTCCATCCCAAACCACAGGACATGTTATTTTGCAGTTTGACAAAATACTAGGTCATCTTCAAACACCCATTGCTCCCTGCAATGTAATTGCTTTGGTGAAGTCTCTTTCTGTGTGAAAGATTGAATCCTTGGCAGTGTGCTGAGGATTATGTGCTCATAATGACATTTCCATCCAATTGGATTTTTTTAATGTTGGATTTCTTTTTATGTTGAGTAGTAGCTAGAGGAAATGTCTAAGCCTTTAATGCATGCACTATTTTGAGTTAAGTAATTCACAAAGAATATCAAGTTTAATGTTTGCTACAGTCAAGCAACAAAGCAATTAGCCATTCGTTTTTCTTAGAACCTCCACTCTATCCACTTGCAACCCATCTCTAGCTGGTATTGGCAAGAAGTTCGTGCTAACCTCCCTCCATCCCTCTCCCACAATAACTCCAGAATCCAGGAAGGTTTAGACCAGCTTCATCTGTTTAATTCATATTTACACAGTAACCATTTCTACAAGTGAAACCTGCATCACTCCAAGTCTCCTGGGAGACACTGTACAGTAAGTTACTGTTAGACCCAAATTTCATCTCTCCTGAACTCAGTGATTGATGAAGTTTTAGTCTCCATGTCCCAGTATCCACCACTTCTGAACTGTAAGTGCTTATATAATTAAAAGGGACTATTCACCTTGTTTTCATAAGAAAAAAGGAATCTTTGGTATCAGGACTGGAGAAAACCATACACCTCCCAATATTTAAATGCTATGATTCACCAAAGCTAACAAACAAATACAGTTTTTCTCCTAGCAATTATACTATATTCTTTTACAAATTCTGTCTTCATAAATAACAAATATTTTCTCTTCCATATTAAAAAATTTGCCTACTGAATCCATTTCACTTCAGACTCCCTTTTTTGACTGTGTCAGTTCTGATCTTACTTATATGCTGCAAATCAGAATCACAAAATAGAAGGAAAAGGTTTGGAATTGGTGAGTTGTAGTGTAAGTCATCCTTTGAAATTCTACAAGTATTCTATCAAAGAAAGATAAAATGTTCTAATTTTTTTTTATTTTCTTTGAGAATTTCACACAATGTATTCTGATCCTATTCAGTCCCCAGCTCCTTGCTTTAACTCCTCCCAATCCACCCCCACCTCCCTACCTCTCAACTTGATGTCTTTTTCTTTTTTTAATAACCCACTGATTCAAGTTGTACTGTCCCATATACTTCTGGGGTTGGGGCTGCAGCTTCCATTGGAGTGTGGTCAACCTACCAAGAGCGACAACAGGAGAGAAATCTGACTCTCCCTCCCCCAGAAGCCATCAGTTGTCCATAGCTCTTCAGTTTGAGCGGCTCATGAACCCTTCCCAGCCTATGCTACACTATTGGCTGGCTTGCTCTTATGCGAGCAGCACAGCTGCTGAGCAATCATGAGAGCAGTGGTGCTATTATGTCCAGAAGACATGGTTTTGCTCCAGTCCTCTCGATCTCTTATTGGAAGAATAAGAGAAAGATCAAATTTAGGGTATCAAACACTTCCAAATTCAGCTAAGCCTTTTTATGTTGCAAGCTATGGCAGATTCTACCCTAGTACTCTAAGATGACTTTCCAAAATATCCTGTAGCCAGGAGAGTAATATATAAGGACTGAAACTGGTCTCCTGATAATGAAATTAATGCACTTTCCAGTCTAGCTAGTCCAGCACTTCACACACATAAATATAAACCTGCTAAGCACACCTTTGCCATGCCTATAGACCCACTTCCAACCTTCTTTGAGTTTTCTCCTCTCTGTGTGTGTGTGTTTTATGTTTCTGAAATGTATGGCCAGTTTTCTCTTTTGTAGTAAGATCCTTCAAGTTATCCCAGTTGTAATTATCATTACATCAGTAATTTCTCTCCTTCAACCACACTGTTTACCAAACATGGGCAGTGGTTGATCCCCTTTAACAACATGAATTTCTGATCCATTTATTTGTATGACAAACTCATGTAATCAGAAGGATTCTGAAGTCATCATTATATGGTAAATAGTCAGGGAATAGGGACAGTTTACAAAATGGCTTTGATTTCTTTTCATAGAGTTATGACTTCTCATTAATTTTTTCATAAAGATAATTTTGTATTCAGTCACATGTTTTATGCCTGCAGCCATGCCTGGCTCCAGGGATATGGAAATACATCCAGAGGTTACTACCAGGCAGTTACAGTTGTCTGCTTTGTGAGCTCATCTGGTGTCAGCAGCTCATCTGAATCAGGAGGCAAAATATCAAATGCTTGCTAAGATAGTTTTTTTTTCTTTAGAGAAATAGCCATTCTTCAGAGAATAGCTTTAATTTTCAAATGGTTACAACCCAAAACTAGGTAAATAAATACTATAAACACAGGATAATAATAACTCATATTGTAATACAGGTAAAGACTATCAAAAAGAAAAAAAGGATTATTTATTATAGTTTTTGTCTTCGTAAAAGTAAAACTGTATACACACGTACACACACACACACACACACACACACACACATACCTCACCTTGGGCTTCTTCTGTTTGGTTCAGAAAATGGAAGTCGGCCAGTTAACATTTATGATAAAGTAACTTTTAAAGTAATTTTGCTTCAACAACCTCCTGGCAAAAGATCTCATGTCATAAAAACATTTCAGGTTGACTTAATTTTTTTCAACTTGGAAAACGCTCCCAAATTTTGTATTGATGGTAATAGCAATTTTAGCCAAATTCCTTGCTTTGATGCTAAATTCACTTATAAATGTACCAATGAATATACCCTTTTCATGATAGAAGATATAGATAGATGACAGAGAGAGAGAGAGAGAGAGAGAGAGAGAGAGAGAGGAATATGTATTTTCTCAATAAAGATTTTTCTTTCACTAATGGAAATGAATTTCTTACTTTTAAAAAGATATCCTTTGAAAGCAGTATAGTTCAACTTGACAGCTAGAGGTCCTTGGCAAAGATTACCTTCATGAACTCAGGCATTGTTAAACAGCAGGAAGGGTTCATGGCTCCCATTTTAAAGTCACATGGGTGTAGCTCTAAAAGAATAAACCAATGCAGTTTTCATGGAGAGCTGGTTTCTTTTAAATTTCAAAACTTTCAAAGGTTGTGCTAGAAAGATGGCTCACTGGTTAAGAATGCAGTCTGCTCTTGGAGAGGACCTAAGCTCAATTCTCAGTATCCACTTGGGATGGCTTACAACTGCCTGTAACTCCAGCTGCAGAGGATCCAGCACCCTCTTCTGGCATTCACAGACACCTGTATTCATGTGCACATTCCCACATGCAGACAGACACACATAGTTAAATTAAAAATTAAAATGGATCTTTTTTTAATAAAGCCCTCAAAGGCACATCTACAAAGATGAAGCTAAATGCAACCTTCCTGTTGAGAACTTTGACTCAGTGGCAGTAAACTTTCCTCACAATGCAGCCACTGAATGCCATGGGAGCACTCTGCCCCACACAAGGGAGGACTCTGCCCTACACAGGGGAGGACTCTGCCCCACACAAGGGAGGACTCTGCCCCACACAAGGAAGGACTCTGCCCCACACAAGGGAGGACTCTGCCCCACACAAGGGAGGACTCTGCCCCACACAAGGGAGGACTCTGCCCCACACAAGGGAGGACTCTACCCCACACTCTGCTAGCTCCACTGCCACTGCACAAAGAAATTACTCAAATATGAAATAACAGCATGACAGCTAATTGATGCTATGAATTCCAGTGACACATTAAATATTTTCAGCTAACAATGAGATCATTATGTGTTCTCTTTCACCTCATTTGAACGTATTTAGTGAGTCCTTTCCCAATCCCTAGTTTTTGTTCCACACACAGTAAATAAACATGGATTAAGAATACTTAGTTACGGGGACTGGAAAGATGGCTCACTGGTGTTAAGAGCACCAGGTACTCTTACAGGGGATCCAGGTTCTGCTCCCAGCACTCACATAGTGGCTAACACCCATCCTTAACTGCAGTTCCAGGGGAATCTGATGCCTTCTCCTCCAAGAGCATTGCATGACACTGGTGTGCTTATACACATGCAGACAATACACTCATACCCATAAAATAAAAATAATAATTTTTTTAAAGAATATTTAATATTTAGTTATACTATATCACATCCCTGTGAAAAGGAATGTACAGTCCTTTTTTTCTGTATGTGTATGAATGTACTGTCTGCATGCAAGTTTGTGCACCCGTGTCGTGCAATGCCACGGAGGTCAGAAGAGGGTGTCGGATTCCCCTGGAACTGGAGTTCTCCTGGAATTGGAATTTCAGATGGTTCTCGGCCACCATGTGGGTGCTGGGGATCGAACCCGGGTCCTCTGTAAGAGTGGTTGGCATTCTTAACCACTAGGCCATCTCTCCAGCCCGGAATGTACAGTCTTTAAACATATTGAAAATGCATTATCAGGATTCAGATATTTGAATTTATTTCAAAGCCAAGTACAGGCTGGGCTTGGTGGTGCACACCTTTAATCCCAGCACTCAGGAGGCAGAAACTTGTGTATCTCTGTGAGATTAAGCCCACCTTGCTCTACAGAGTGAGTTTCAGGCCAGCTGAGGCTACAGGAAGACCCTGTCTCAAAAAAAAACCCAAAACAACTAAAAACAAAACAAAACAAATAGCTCTGAGATATGAGGTCTCACATGTTTAGCCTTCGGTGAAATCACCTATGAGCCAATCCTATATGTCCTCTCAAGTTAATAATCTGGTACAAAGAGCTGGAGATGTATCTCAGTTAATAGAGTGCTTGCCTAGCATGCTTGAGGCCTGATCCCTAGCACTACAAATACTGTATGTAGTTGTACATGCCTATAACCCCCGCTGAGAGGTGGAGACAGGAGGATCTAAAGTTCAAGATCAGCTTCAGCCACATAGTGAGTTCAAGGCCAGAAAGGTCTACATGGGACCATGATGATGACGATATCTTGGGTAAGCTATTATATTACACACAGCTAAGCTTTACAATTTTTGCTGCCCTGTGGCCTTTCTTTGGTCTATTGAATGAAGGGTACTATATTGTTACTGAAGACAGGGCTGGAAAGTGGGGATAAGAGGCTGGCCTCTTGTTTGTTGATAATCTGAAGTCACTATGGCAATTCTTTATTCCATCATAAAGAAGAAAATGAGGAAAGGCAGAAGTTAGTTATTTTGACAAGTTGTAAGACAGGAGAGAAATGAGCATCACTGCCCTGTGAAAGAAAAGGACCTGTATGAGAGTAAGCTAAGCCATGTGGAGGAAAAGATCCCCCACTTCTTCCAGAATTCCCATAGTGTTATGACTATTGGAGGACCAGAGGCAGACCACATATGTGGCAAGGACATAGGTGAATCACCATGTGCACTACACAGGAACATGGAATGGACATGGAAGGGTTGTGCTTCCAGTGGTAACTACCAGGGAGATCTGTCTTATACTCCTATGTAGAATTACCAGGGGAAGTTCAAACACAGACTCTGCAAGTGACTGCTGGGGTGGAGTGTGTGCGGGCCGGCATGTCAGCCCACGGGGTTCTGGGAGCTGGGAGCTGAGATTCAAACACAGACGTTGCAGGCCACTGCTGGTGCAGAGTGTGTGCAGACTGGTGTGTTGGCACAGAGGGTTCTGGGAGCTGGGAGCTGCGGGCGACTGCTGCCCAAGCAGCTGGGGCAGAGGGTAAGCAAGCAACCCCACCCTCACCCCCAGTGTTCAGAAGGTGTCATCTGGGTTGTTACCCACCCAGCCCTTGCAGAACAGAAAGGGAAGTGTGAACTATACTTTCCAATATATAACCAAAATTGAAAGCCTGAAACCTAGACAAGTCAACACTCCATACATAAGGAGAATACAACGAAGGCACCAGAAGGAATCAAAGAGAGCAATCCTTCAACAAGGTGAAGATGCATTCAAGATTCGCATCAGAATACAGGGAAAAGGCAAACCACATGCCAAGAGCACAAGGGAAGAACAATATGAGAAAAGCACAGAATAACTCCACACCAAACTCTACAGAGCCTGTGGAGGACTCCTACAATGGGATCTCCCTAGAGGTAAACCAGGACACAGATTGTAGAATAACAATCACAGATATATTCAAAGAAATCATAGAACTAAGGGGAGAGAATGAAAAACTCAGAAAGGACCTAAAGGAAGACAAGGACAAACTTCGGAATGAACTAAAAGGAGAAAATGACAGACTCCGGAAAGAGCTAGAGGGACAAAATGACAAATTCCAGAAGTAGAAACACTGAAAAGATCCCATGCTGAAATAAAAAGGAAACCAATGAGCAAAACAAGGAGCTACAAGAAAAGATTGAGAAGCTCCAAAAGGAAGTGGAAATAGTAAAGAAAACACAGGAAGAAATGAAAAAGGAAATTGAACAGTCATCCAATCAAGAGGAAAGAATAGGAAAACTCCTCAGAAGCAGAATGGAGGAAGCAGAAAAAAGAATATCAGACCTAGAAGATAACACAGAACAACAGAAAAGCTCAAGTAAAGACTATGAAAAATTTAAAAATACACAAGAGTTGAACAACCAGGAAATGTGGAACACTATGAGAAAGATCAAACCTCTCCATCATAGAGATAGAGGAAGGAGGAGAATCCCAAGAGAATGGTATTGATCAGATTGTCAACAGAATAATGGATGAAAATTTCCCCAAATTAAAAAAAAGACAAACCCATACAAATACAAGAAACACAAATAACACTAAATAGACTAGACCAGAAAAGAATATCCCCCCTCCATATCATAGTCAAAATGCTAGACACCCAAAACAAAGACTAAATTCTGAAAGAAAAACAACAAAGTTCTGAAAGAAAAACAAGTTACATAAAAGGGGAACCCATCAGAATTATACCTGTTTTTTTCAGTGCAAACTATGAAGTCTAGAAGAATGTGGACCAAGTTATTCCCTGTGCTAAACAACTACAAATGCCAACCCAGGTTACTATACCCAGAAACAAAAGTGTCAATTCTAGTTGAAGGACAGAGGAAAATCTTCCATGACCTAAACAAGATAAAGGAAAACCTGTCCGGCAAACCAACCCTTCAGAAGGAAACTTGAAGCAATTCAAAGGACAGAGGTGAGGAGCAATTTACCCAGGCACCTGAAAGAGAAATTAATAAAAGTAAAAAAATGCAGAAGTAGAAGAAGTAGAAACCTAGATTAAAAGTTAAATGAATAATAAGGTAAAAAGGAAAAGCACCCATCCTTTTACTCATACCTTAAAATATAATGGACTTAAACTCTCCCATCAAAACCCCAACAATAGCTAGGCGTCGTGGTGCATGCCTTTAATCCTAGCACTTCGGAGACAGAGGCAGGCAGATCTTTGTGAGTTCAAAGCCAGCCTGGTCTACAGAGTGAGTTCCAGGACAGCTGGGGCTACAGGGAGACCCTGTCTCGAAAAGACCAAAAATAAATAAATAAATAAATAAATAAATAAATAAATAAATCCTTAAAAAAAAAAGGAGGGAGCTGGAGAGATAGCTTAGCAGTTAAGAGTGCCGACTGCTCTTGCAGAGGACCCAGGTTCGATCCCCAGCACCCACATGGAGGCTGAGAACTGTCTGTAACTCCAATTCCAGGAGAACTTCAGTTCCAGGGGAATCCGACACCCTCTTCTGACCCCTGCAACATTGCCCAACACGGGTGCACAAACCTACATGCAGACAGTACATTCATACACAGAAAATAAATAAATAAAAATTAAAACAAAACAAGGCATAGACTGGGAGAATGGATTAGGAAACAGAATCCATCAATATGCTGTCTGCAAGAAACTCATCTCACCCTCAAGGATAGGCACCAACTCAAAGTGAAAGGATGGAAAAAATATTCCAAGCAAATGGTACCAAAAAGAAAGCAGGAGTTGCTATTTTAATATCAGACAAGATAGACTTCAAAGTAGAAGCAATTAGAAGAGACAAAGAGGGCTATTATATCCTTATCAAAGGTAAAATTAACCATGAAGACTTCACAATCATGAATATATATGCACCAAACTCTGGTGCACGGACCTGTATAAATACAACTCTACAGGACCTCAAGGCACAGATTAACCCCAGCACACTCATAGTAGGGGACTTCAATACCCCACTGAGTCCTTAGGACAGATCAACTGGACAAAGAATAAACAGAGAGACATCTGAACTGAACAATACAATACAGGACATGGACCTCACAGACATCTTCCAAATATTCCACCCAAGCATCAAAGAATATACTTTCTACTCAGCACCCCAAAAAACATTCTCCAAAATGGACCACATACTTGGACACAGAAAAAAAACCTCAACAAATACAAAAAAATTGAAATAATTTCATGCATTCTATCAGACCATAGTACAATAAAGGTCAATATCAATACCAGGATAAGTTCTGCTATCTACACGAACACATGGACACTAAACAACACAGTCCTAAATAATGAATGGGTCAAGGAGGAAATAAAGAAAGAAATAAAAGCATTCCTGGAACTAAACGACAATGACAGTACAACACAATAAAACTTTTGGGACAGTTTAAAAGCAGTCCTAAGAGGGAAGTTTAAAACCCTAGGCGCCTATATTAAAAAAACAGAAAGAGCACAGATAAATGAGCTAACACTGCAGCTAAAAACACTTAAAAGACAACAACAAATAAACCCTAAATGCAAAATACAGGAAGAAATAACAAAAATCAGAGCAGAAATTAATGAAATAGAAACAAAGAAAACAATACAATCAATGAATCCAAAAGTTGGTTCTTTGAGAGAATAAACAACATAGACAGACCCCTAGCCTAGTTAACCAAAAGAAAGAAAGAGCAACTCCAAATCAGTAGAATTCACAACAGACAATGAAAAAGATCCACACAATCATACGGGAATACTTCAAAAAACCTATACTCTACTAAATTTGAAAACCTAAGAGAAATGGATGAATATCTGCAATCCGGAGAATCGCCAAAGCTAAACCAAGAAGAGATTGACAGCTTAAACAGACCCATAATATATGAAGAAATTTAAAATGTAATGAGACCTCCCAACTAAAAAAAGCCCAGGTCCAGATGGTTTCACAGCAGAAATCTATAAAACATTTAAAGAGGACTTATAACCATTATTACTCAAACTGTTCAAAAGGATACAAGCAGAGGGAAATCTCCCAAATTATTTCTATGAAGCCAGCATTATTCTAATACTAAAATCAGGCAAGGATGCAACCAAAAAAGAGAACTACAGACCCATCTCATTAATGAACTCAGATGCAAAAATTTTTAACAAAATACTTGCAAACTGCATACAGACCCACATCAAAAAGATCATTTACCATGATGAAGTCAGATTCATACCAGAGATGCAGGGATGGTTCAACATAAGAAAATCAGTAAATATCATAAAACACATAAGTGGACTGAAGGATAAAAACCACACAATCATCTCAATTGATGCAGAAAAAGCCTTTGACAAAATTCAGCATCCCTTCACGATTAAAGTACTAGAGGGAATTGGACTGGAAGGATCATTGTTCAACATAATCAAAGCCATATATAAGAAACCCACAGCCAGCATCATCCTAAATAGAGAAAAGTTAGAAGGATTCCCATAAAGGTAGGAACCCCACAATGCTGCCCCTTGTCACCACTCCTCTTTAAATAGTGCTTGAAACACTGGCTATGGCAATAAGGCAAGAAAAAGTAATTAAAGGAATACTAATTGGAAAAGAGGAAGTAACACTATCCCTTTTTTCAGACAATATGATAGTTTACCTAAGGGATGCTAAAAACTCCACCAGAAAACTACTATAAACAATTAAGAGTTTTGGTAAAGTGGTGAGATACAAAATTAACCTAGGAAAATAAGGAGCCTTTCTTTACACCAACAAACAACTGAAGAAGGAATACAAGGAGACCTTCCCACTCACAATCACCTAAAAAATAATAAAATACTTGGGAACAAAACTAACCAAAGATACCAACAACCTCTACAACAAAAATTATAAACTCCTGGAGAAGGAGATTGAAGAAGGCATCAGAAGATAGAAAGACCTCCCATGCTCATGGATTGGAAAAATTGATATAGTAAAATGTCCATTCTACCCAAATTAATATATAGATTCAATGCAATTCCAATTAAAATCCCAAGAACATTCTTCACAGACTTAGAAAAAAATTCTCAAATTCATGTGGAACAACAAAAGACCCCAAATAGCCAAAGCAACCCTGAGTGAAAAAGAGCAATACAGGGGGAATTTCTATACCAGACATCAAACTATACTACAGGGCTATAGTCATAAAAATAGCCTGATACTGGTACAAAAACAGACCTGTAGACCAATGGAACAAAACTGAAGATCCAAACTTGAGCACATACAATTACAGCCACCTCATATTTGACAAGGGGGCCAAAAAGACTCAAGGGAGGAAAGACAGCATCTTTAGCAAATGGTGTTGGCAAAACTGGATCACCACTTGTAGAAGAGTAAAATTAAACCCCTACCTCTCACCCTATACAAAAATCAACTTCAAATGGATCAAAGACCTCAATGTGAAGCCCAAGACTCTGAAGGTGATAGAAGAAAAAGTTAGCAGCAACCTACAAGACATAGGCATAGGAAAAGGCTTTCTAAATCAGACAGCAACTGCACAGGAAATAAGGTCAACAATTGACAAGTGGGACCTTATTAAACTCAAAGGTTTCTGTACAGCAAAAGAAACAATCAGGGAAGTGAAGAGAAAACCCACAGAGTGGGAGGAAACCTTCACTGCTGATACATCTGACAGAGCATTAACTTCCAGAATATATAAATAATACTAAAAAAAAATAAAAAAAAAAAACAAAGGAAGAAAAAAATGACTCAACTCAAAGATGGAGTAAAGAGTGGCAGGGGAGACTTCACAAATGAGAAAATAGAAGGGGCTAGAAACTCTTATAAAGTGTTCAATGTTGCCTTAATAATTAAGGAATGAAAATTAGAAACCACTTTAGATATCATCTCAACTCTGATAAGGCTGGCAAGGATCAGAAAACGAATGAATAAAACAAAATGCTAGAGAGGTGTGGGGGAAGAAAGGGAACATTCATCCACTGCTAGTGGGAATGCAAACTTGACCCAACTACGGTGGAAGACAGTGTGAAGAACATTAAAAGATCAAAATGAGCTTACCACCTAGACCAGCCATACCACTCTGGGTATAATAACCGACAGACTCCATCCTACGCAAGATACATGCACATCCAATGTTTTATGCAGCGCTTTTCACAAGTAACGAAGGCTTGGGAACCAACCCAATCCCTCAAATGATGGTTAGAGGAAATGTGAACACATTCACACAATGGAGTTCTATGCAGGTAAAGAAAGAGTGAATCAATGAACTTTCAGGTAAATGATGGAACTAGAAGATCATTATGCTAACGTGAAGTAACACAATCCAGAAGTGCTAGTGGCCAAATTGCTGGTTGTGTGACAAGAACTGGAGTAACGTTAATGTTATAGTCTTCATGATATCTAAATGACAAATGTGGTCTTGTATTGTGAATCCCTAACAGGTTCTAGGAAGCTGACCTCCCCAATTTATTTTCAGAGCTTGGGTTTTTGGTATATGATGGAAGGGTATGTGTGCATCTTTTCACCGAATAATATCGCACGATTTCAAAATGGAACGAAGACGCAAATCAACGAAAAATATGATATGGAACTCCAAATCACTGTCATATTTTCCACAAGAGGATTAATTTTAATGATAAGTGCAATGTAAATAGGCTGCGTGGCAGCTTAGAGCCTTTCTTTGTGGATAACTACCATACTTAAGTGCCCATACCAATTTGGGCGAGGGACCTAAGGGATAACTTTGTTCCTTGCCCTCAGAGGTCAAACCAAGTCTTAGGGATTATTCATGGGGGCATCTTTGAAATGACCTGCAAATGTAGGTCCACCAGTCTTCCTGTTTAGGAAGGTCTTGGAGAGCCACTAATGGGACTTCGGCCAAGTGTCCAGTCTATATAAAGAGGAAAGTCTGATCACGCTTCAGAACAGATAGCCTAGCCATGAGCGTGGTGGTGCACAATTTTAATCCTAGAACTCTGGGAGGCAGAGGAGGTGGAACTCACTGTGATGTTTCAAGGCCAGCCTGGTCTACAGAGGTGAGTTCCAGACAGCAGAGTTACAGGGAGACCCTGTCTCAGAAAGACAAAAAAGAAAGAAAGAAAGGAAGGAAGCAAGAAGGAGCGAAGGAAGGGAGGAAGGAGGAAGAGAACGCAGAGAAAGAAAGAAAGAAAGAAAGAAAGAAAGAAAGAAAGAAAGAAAGAAAGAAAGAAAGAAAGAAAGAAAGAAAGAAAGAAAGAGAAGAAGAAAAGAAAAGGAAGCCTGGTCTAGCAAGACCTGATTTTGTCCTGGAGTAGATGGAATTGGTAAATGAAAAGGTGAATGGAGCAAGGCACTCCCACCCTCCTCCCCCCTAAAAAACTCCAAGAGACCCCTGAGGACCAGATCCTCAACTAACCTTGAGAAAACAAAAGCCTTGGTTAATCTGGGCTAACTGTGTGGCCTTAAGCATCCAAAGGGAAAATACAACCAGAAATAATCAGTAAGACCAGAGAAACTGTACTACAGACATAAAACTTGAGATCTTAGTAAAAAGACAAAAAGAAAAAAGAGAGAGTACTTTTGTTTGGCCTGTCTTCAATTCTTACTGGCAAGTGCATCTACTCCGTGACCGCCACTGCTTTTGGCACCCCTCGAAGACATGAGACACAGTTTTTTAACCTTCCAATATGGACTGAAGACTCATGTCTCTCCAAGAATCCTCCAAATCTTCAATGCCAGATGGGGACTACTGAGATACCCAGCTTATGGACTAAACAGCTAAGGGGCTATCAGCCCCATCAGAATAGACTGCCATTGTTGGACTTCCTGGGCTGTATCATGGAGGCCAGTACAGGGGGATCAAGACAGGATGAGTACTTACTGGACTTCATTTGGGGGACCATGGGAGGGAAAGACCCCAATGTGGAGCAAAAGTGCAGGATTGATGGTGGTTTGGGATTGCCAAGGAGGTACCTTTGAGCACTTCCTTAAGGAAAATATGCCATCTTTTAGGAATGAAAAAAATCCTCCAATTCAAGTGATGCATGTATGTATGTATGTATGTATGTATGTATGTATGTATATGTATATGTATATGTATATATACTGTAGCAATACAAGTTAGAGAGAACAACAACAAAAGAACTGAAAAAAAGACTCAGAAATAGATGCAGGACATATATGGCAGAGTGCAGGGACTCGGGTGGGGTGGGGGGCATGGAAAGGGAAGTGACTAGATTTGACTGAGAAATGATGTATGACTTATGGAAAAAGTTTTATAACAATAAAAAAAATTTTTTTTAAGAATTACCGGGAAACATGCAGTAGACTTGGGGTCCCTTGCAGGAAAGGGGTACATGTGGACATATCAGAAAAGCAAAACTAATAAAATCTCAATTATTGAAGGAATGGGATTGGTTATGAGTATAGGATAGTAGGTTCCAGAGGATACTTGACTCTGCTCTCTATTCCATTACAGTTTCCAACTCCTCTGTTAGCAAGATAATATGTAAGTTATAGAGATTCATTCAGTCTTCAGAATTTTGAGACACTGTGAATGTATCTCAGAGCTTGCAAGGGGAAAATGGCTATGGATCACTGAGGACATTATAATTAGTGCTGGCATACACAGCTGGAACACAATACCTCCTTCATTACAACACTTCCTTACGTTCTCTAACTCATTTCTATGATTTTGTGCTCATTCCCAAGTTTGCATTAGAGGGCCCTGCCCATCTTACCCTCATTCTTCTTACTGCCGTCTTTCTGGGTGTCACACCACCTGTGTCTTCAGATTCTGTGCCATACTGAGCCACACGATCAGCTCGATGCCTACTTAGAAGTTTCAGTATGTTTTGGCCCAAAGTACTGATACTATGCATTTCTGATTTTTATGAGAATTTCTATGAGAATTAAACAGAATATGCATGCATTTCTTAGTATAGAATCTGGAATTCAATAAGCACTCATTAAAAGACTTGTTTGCACATGTGTCACCTAAATATATTAGGAGTGTTTCTGGAAGTATAGCCCACCTAATAATTGATGCCCTATATCACTAAGTCCACCATTCTATGCCTCCTTCCAGCCTCTCTGGAGCCTAGAACTTGATAATTGCACTAGAAAGACTATTGAACATATATAATGTGATGTTAGTTAGTGCCTTCCGGAATGTGTGAGAATTTTATATTACAAATTCTTTTAAACCCAGATTTTTCAAATTTCCTTGATTTGTAAGATTAAGAATCTTAATATCTTGCACAGGGGGAGAATCAACAGCATGGTAGGATCCATTAACATTTAGAATCACCCAGGATTGTGACATTCACTACAAAAAGGTGAACCAATAGGGGTCTACTGGCTCCATTTCCAGCCTACTTTGATCAGAACTAAGGTTTCACTACAACCATTTCCCTTGGACATTAGGTACTGGTAAAACATAATACATCTTATCAGCACTGAAGAGCATCCAAATGCTGAAAAGAAGAGAATACCACAGTCTGAGGAAACTCCCATTCAACAGAATACAATGCCTCCCTTCCGTGAAGGTCATAGAATAAAATACAAGCCCAGTAATTAGAGAATGTGGATTTATTCGAGTGTTACAACCATTTCAATATCACACCAATATATTTTGTCCCTTTAAACAAACAGTTTTGGTAAAGGTATTATTTAAATAGTCAAAATAGATAATCTCAAAAAAGAATACTGTTTTATCCGCTGTTAGAGTGATTTACATTTAAGGTGATTTACATTTAATTCAAGATTTCTTCAAGACAGTAGCCTATGACTTGCTCCTTTGGTTGTGGTTTAGCAAGAAAATTAATGTCTCCAAAGTACTAAGGAACAGAAGTAGGTTAGTCCATGGTTTATTGTCCAGGCACTTGCAGAAATCTAGGCAGGACTTTCCTCAAGGAGACTGAGTTTCCTGTGCACACAATCAGCAGTGCTTGGGTGGCTGTGGTCTGGCTAATGAATCGAGAAATTTAAACAGGAAAGGATTAAAGGAGTGCTGTGAAGGAGGCTTCACTAAGCACATTGATCTCCTATAAGCCAAATAATGATACACTGTGAAGACATTGGTTTCATCTGGTATATTTACCAACTATGCCAAAGTGTTTGGTATAGTTGGTAAATGTACAAAATGCAGTGAGAATAAGATCCTTGCATTAATTATCCAACACGAATGTTCTTTCATCATAATAATCTTGAATTTGAGCATTTTCTTATTAAAACAGATATTGTACCAGATTAAATAAATCTTTACTGATAAACACATTTATACTTACATGCATGTGTGTCTGTACATATCTAGATAGATAGATGATAGAGATAGATAGATAGAGATAGTATGTAGAGAGAAAGAAGCAAAGAGAGAGACAGAAAGGTAAGAAATAGTTTTGGTTTTGAATGGAGTACACGGATTTCATTCATTAAACCTCAAGTGCAGAATGAATAGAAGGTAGCTTCTTGGACTGGAGAGATGGCCTAGCGGTTAAGAGCACCGACTGCTCTTACAGAGGACCTGGGTTCAATCCCCAGCACCCACATGGCGGCCGAGAACCATCTGAAACTCCAATTCCAGGAGAACTCCAGTTCCAGGGGAATCTGAGACCCTCTTCTGACCTCCGCGGTGTTGCACAACACGGGTGCACAAACCTACATGCAGACAGTACATTCATACACATACAGAAAATAAATAAAATTTAAAAAATATATAAAAAAAATAAAAGAAGGTAGCTTCTTGCTTAACTTGGCCTTGGTACTGAGACGAGACTACAGAATCAAGTGATTTTCCCTGTAGATGGAGTAAAACATGGTGAAACGAGTAAATTCTAGAGAGTTGAGGATTTTTTTACTTTTTTCATTGAAGTTTTGTGCAATTCATACTACATTTCTCAGTCCAATTTTAGACTCATTCCCCTTTCCATGCCCGCCACGCCACCTGTGATCACACATTTTGCCATACATGTCTCACATCTTTTTTTTCAGTCTTTTTAAGTTTATCTGTACAGAGGTTTATTGTTTTGGGCTGAAGTTTACTGTTTCAGTCAGTTCTTTGACTCAATCCTTTTGTTGTTGTTCCCTCCAATTTGTATTGCTCCAAAATATACGTATATGCTTTTCATATGTATACCAAAATTATGACGTCTGAAAGTAAACTGTATATTAATTCCAAAACATGGTTAGGAATTCACATTTCCCCTTTAATTTTGTATTACTCTAAAGTTTGCATACTTCCCTCCCCCACATAAAACCATTTACAAAGTCGGAAAATAAGGGTCGTTATAGATCAGACTCCAAACAGTTCAGGGTATTCATATTATAATGGTTGCTTTCAGGTAAAAAGAAAAAAAAAAAGACAAAAAAAAGTATCTATATATATATATATATATATCTATATACTATATATATATTCATTGCTCAGTTTGCCTTGCTATTAGGTATTTGGTGCTAGCATCCACAGATGAGGGATACCATTTGTCATTTGTTTTTCTGGGACTGTGTTACTTCACTTAGCATAATGTCTTCTAGTTCCATTCATTTACCTGCAAAGTTCATGATGTCATCTTTCTTTACTGCTGCATAGAACTCCATTGTGTAGATGTATCACATTTTCTCTATCCACTCATTGGTGGAGGGGTATTTGGGTTGGTTCCAGCTCTTCGATATTGTGAAGAGAGCTGCAATAAACATAGATGGTGCATTTATCTTTACAGTAGGATGAGTCTTGTGGGTATATACCCAGGAGTGGTATGGCTGGTCAGGTGGTAGGCTCATTTTGAGTCTTTTTAAGGGTTCTCCACACTGTTTTCCACAGTAGTTGTATGAGTTTACATTCCCACCAACAGTGGAAAAATATGGAATGCTTCACGAATTTTCATGTCATCCTTGTGCAGGGGTCATACTAACCTCTGTATCTTTCCAACTTTAGTATATGTGCTGCCAAAGTGAGCACGGAGAGTTGAGATTTTTATCGTAACATTTGATACATAACATTATAATAGCTATATCAATATCAATGAATTGGTGTTTTTAATCCTTGAGACAATCAGCAGTTTCATTGATCCAGGGCTGAATAGATCGTGTCTTCCAGTGACCCTTACTATGAAGAGCCTGGCTGTTAGTCTCAGCCTTGGCCCTGTGCAATACCACTGACTTGATGGATCGCGAGTTATAATGTGATTTTCATGCCAATGGAGTTTTAATTTTAGAATAGTGTAGAAAAGTCATGCAGTGTGTATATGTTCATATATGGGATATCATTTAGTTGGAAAAAAAACTTTCTTCTGTGTACTTCTTTAAAAATGGCAAGCATCATTGCACTATAATAACAGCAAGACATCTTTCCAAAGAGCCAGTGGGGAAAAACATTCTAAGGCAAAATCTTTCACAGTATCATTGTTATTTACAGAATATCATGCTTCCAAAAGGACCGTGTATTATAATCTGTAAGTAGTGTTATAACCCCGGGACTTCTGTTTTCACTTAAAATCAACTTTAGCAAGGTTTAATTTGGTCTTTTGTTTTGGTTTTTTGTTTGTTTTTAAATATAATTTTGGGGGTTTTTTTGGGGGGGAGAGCATCCCCCTGTAGTCCCAGCTGGCCTGGAGCTCACTATGTAGACCAGGCTGGCCTTGAACTCATAGAGATCCGCCTGCCTCTGCCTCCCAAGTGTTGGGATTAAAGTATGTGCCACCACACCAGGTTCAAGATTTAATTTGTATATAATAAAATCCAGTTTTGAGTAGACAGTTCTGTTGAACAAGCTTTATCAATGCTCAGCAAGCACGGGACATTTCTAGAACCTCAAGTGCTGTGCAGCACACTCTTCCCCAAACTTTTCTTCCTCTGCTCTGACACCCTCGCCATTCTTGCTTCTACCTACAGGCCATGGTTCAGCATCAGAGTTATGCCCAGTTTTGAGCTTTTCTCACATTCTGTACAAATAAGCACAGCATTTGTTGGGAATAGAGACACATGGAAATTGTTTGTTTTTATTCTATGTTGCTGTGCATGTAGATTCTATTGTTATGTAATTTTATGTTTATGCCCATCTCATGAGAAGAATACTTTCAATACTATTGCTTTCACATTTCAGTTTACCTAGTTTTGTGGCATAGCTGTCACTTTAAATTGTATAATATCCTCAAGACTCCTCTTCTTTTAAATGGAGATAATACCCACTTGCAGAACATCAAAGACAAAAATCACATGAATGATTGATCCTCTGTAGTCAGACATTCACTGTCAGGGTACTGGACACTGCTCACTCTAATAGTTTTTGCTTCGAAGACCATTTCTGGTCATCCTCAGCACCATCACTTGGTTTCAAGGGTCATTGTGAATGTATGGCAGAAGTTAGTGAAAACTATAGCTATTCATACATAGCACACAATTTGCTTGGAAATGGCACAGGGGAAAAACTGGTCCCCTTTCAGGGTTCTTAGTCTCATTCATAAAAGACTTTAAGAACAGACTTAAACAGAAGCTTTAGGACAATTTTATTAGAATTTAAAGAAAAATCCTTAGAGCAGCCAAGCTCTAAAATTCAGCAGCTGCCCTTAGGAGGAAAATAGAGAGACAAAGGAAAAACAAAAACAAACAAACAAACAAACAAACAAAAAAACAGGAAACCATGTGGTTTAGAGTCTGCATGGAGGTCAAATACCATGCTGAGTGGCAAGGAGAGGAAGGGAGTACTGGGAATGCCACAGAAAAAGTAAAGTAGCAGGAAACACTGGGGCAGCCCAATTAGCATGGCTAGAAAAGAGACATAAAGAAGAAAATGGGGGGCTGGACAGATGGCTCAGTGGTTAAGGGCACTGGCGGCTCTTGTAGAGGTCCTGGGTTTGGTTCCCAGCACCCATATTGTGGCTAACAGCCATCTGTAACTCCAGTTCCAAGAGATCTGATGCCCTCTTCTGACTTCTGTGGGCATTGCACAACACCGGTACACTTACATACATGCAGGCAATACACTCATATGCATAAAAATAAAAAGACAATAAAAAATAAAATGTGAAAAAAGAAGAAAAGGAGAGGTATGTTTTTCAGAAAAATGGGCGACTCACTGAGAGCCATGAGGAGAGGGGATTCTGACCGG
The DNA here is from genome assembly GCA_009823505.1 of Rhizomys pruinosus. Classification (NCBI taxonomy): domain Eukaryota; kingdom Metazoa; phylum Chordata; class Mammalia; order Rodentia; family Spalacidae; genus Rhizomys; species Rhizomys pruinosus. Next base: position 1,123,998 of record VZQC01004208.1, read on the forward strand.
AAAACTTCACTGTCTCACTAACCCACTAGGTATTCCACCCATCTTTTTAGCATGACTTAACATGACTAGGTGATTGACCCTAGAAAACTGGAAAGTTACTGCTTTACCCGGACCAGGGATTCTTAATTGTCTTGACCGGATTTCTCTTACCGGGCAATTTTTGCTACCGTAGCAGAAGAAAATAATCCTTCCCCTCTGCTTTTGTTGTTCCTGCTGCTGCTGCTTGTTTATTTTTGTTTTGTTTTGTTTTGTTTTGTTAACAAGTGGTAGTCATGTTCATCTACCCAACCAAAGTCTTTATAGCATACTGCTGAGAGGGTTGATGTTGGATTATTTCCCTCCCATCTAAAGCACATAGGGAAACTATTTATTGACAGGTCCAAATATTGGAAGAATTTCAACCCCTAGCCTTTAAATCAGGAGACAAATATCTTGACCTAAAATGACCACTAATATTGTCATCAGAATATTTGGGGTTCTTATTATAGGCTTTTAGTCTTTGTTGGCTTCTAGAGATAAGAATTTAAGATCAGATTCAGAGGCAATGTTGTAGGGAAAGCTTCCCAGAGAGTGCACACCAGGAAGCCCCTGGACTCTGACCTCTAGTCAAGAACTGAGGACAGGAAGGTCACCAACATCCCAGAAGTCAGTTCTTAAGAAAATTCTGCAAAGCCACTGGAGAGTCCTTGGAACAAATCTATATGTCTCGTGGGTCCCAAGAGGGAGCCCGCCTTTGTAGCTCTGCTGTAGGGAGACACAGGTTGGGAGCAGCCCTGGGAGAAGGTGCCATGCGCACCTTGGCGGAAGGTGCAAATGCAATGAAGGATGTCAGAGCTCAACTGCTTGGGGCACAGAAAGAGTTACCCTGTGACCACAGCAAAGCTTTCCAAATTTAATGAGAATGAAACTCACTTAGGGGATTTCATTAAGATGCTAATCCTGTCTCAGAATGATTGAGAAGGCTGAGGAGGGACCAGCTCTAACAAGGCCACAGGAACCCCTCATGCCAGCAGTACAGGCACCACAGGTTAATTTAGGACAGTAGGGACACTTAGAGATGGGTTAGTCCATATTTGTACATCCATTGCTTCTCTATTCATTTACAACCAAGTCACCGTATAGATCATGACTTTGTGTCATATATGATCATCCCCAGACCAATAACCTATGAGCAGCAGCCTTCTGAGATCATGTGTAAAGGATGCCAGGTAGCTTTTCATAATAAATAGCTAGTGTTTTAAAGTCCACCTTTGTCATAGAATTGGAGATATATTATGGTCAGCAGATCAGATGACCCATTGAAATGATAGTTTGCACACCCAGTACCCAAGAAGAAGATCATGCCACACTCGGGGGTTCACAGTGGATAGTACCTGGGATGGCAGGAAACAGAGGGGGACAAAACATAGTTAAGGGCTTGTACTGTGGTTTCACAAGAAGGAATGAGTGAAGCAATAAGTGGCCTTCGAAATGGCTATTTTGAATTCTTGGTATAGGGGTTTCTTTGGTTGACTAGTGTTTGGCCCTGGGTGCAGCAAACACATACGTAGTGATGCTGAGTGAGCCTGCATGATAAAAGAGACAGAGAAAGGACTCTGGGTTGGCTGGTTTGTTTTTAAATGTACACCACTGGGGGAAGGTATTCTGCCTTAGGAGGGATGGAGGGTGAGTTAGAAGAGGGGTCCAGGCATTGTATCCAGCTGTCTGGAACAAGGCGGGCATGCCTGGCACTTGCAGGTAGGGCAGAGGAAAAGCCATCAGATTTACAGAAGCTAACACATCGTTGATGCAGCCATTGGCTTTGTTTCCGAAATGAGTGGAGGCACAAAGAGCCCTTAGGTACCTGCTCATCATAAGCATTACTATGTACACCAAGTGGGTTTTCTCTAGATTTGTTACACCCCTAGGAAAAGCATTTTCAAGTCAGATTAAGAATGTTCTTCCTTTCTCATGGCTTTCCTAACATTCTTGAATAAAGTCTCATTCAAATCCTTGCTTTTATACCAATAGCAGCCAATTAAAATAACCCTTACTTTCTCTAAGAGAATTGAAGCTGCCTTGTCTTCAACTCTCTACAGCTCTGCTCCTCAAACACTGCTTTGTGGAAAGCTGAGATACGCCTCTGCTTAGATAAGTGCTTAGGAGAGAAGCTGAGCACAGCCCACAGAGCTAATGTCCATTAGCACCTACAGTAACGTGGAGCAGCCCCTCTTCTCAGCCAGCACTGTCTCTTTCACAGTGTATGTTCTAGTTTTGTGGTGACCTCATGGTGTAAGCCTGATTCAGTGTTAATGGACTTTAAGTTCTCACTGTCTAGGAATGTTCTGGAAGCTACTGTAAGAAGACTGGGCTGTCAGGATCAATAGGCCAACATTACTAAATAAGATAGGAATATGAATAGAATCATGCACAGGAAGTTTCCAGAAAGGTGAGTTTACAATATTAAACTTCACAGGAGCACTCATCTCAGGACATTTACAAGAAATAAGACTCACATAAGAAAGCCGTATAGATTTAACGAAGGAGCACCAGCTCAGCTGACTGACTCCCCTTACTTAGGAGACACTTGGAAAAGCAGCCCAGGGCACAATGAAATCCTTGAATGGAAACCTGTTTGTCAGTCAACTTGTTTTGATGGGGAGGTCAGAAATGGGCCCCACGCCCATGCCAGAAAGTAACATTTCTACCCTCAGTCATCTCTAGCAACCACTGAAAACAGCAACCACAATAGGGAGTCAAAGAATTGCCAGCTGTGAGGAGGCAAACCTCAGCTGCCCAGTATGGCTCAAGGGCAATGAGAATAAATCAGAGCAGAGCCTTCTGTATTCCCAGACCAGCCACTTCCCCGACACCCCGACTTTGAACAGCAGTGATTTGAAATTTCTGGAGTGTGGTTTCATGGGAAAGCCCAGCCAGGCTAATTCAGAAGATCTGTTCTCCCACTGTTAAAATCTTCTAGACCAACTCCTGGGGCTCAGAACAAATCAGGGCCAGCCACTCACCCTACTTATGAAAAACTAAGATAGAAGAGCAAGGCAAGAATTAAATTTTCACCATGATCATTCAGGGAGGACAGGGAAATCAAGTATCTCATAACCCTGTCCTTCAGCAAACTGAAGGCAATTTGGGGATTGGATACGAAGTCGCCTCCATTTGAAACGAAGGAAGTTGCAGGTGCTCCAGGGACCACCAGGGGGCGATCGCCACATGCTTCACAGGTTCTTAACCTGTCTGGCCCGAGATCACAGAAGAATCCTGGCCCCAAGAGAAGACAGCTGCTTCCTGCTTAGACCAGTCTCACTCCGGCACACTGTCCCTGCAAATTTGAAATTACCTTAACTGTTCTGCTGTGTTCAGTCTTAGAAGGGATGAGTGCCAGATTTAAAGGAATACCCCCTTAAATAATTAAGATGTTGGGGCTGGAGAGATGGCTCAGAGGTAAAGAGCACTGGCTGCTCTTGCAAAGGACCCAAGTTGAATCCTAACGGTCACATGGCAGCTATCCCATATGTAACTCTAGTTCCAGGGGATCTGACACCTTCTGACCTCAGGGGACATTTCAACACACCAGTACACTTAAATACATATGCAGGCAATACATTCATACATAAAATAAAAAGTAATAAGTAAATAAATATAAAACAGATCAGCAAACACTTTTTTGAAAAATTATTAAGATGTCTAAGTGTAAAGTTGAGCGAAAATCTGACCCGAAGTTTAAGGAAAGGCATCGGATAGGACGTGAGAGCAGGGATCTCAGGCTACCCCATAGTCTCTGCAGGCCCAGGTGAAGACTGCTTTTTAGGTAAAGCAGCTTCTGAGTCCTGTCATTTTACTGCCCAGCTCTGCCATTTTATGCAGGTGGCCAACTTTGGTCAAGTCAGAAATCCCCATTTTTCCCTGGGATTTCAATGAAGACCTAGATTAGGTAATGAACAACCATAAAGCGCTTTGTAAAGCCATACCTACCTTTCCAAAAGGAGATTAATTCCCAGACCTGAATCTTTCTTACATTTGTCTTTCTTTCCTTCTTTCCCTCCATCCCCCCTTCCTTCCCTCTCTGCCTCTGTCCATCTATCCCTCCTTTTTTCTGTTTTGATTTTAATATTTTATTTATGTTTATTTCCTATGTGTATGAGTGCATTGCCTGCATGTATGTAAGTACACCCCTGTCATGTAATGCCTGCAGAATCAGAAGAGGGTGTCAGATTCCCTGAAACTGGAATTACAAATGGTTGTTAGCTGCCATGTTGGTACTGGGAACTAAACCCAGGTCCTCTGCAAAAGCAGTCAGTACTTTTAACCACTGAGCCATCTCTCTAGCCCTTATGTTTTGGTTTATTTTGTGTGAAATTGATAATTTGGAAAGATTATTTGTTTTAAAATAATGAACATATTTTATGTGGAGTTTGGCTTTAATTTACATAGAGTGGGTATTAGAGAACCAGGCTCTTTCAGATTAAATCCTGTGTAAATATCAGTGTGGTCCTTAGCCTCTCTTTGTCTCCTCACTTTTAAAAGGTGGAAAAGATAATAAAAACAAAGACAGAAGTGTCTACTTCACAAGCTCATTTATTGATGAAATAAATATGATTGCAATTAAAATAATAATTGCAAATATCAGTTAGTACTCTTTTTAAATAAGAAACCCCCAAATATTATTTAAAAAGCAATGATTGAGGCAGAAAATGGATTTCAGTTGTTTGAAGAAATCATTTGTAAATCAAATTAGTCAAGTAGAATATATATGCACAAACATTGTCTCACGTTGGTTTTTGATCTGTAGAAGTGGCCCAGGTCTTTTTCAAGGGGCATTAAATTTTGGAATATTTTCTTTGACAGGCTAGAATCATGGAGAACACATACCACTGTCAGGACAGGCCTTATTTAGTCCAGACCTAGACAAGCAGCAAGCTGGGCCCTTCCTAGTGTCCTGCTCGGGGGGGGGGGTCCTCTTCTGTCCTGGATCCTCACATTAGCAGCAGGGGACAATGGGAAGTCCCAAGAATCTCTAGAGTGCAGTCAGCCTGGGACACTCTGGAAGGACTGCCTAGCTGTGAGCCATGCTTCCTGAGCAAAGAGCATCTCTTTTCAGGATCTTGTGAGATGGAGCAGTCAGAAGAGTACTTGCAGGCTGTTGTTAGATGACCCTAATTGCTCCATAAGAGCATCTGTAGACAGAAGCCAATTCCCCAGCAGTTGTCCAGGGCCCCGAACACTATGTCAGCACTTTGTGGGGTAAGGTGACCATCCTGTGCCTTTTTCCTCTTTGTTCCTTTTATTTATTGTGTATAGCTTCTTTTATGTGCAGTAATGAGAAGAATGTTGCACTATTATAAGAATCAAAGTTCAGAGCAGGTGCATGCTGCCAAAAACTCTCCATGCACCCCTTTGTAAGCTCTTTTGTGGTTAGGAGCTTAGATTGTGTACACTTCTGGAGGTTTGCAAGGTATTATCCCTTTTATTATTAAAATGCAGTCCCTTCTCTTTTTGCAGTTTTTGTTTATTTTTATTGACCTTTTCTCTATTTCATATACACATCTTAATAATCTTTATACCCTCTTCCCCATTGAGCCCTTCCCTGAAGACCCCTCAAGTGGATTTGATTCATTCTATAATTTATGTTAAGGCTTATCAAGTCAAGATGTTGTCCCAGACATTCCTCAGTGCAAGTTAATGCACTGGGGTCTAGTCAACCTATCTAGAGTCACTCCCTTATAGAAGATCAGCTCTCCCTCCCCATCAGTAATCAGCTGCCAATTGTTCTTCAGCTAAGATTGGGAACTGCTGCGCATCTCTGAAATTCTGTGCTGTGTATTTGTCTGCTTGAGTTTGCATTGGTCTGGTGCATGCTGTCACCACTGCTGTAAGTTAACATGAGGAAGGCCCCATGAGCCTGTAAGACTTAATTTCCATATGTTCATGTACCTCCTCCTCTGGCTCTTAGAATCTTTCCACCCTCTCTTCCACAATGGTCCCTGAACCCTGGGTGGGTGAGGTTTAATATAGAAGTCTTGTCTTCTCCTGTTATTGTTGTCTGGTTTAACTTTTTCCATCCATTTATATTCATTCTTTAAATTTCTAACTGTTCTTCAATTGAAATCGAATCTCCATACTTGGACTCTTTTTTTTTTTTTTTCAGTATTTTTGAGACAGGGTCTCCCTGTATTCCCAGCTGGCCTGGAACTTACTCTGTAGACCAGGCTGGCCTTGAACTCACAGAGATCTGCCTGCCTCTGCCTCCCAAGTGCTATGATCAAAGGTGTGCACCACCACACCCGACATTAAAGATGGTTCTTAGCCACCATGTGGGTTCTGGGAATCAAACCCGGGTCCTCTGCAAGAGTGGTCAGTGTTCCCAACCACTGAGCCTTCTTTCCAGCCCATAGTTTGACTTTTTTGTTTATTGGTTTGTTGTGGGTTTTTTTTCTTTTTTTTTTTTTTGTTTTACTGTTTCTGTTGCTGTTGTTTTTGCTTTTGAAGACTTGTGCTAACTGTAACAGAGATTAGCCTGGAAATCAGGATCTCCTGGCTCAGCCTCCAAAGAAGTGGGATCACAGATGTCTATTACCATACCCTCTGTGGAGTTTATTCTTTACTTAGCTTGAAAAATCTCTGCTGTTTTATGTTTGATGAATTCACGTTTAATATAATAATTGATATGGTTGGGTTAAAATATAGAATTCAGCTGATTTCTCTAATTTATTTCCTTTCTCTCCCTTTGCATTTCTTTTCTGACTTCTGCATATTAATTTTATCTTGTTTTTAGTATGTATATGTGTGCATGTGCAGTATATGTGTGTAATGTATATTTGTGATATAATCATATATGTATGTGCAGGTGTGTGCTCTGTGTGTTCACATGCAGTATGGTGGTTTGAATGAGAGTGTCCCTCCCTATAGGCTTTAAGTATTCAGACATTTTGTCTCCAGTTGGTGGCACTGTTCTTGGAGGTCTTAGAAAGTGTGGCCGTGCTGGAGGAAGTACGTCATTGGGGGCAGGCTTAGTGAGTTTAACAAGCCTTGCGGTCTCCAGTCTCTCTCTGCTTCCTGTGCTCATTGTGAGATGTGACCCTTGGCTTGCTGCTCTAGCCCCTGCCACCACGCTTCCCACCACAATGGACTCTAATTCCCTGGAACCGTCAATCGTAAGCTCAAATAAACTCTTCCTTTTATAAGTTCCCTTGGTCATGGTAGTTTATCACAGCAACAGAAAAGTGACTAATACAATGTGCTTGGATTAATCTGTGCCTTGAATTCCTGCAGAATTGTATTTATGTAGTCTGGTGCACCAGAGTTTGGTACATATATATTTATATTGTGAAATCTTCATGGTTAATTATTCCTTTGATAAACGTGTAGTCACACTCTTCATCTCTTCGTTTTGTAAAGATGATCTATTAGAGAAATTTTTTTGTACTTCTTTTTGTAAGATGATCTATTAGTGAATGCATGGTATTGAAATTTGTAGGTGAATGCAGGCCACGCATAGCAGCTGGCATTTTCTTGATTGCCCAATTGCACATTTTTATCTGACTTTGTCCTGTGCTGGAGTGAAGCAATGTGTGATACAACATGTGATGCAGGGGCTGTGGGATTGGCTGCTGTGAGATGACTACATACAATAAATGGATTCTGTATTACCTTTACCATATAACAAGATCTCTGGTCCATTATTTCATGCATGTGCAATTGTACATCCATCAGGTTTGACTTGTTTTTGCTAGTGGGAGAGACTGGATGATGTGCTATTGAGTCTTGGGGTCATCCACTCCCTGACTTGTGAAGTTATTAATTGAATAGAGGCCTTAAAGTTGGGCCATCTGCCTTCTTCCTGAAATCTGGGGGACAACCAGTTGCCCAGATTTGGCTGCAAACTAAATATTTCCACAGCAACCTGGTACTCATGAAAGGTTCTTCTTCAGGGAGAAGCCCCTGGTTGTCATCACCCTCAGCAGGATCAAGTGACATTTGATTGAAGAAGCACCTGATATCTTTCATCTGAATATGGGACATTGACACTACTTGGTATTGAAACCACTTGCTGAGTCCAAAAATTGGAATTGTACTATTTAAGGGACGTGTATTCCAGGAGGACCCATTTTGGGACATAGTTTTTTATTGTGCTCCACTCCTATTTTTTCTGCCATAGCTATTATTTTCCAAATTTTGTGTGGGAAACAGATTAACGTCTTTGAAGCATTACCAGCCAAGACTAAGAAAGAAAGCAGAAATAACCCTCTCCATGTTGAATCTGCTGTCACACCTGTGGATGGCACTGGCAAGGTTTTGGACTCTGTGCCAGAACCTGCTCCTTTGATAGATTTTGTGGGACTTGCTCTCTCTTGCAAAATTTCACGTAGTCCTCAGGCCACCCCTGCTGAGCCTCTGGAGTCTCATTTGTCTTCCTCCACTTTGAGACACCTGTTGGTGTCACAGAGATCCCTGGCTCTGAGTACTCAGCAAGGTAATGAGTGGAGATTTTCCACTCTCCCTTCTCCCCATTTTTATTTTATTTTATTAATTTCATTTATTTTTGTATGTGTATAAGTGTACTGTCTGCATGTAGGTCTGTGCACCCATGTAGTGCAATGCTGCAGAGGTCAGAAGGTGGTTTTGGATTCCCCTGGAACTAGAGTTCTCCTGGAATTCTAGTTACAGATGGTTCTCAGCAGCCATGTGGGTGCTGGGTATCGAACCCAGGTCCTCTGCAAGAGCAGTTGGTGCTCTTAACTGCAAGGCCATCTCTCCAGCCCCACTCTCCCCATTTTTAATGGCTTTTCCAGTTGAGGCAGTGGAGAAAAAGATCTCTCATGAGAAATCCAGTGAAACTTTGATTAAGGACCTAGTATATAAGGGTGCCAATGCAGGCTATAAGGGAGCAATTTATCCAGTTCTTTCTAAATCACTATAGGATTGGATTATTGCTAACAAGATATTGGCATGAGAACTTCTGTGATGGTAGCATAGGTTTCTTCATCTTGCAGTCCATCAGGAAGGATCTCAGATGTTGGGAGTGTGCCCATATGGGCCACAATCATTAGGCTTGCCCACTTATGCCTCTGGCCTCGAGCCCACCCAGGAACACTAATAGGTGGCATTCATTACAACCCCCATTGCACAGGTATTGTTAAGAGAATGCATAATGCTTTGGGGGAACAGTTATAAAAACAACATTCCCCCCATGATCCTGTGTGTGTAGAACATGCTTTATCCTAACTTTCAGTCAGTTTTAAAAACAGATTTAAAAAGTCCAGATCCCTTGCTAAAGATGAAATGAGATTTTGCTTTTGTATTACCCCAGATAGAGCTACAACGAATATGGGTGCCTGAAAGGAATGCCCATCCTTGGATTGTACAGGATGGACCAGGAGACACCAACAGAAAAATTGACCCATCTGAATAGCATGGAGAAGGGCAACTTAAATCCACTTAAATAATGGGTGTCAACCTTCTCTTGATATTCTAANTTTTTTTATATATATATATATATATATATATATATATATATATATATATATATATTTGGGGGCTTAACCCATGACCTTTTTGGCTCTGCTGTACATATTCTCTAACGAATCCATTCAGGGTTTGATAACCTGGTTCCCCTGTAGTTCTACACTCAGCCAACGGCATATGCAGAGGTGACACCCACACTCTACAATCCAGTCAGGCTTCCAGCCTCTGCCCTTGAGCTGTGTGCTGATTGACAAGTGGACTCAAAGGCACAGCATATTTTTCGTTCTCCCGTGCCTTGCTGTTCTTACCTGGACCACTACTGTGTGCCCTGAGGAGAATTCTAAGAAACCAGTGATAGACGAAAGCTTGTCTCAGCCTTTTTATGACTCTCTGAATTTCAGAGTTTCCCCCAAAAGTGTCTGTTGCTTAGCCACCTTCTCTGCAATGAGTCTTTGAACACAGACTGTAAAGCTGAGGGACTGTCTACTGGCAGCGGAGGGAGAGAGATGCCCACGTCATAGAGCCCAGATCACTGCTCATACCTGGGAGATTAGCAGAGGTCAGGAATAAACCACTCTCGTGGTGTTGCCTACTTTTGTCATTTGATTTTCCTTCATTTCAGAGAATATTTCCTTTATATATTAGAGTATATCATTGTACACATTAATGGAGTTTACTATCACACTCTTTATTGTTTAAGAACTTCATACATGCATGTGTTTTGATTAAATTTGCCCCCCCACCACAATTCCTCTCCTACCCTCCACCACCAGCACTTTTACCTCCCAAGTTCATGTGCTCTTGTTTTAAATCCACAACACCTATTTAGTGCTGCCTGTACATGCCCAGGCATAGGACTGACCACCCACTGGAGCATGGACCCCTCTCAGGGTCCACATCTCTGAAGAGGCTGCCCCTCCCTTTTCCAGTGGCTGTCAATTGCTCCTCTACTAGGGTGGGACTTTTTGAGCTTCTCCCCATCCATACTGGGATTTTTACTGCCTTGAGCTTCCCCAGGTCTTACAATGCAGTCATTTTTTCAGTATCCTGAAATGATTATTTTTTAAATAATTTTGACTAATTTTAAACTTATTTCAAATGTGAATTTAACTACTCATCTTTCTGAACAAGACATTATTAAAATAGATACATTTCATTTTATTTTAAATGCTTTCAAAAATCATTCATGGTATTGACACAATTTTACTTGTACTTTTTGTTTTGATAAATAATAAGGATATTTAAAGGACTTGAAAAGCACATGATAAAAGATATGTATTTTGAGTTAACTTTTGCAAGTACAATTCTACATCATTTACCTGTAATATCAATAAGGCTGAATTGCCCTTGTCTTCATTCTTCAAAAGAATAAACTAAACACACATGGGGTAAATGACTCACCCAAGGTTAAGAGGACACATTTGGCTCCAAACACCTCTGGAAAGGCACAATCAAGTGAGGTGATGGCATTGCTATAGGACTGAGGTCTTAGTTAGAGAATGAGGAGAGTATATGGTTACACATCACATAAAATTCAAGCTTGACCAATAGGGCACAAATGCAAAGATAAAATCTTAGAATGATTTATGACAGGAAAACTGAGTTCTGAATGCAGTAAACTTGAATAAGTACACTCTGTGCCTGACTAATTTCAACCTGCCAACGAGTTATAAAATAGTCAGATATTAATTAAAATCAAATCTTTTAGTTGAAAACTGACTAAAATAATCTAATTAAAACATATAAGCATTTTCTTAAGAATGGTTTTCTGTAGGCAGAAATAGGGCAGGCATGGTGGGAGCTGCTTAGAACCTGACAGTTCAGTAGAGGTCTCCCAGACAACCAGCAGAGACAGGGGATGAGCCAGTGGTTGAAGTTGGGAATCTCTGAGAATAAAACTGAGTGCTGGGAGAGAGTGATATCTAGAATATATGAAAGGAGACAGAAATGCTGTCATGCACATATTTTGACTGTGTTCATCATTTTACCTTTGTGGAATATAATTTTATGACTCTAAGGAGCAATGCAGCTGCCTTCTGTGTCCCCCCCCCATACCTTTCTCTAGTCTTCATCCTTTCTGTGATAACATACATAGCCTTTTACAATATTGATGGTCTTTTCCCATGAGACTTCAGCTAAGATCTGATGAATGCCTCAAACTTCACCTCGCATGAACCTTCTGTTCCTGTCAATATGTGTGGCAGCATGTGTGACACATACCCCATGAACACCACATCAATCAAAGACCATGAGCAATGATCAGGTGGTGTGCTCCATTCAGTGGCAAACCGAAAAGGCAATGCTGGTCGTCTGTCTATACATTTTATGTATTTTCCATGAATGAGTTCCAAATTAGAATGCATTTCACTTAATGTTTTCCTAACACACTGAAATACTTCCTAAAATCAGATAAGATGAGTATCTGAGCTTCATACAGCTAGCCCTTGCATTTCTTAGTTAGAATAATGAGAATAATTTTCAGAGTTTTAAGAGCCAGAATAATTCTAAGAGTTATTTTCCTCATTCGTAAAGCAAAAATACCAATCCTACCTGATGAGTTACTATGAAAATTAAGAGTATTTATCAGTCATTGTTCACTCAACACCAAATCAAGTAGTTTAATCATAGAAGGATTTACTACAGAAAAGTTTGCAAAGGTGTTAGACAGGCTGGAGAAAACAGGAAAGATAACATTTCCCAGACAGCAGGCAAAGAGTTCCACCTTGGGCTAATCCCCTGGAAGCCTTCCTGCCAGTCACATTGATAGAAGATTTACGTTGCTGCTGTTGGTGCCTGTGGCTGCGGGAATGAGCAGAGGCCATTGTCTCCTCATTCCGTGGAATTTTTTGGTGATTCTAATGTGCTTAGTGCACCAAGTGCAGGCTCTGGCTGCTGCCACTGCTGCTACCATGCTAGGCAACTTTGCTGATATCCATCTTGCCAGAGCACAAGAAGAAATCTGCTAAAATGGAATCTCTGCATTAAAATCTGCAGGCCTCGAGCTTCGGTGTTTTAAAGCGATCACAAAAGACAAGTTAATGTCTAACACTGAAAGTTCCCAAAATATAGTGTCTGACATAAAATGGACATTAGTGGTCCTGTTTTTAAACTTTTAGAGTGCCTTGTAATTTCCTTAAAATCCTTAGACTCAGGTAACAAATGCTTAAAATATAAGAACACAACTTGCACATAAGACCTTGAAAAAGAAACACATGTCTCAGAGAATGAGTGAATTTCTCTGAATATACATATAAGTTTGGATCCTTACTGCTCTTTTCTTTCTAACATTAGAAGATAGTGAAGCCGATGAAGACGCAGTGCTGAGTTTCGCTCTGCATTGTTACAGGAGCATAGTGGGAGAGATGCTGAAAGGTAGAGACTCTCCACTCCCTGATACTGTCCAATACCCTTAACAGACTGGAAGTAGCTCCTATTATTTAGCAGTTAGTTATAGGGAAACATCTCTGTACTGGGAGTTAGGAGGCAATGCTGTTTTGTTTATTTGTTCCTTGCCTTCCCACTTACCAGTTTGATCATATTAATAATGCATTAGCTAACAGTGTGAGATTTCCTTTCCCACTGGAAAAAACTGAGAGTTTGGGTGAGTTAATCCTCCTAAGGTTTTGTCCAGCTTTTTTGTTCTGCTTCATCAAGATGATGATGATGATGATGATGATGATGATGATGATGATAGAGGTTGTGGTGATTATGATGAGGACTTCTATAACAGAAACATTATTTTATTGAGTGCTAGCCATATGCCAGACGTTAGAATAAGTCCTCTTATTGTTGTACTAACTATTGTTAGTACATTTAAAACACTGATATTTAACACAGAAGTTAAGTGTAAGTGAGCTTGCTCCTCTTGTGTGAGAGTAACTGAATCTAGAACTGAAATTATTTCTCAATTCTCCATTGAAAGCACTAGGTATATAAGAGGAAGACGCCTACAAATGCAAATCCATTTTATGTCCAGCGGTTCCTAGAGGGGAAGCATTGTGGCAGGAGCTCTTGCAACAAGGGTGAGCTCATTTACTGCTCCATTTCTTTTTATCAGTCTGTTCACATGGCTTTCTTTGGTACAGAGATTTTTATCTTCACCATCATTGTACCACAGTCCATGTACCAGGAATCTAATAAACACGGCAATGTTTTAAGTTAAAATGAAATTATGTATATTGCCCTTTTATAATGCTAGAGGGTGATGTAATTTCTATGAATTACATTTTATAATTTCATATGCTGGATGAATCATGATCAGAGATCAGAAATCACCAGCACCTGGATTTTTGTAACACTCTTCAAGGTACTTGAAGAAAATTGTGTTTAATGAAGTATTGTGCTGACCTCTGTGGTCAGATGGAGGGAAGTAATTAGTCCCTCTACCATCTATACTCATTTATCTGACATGTGTTGGATAGGGATTTTTTTCTGCCTGGTTATGTCCCTGACAAAAGGATAAAGTTGTTATCGAGGCAAATGGAAATTTGGCCATTGTTCATGAACTGCCATGTTATTTGTACTCATGTCTGGGTGGGAAGGAACTTGTCTCAGGAGTCTCTGGCTCCAGAGACAGGAATTCTGCCGTCCTTACTAAACTGGTTTTTTTTCCTCCATTTATTATCACAGCACTTTCTTTACAAAAATAACAGAACAGGTATTTGCTGTTGTTCTGTCCCAGCCACTGGGCTAGGTAGGGGCTATGACCACAGAAGTCTGCCAACCGTAATTGTCATCAGGCATCTGGCACTATATGGGCAGAGAGAAGTTTAGATCATAAGAGCTCATATAAAATGCAACACACAGTCACAGAAGGTAAAGAAGACTAGCGGCATGACAAAGCTTCCCCATGTATTCACCCAGCTCTCACTCAGTGCAGGGCTACAGTGAGAACTGGTGTTGAGGTGTTAGTGCCACAGTCCTATTGGTTTTCTGAGATTAGAGTGTGCCTGGAAGAGGCAGCGATGCCAGCTGGCAAGACTGCTTCTGTCTGATCGGGGACAGTGGTGGGATACTGGCATCTTCCTGGCTTTTGAGAGGTATCTGACAATCTGGCTCTCCACAGAGCAGGAGTGCTTCTTGGCATGTGGTCCGTGTGTCACAGGAGTGAGCATCTAAGGGCCTGCCACTTGAGACGTCCACACAACAGAGCAAGCTCTCGAGACACATCTCTGGCTGCTGAATAAGCTGACTCCTTGTATGCAATATTTTCATTTTACAACACCTGCAACCCCGTACTCTAAAGGGAAATTTTCATTAGTACTACACTTTATAAACACAGAAAGCCTCCAAGGAAGAGAACTTCACCTGAGGACGATGGTAGTGCCCTCAAGTTTCTGAGGTTTGGACTGACTCAGATGCACTCCTGTTGCTGAGATGGCCACAGCATCCATGAGTGTTACAAAGCAGACCTGATGCTGATGTGTGTGGAGTTCTGAGAGTCCTATGGAATCCCTGTAGATTATGTGCATTCTTTGAGATAGTGTGTCAACAGCATAGAAGATAAGCCCGAGTCCCACCACTACATTTGTTTCTTTTTAACATGGCAAGTCAATGTCTGCATTCATTTATCTAAAAGTTAAAACTAGTAAGACTTAGAGAAACTCAAGGGAATTTGGCCTGTCTTGTATGTGCATCTCTCCTCCCCATGCTTAAAACACTCCCTGTCACAGAGGAGGTCTGGATGGATGTTTGTTTAATTAATTACTGCTGATAGGATTCCTTGTCATTTTTATTTCGATTCTTCTTTTTCCCTATTTTGTTTTCACTTTTCCTCTTTCATTTTTTTTTTTTATGGAAAAGGCAGGACACGCTCAGGCCACTGCAGAATTCCATAGCACTTGAACATCTTAGATGCAGCTCCTTCCGCTCAGGCCACTGTGCTTTTTTGCGTTATTTCACTGACACAGTGATAAATTCAGCTTCACAAAGGCAAAGATTTGTAACAGACCCACCTGCTACTTAAATGAGAACAAAGCAGATTTTGATTAGCAATCTCTCAGCAGAGAGGAGCAGAGCACTGAGGAATTATATGTTGTGACACAATATGCTCTCACTCTAGATAGATCATTTCTGCATTTAAGACTTGGCCAATTACCACCATTTGTGCTGGGTGATTGCACTCAAACTAGTTATCTGTCTGAAGGCAAGAATTGTACTTCATTCATCTTTCAATATCCCTAATGCATAGGAGAGGCCTGTCCCCACTGTGGCAACTAAAAAGACATGTGTTTTAAATAAACATGCTTGAAAATTAATGTTGATTTTAAATACTGTAACCTGAACATCCTGCAGAGTGACACCTGGTTTGCAGACTAATAAAATAGTATACAACACTATGTCAGATTCAGATTCCGAAATGGACTTTGTGCATGTTCATTGTCCTTACAGTTGGTTGAAGTTATTTTGCTAATAGCCTTTTCTACCACTAATTCAGAGCAGTCACTTTGACGCATCATATTCAGTGGCTGATGTCATCTCCAGCTCTTTGTCCTAGGGCCAGGACGTGGCTATAAAAGATATCTCCTTCAGATGGGGCATGGTGGCACACACCTTTAATCCCAGAACTCCAGAGGCAGAGGCAGGTGGATCTCTGTGAGTTCAAGGCCAGCCTGGTCTACAGAGTGAGTTCCAGGACAACTGGGGCTACAGGGAGACCTTGTATCAAAAAGACCAAAAAAAAAAAAAAAAAAAAAAAAAGATACAACCTTCAAAGGCCAGAATTCTCTGTTCCTTCTCACATTTGGTATTTTACAATGTGTCTTAAATCATAATTTTTTTCAAGTAAGAAGCAGCTCAAAAATGATTGAATTGAATCCCAGTTTTCTTTGGTATTTCCAGTCACTTCTGTGTGTTCACACAAAGCAAGAACAGTGCTGGCATAGTCAGTGGGATAAGCACTCTCAGCTTCAACGTTGCTGGCAAGTGTCCCAGCTCAGTCTGAATTTCCAGGAGTAACTTGAGATCCCGATGAAACACCACAGACATGGGTGGCTGGCTGCTGGGGGGCAGCCTGTTGACAGCCTTGCCGCTCCCCTCCCGTTCTCCCACAGACCTACCTGACAACCCAAAGGTTGTCAGGTAGTTCTGTGTCCTGCTCCACCAAGATGGTCACATGAACTCTGGAGACAATCTAGGCTACTAGACCTAGATCTTCCATTCTCACTTCAATTTCTAAGAAACAAGCTTTATTAAAGCTCTGGAATAGATTGAGGTGCCACTATTTTTTAAATAATTGTTATATAATTCTATATATAAAGTTATGGTTTAAAACCACTTCGGGAGCATATTCTGAACAAGTGTATTCTTAACACATGACTCATAGTTTAAAAATACATGGAGGGGATTTAATTTTATGTGAAGGTAGGCTTTAATGTTTTCTCCATTGTACTAATTAATCTACACTGGCTTTCAGCCAACTCTGTTTATAGTCTACTAAGTGAATGCCTTTATGTTTACTGCACTGAACCCTGAGCCATGGAAATCCTGATACTGTGAGTTTTGTATCCTGTCAAAATGTCAAAAGATTTGGCATCAAAATCTCGTTTTAAAAGAGTGCCTTATGGTTCTAACAGGATATTCAGGAAGCTCCTAGAAAATCCCCAGCCAGCTTCTGCCATTAGCCAAAGAGACATTTCCCAACTCATAAAACAACCGCTAATGTAGAGCTAACTCCTCACCTCCCTGCTGTGGGCCACTGGAAACAATCTCTCTGCTGGCCAAGCACGACAGCCCATTTGTTAGAGCTTATTGCTCATATTTCTTTCTATCATATTCAAGTCTCTTTGGGAACCAAGATGTTTTGAAGTACGAGGAGTGCCACTACTTCCCTCACAGTCTGGTGCTAAGACACTTGCAATGTGTGTATGTGTAATTGTGTGTGTGTGTGTGTGTGTGTGTGCGCGCGTGTTCATAAGGTCAGAAAAATAATGTACAGTGGGCTGAATGAGCTCATGAGCCATGTGCTCCCAAAGATGAACATGGTCCCCTTCGAGCCAAGTCACACTAAACATGGCCCCTTTCTAGCCAGCTCACTCTGACCCGAGGCTGCCCTTTCTGTTAGGAATGGTATTCCCTGGACATGCACCCTTCTGTCTCGTTATGCTTGTCCAGGGACATTTTGATTCATGGATGCTGGTCAGTGTTAGAGAGGACTATCACTAGTCCAGAACATGCTTCATGTTTTGGGGAGTGTTTTGGTGTGTCTGTTTTCTTTGTTAGTCAGTTTAATTGTGACATGCTTTTGCACATTTTGGAACAAAACTTGGCACTTGGTATTATAAAATAAATACTTGATGTTTGATTAGAAGAGTCAAAATACCACAAATATTGCGATGACATGACTACTGTGATCTCATGAACCACGTGCTCCCAAGGATGACATTTGAACATGAACAACTCCAGAGAAAATGGAAGACAAACACTGTGCTGACTTTCTAGCCTTCTTATGGTACAAACCATCCCAGTTGATCCTCACTCTTCACCTTCTAGTGAAGAATCATTGCTCCAGAGAGTAACTGATATAGGAGCTGGCAGCCCCAGGGTGTTTGCAAGAGTCTCTGCAGTTTGAGAGGCAGCCTATTTGCATGTCTTTGAAGCCTGCATATGATTAGGTAAACCTTTCCCAAGAACTAGTTACTTGCTTTTATGCATCCATTTTCTAGCTATGTATAATTCTTCTCTCTTCCTTTGGAATTCCTAACTGCCACTCAGATCCATTTTAAAATGTACTATCATTATGCAGTTTAAGTAGTGTTTTGCATCTGTAATTTGTTGCATTGATGGATGTGGGCCACACTTCGCAAACATAATGGTGCAATTTAATTTGATTAAATATCATTAATATCAATATTTCATAATGTGTCATTCTTAGAAATGGAAATATTATAGTCAGATAGTGTAATCGCTAATGGAAGAAAGCTAGAGGGCAAAGACCTGCCACTGAAATCATATATTGATAAGTATTTAATGAGTCAGAGGGACCTAGGTGTCTATATAACCAAATTACTGTCACTCTCCTAGCTCTGAATACAATCATACATTCTCAGTGAAGAGTCGAGTAAAAAGCAGCTTCTCTAAGACCCTGTCGTAGTTACTACACCAGCCTGCCCTTTCCTCCCTCTTCTGTAAAGGTCTCTCCTATTGATACTGGATCTTCGTCTACCTGTGATGACACTTGAGTTAAAGATACCTCATTCAACCAGTCCCACCCACTCCAGCAGTTTCCGTGACACTTCTCCTTCCCACTGGTTTCATGTTCTCTCTACCTGTACAAAGCTAGGGAGAGAGCCATGTACCCTGCCACCCTCTCTGCCTCATGGATTTGAATAGGATTCCTGATTCCAGAGTGTGCTCTGTTCTTAATCTATTTGTTTAGGAGGATTAAGCAAAGTCAACTTTCTGAATAAAGTAAAATATTCAATTACAGCACGATCGATTATAAGTTGTCCACTCACTGGTACTTTGGGAGAAACTGAGAGTGTAGACCTGTGACTTCAATGAGCTTTCAGTTAATTGATTTTATATAATGAGATAAATAACACATACAGTCAAGTGAACATAAAATAAAATGTTACCCATATTTATAGGCATATTATGGAGTAATAAAAGTGGGAGGGAATAACAACAAAAAGACTGGGTCAAAGAACTGACTGAAACAGTTAGCTTCTGCCCAAAACAGTAAACCTCAAAAACTTTAAAAAGACTGAGAAAAAGATGCAAGACATGTATGGCAGAGTGCATGAACTGGGGTGGGGGACATGGAAAAGGAATGTGTCTAAATTAGACTGAGAAATGATGTATGAAATGTGCAAAACATCAATAAAAATATTGTATAAAAAATAAAATGCCACCAAACAGAAACATTTGAAGGAAGTTTGTACCGCTCATCCAGCTTGTAAACAAACCACCAGAAAGATGAGTCAGTAAAGCTGTTACCTTCCTTGGAGAAATGAAGGATCTTGGGAAAGGAAGAAGAAATGTGTTGCTAGAAGGAAGTATTGACTAAAGGATTACAGAGCCCTTGTGTTTCAGCTAAAGAATGACTGTGGCTATATGTACAAACGAATTAGTTTAAAGTTCAGAAATGGGCTTGAATTTGATTGCACACTGGGTAATTCCGAAAACAGAAAACAGAATTCCATCAGTTGTTTACAGAATAACTTTATTTGAATGGATTTGTTCCATATCTAGAAAACAATCTTGTAGCAATTGGTATGCGTGTATGCCTGTGTAGAAACCATCAAGAACAAAATTTCCTACTAAAATAAATTATCATCTGCACTGCATTGTATCCTAAGGAAATAAAGAAATTTAGAGAAGTATCATCTAATTCATCAGTGAGTTTAATTGATTCTGTCACAGTAATAAAAATCCAAGGTGAGTAACCTTGCTCTATATTTTAACTGAACATTGTAGAGATTTGTTAGTGTGGCCTCCTCCTCATGGAAGTTTTACTTTTTTATTCCACAGCAAACCCAATCTTATTTTGAAGAACTACATGTCTACTGTTATGTTAGGTGGTGTTGATTCTAGGCTGGGTCCAGGGTAAACACTATACTCCCACATGGCAATCAGAGCATTGAGTTGCCTGGATATAGGTGTTGACTTAGGGATGGACCCTGGACCAATTAGAACTGCAGTGAGCTTTCGACAGAATTTTCTGAGGGGGAAAAAAGCTCTTTCTCGTTCACTGGGTCTGAACTTTGCAGATGAAGCTAGCTCTCTGGAGCAAGCCATCTTACCAGTACCACTGAACTGATCAAAATACAATGAAGAGAACCAAAAGATGAGGTGGGAGAAGGTGATTCCTAGAATCATTTTATGGTTCCCTGAGCGATTGATTCCTGGAGTCTGTCATAGGATTTTCAGCCATGAGAATCAATAAGTACCAATTTTGCTTAAACCAGTTGGGCTTGAATTTCTGTCATTTGCAGGAGCAATCTTGACATTAAATTAGTTGGATACCTGTATTTAACTTCAATAATATCAAATTTATGTTCAGTTTTGTTGTGTACAAATTGCTATATGCTGTATTTCTTTTTTTACATTAGAAGCTACATTATAGCTATTTGTAAATTGGTGTGGTGAAGGAGTTAGAGGGAGCTCGATTTTATCCCAAACTCTTATGTATGCATTGTATCATGCTGAACTTGTCATTTCAACTCTCCAAGCTCTTGTTTCCTCCTCATCTGCTAAATAGAGACAGTGATGAACTACCTCAGATGATTTTTTACGAGGCTTAAGTGATACAATATGCTGTGTAATGGGAGAAGAATAATGGTTGGTAGGTGGGTTATTGAGATGAGATGACAGCACATGTTATTTCAATGCTTTTGCTTACCGATCCACTCAGGTGGGAGGCTGCATTGTGCAAGGAACTATCAGCTAACTAAGCAGAATTACAAGCTGTTCGTGATCTTCATTAAGACTGACACTCCTTCCCCAATCTACTACCAACATTCTTACCCCACAGTGGGCAAACATTCGCCCACGTATATCTGTCCCACACTGCCTATGCAAGAGGACCCTGAAATTCCCAAGTGCATACAGATAAGCTTTCTCAAGCTTTTGTCTGAAGAAAACTTGCATTGGAATTTCCACAGATGTTAACAGTATGAATCTCCAGACTCCTGCTTCAGAAACTCCTTGAAGTATATGCATGCTTGCTATATACATACATTCCCTGCTGGTATAAGGGGAAAGACCATGCTGACTGACATGGAAAACAAAATATTTTACAATCTGGGACTTTCCAGGCTCACTCTTTTATTAACTACATTCCAGCCATATGGGAAATTCTTGGCATTTCTTGAGCATACACATCTCACTGTTCTTTCTAGATGTTATATATCCAGAAATGATCTTGGATATGGTTCTATCTCCTGGAGTCTGGACCCATACCTGATACTAATAAGCATATATGCAGTTGTTTTCATTTGAAAGATCTTTCTCTTCATCGTTTAACAAATTCCTATCTCTCACTAGTGATAACAGCTACATTAAAGTTCCCAGATTATCTCAATTTTCACAAAACATCCCCATTTCCTTTTTAAGGCTTTTAGTTTTATGAATGTCTTTACATGATTGTCACTCTCCTATCCTCTGCCACTAGGCTATAAACAACTCATGTATGATCACAGTTACTTAGTGAGGTGCTCTGTAGATATCAGTTGAATAAACGAGTAGATAAAGCACAGATCGATTCACTGTGACAGGCACTGATAATGCAACAGACACCAAGGAGGGGCTTTTCAGTGGAGCTTAGGTACTAGCTCTTTCATCTAAAACCTGTTGAAATATGAGTCCTACATGTGCTGAGGTGGTGATGTTTTCCCCAGAGTTAAAGACTTCCTCAGCCCTGGGTGGCTGCCTAAAGAAAGGGAGTTAAGAATTGAACCTTGACGAGGAAAATAAACAAGTGATCAGATCTGGTCGCAGGAGTCTAGGCTTGATGTCAGGGTCGGGTATGGGCTCCAGATTCCAGGGAATAGACCTACACCCAAGATCATTTGAGAAACAAAAATTAGGCTTGATAGGCCTTAAAAAAATTTACAGATGACATGAAGTGAGGGGTGGTAGGGAGCTGGGATAGGTCTGAGAGGAGTGAGGGGTGGTAGGGAGCTGGGATAGGTATGAGAAGAGATGGGGAAGGAGGTCTGAATATAGTCAAAATTCATTATATGAAATTCTCAAAGAATCAATAAAAATTATTTTTAAAAATTCAAACATCAAAAAGACAGAAGGAAATTAAAGGAGTACTAATCAGAAAAGAAGAAGTTAAGCTATCCCTTTTTGCAGATGATATGATAGCTTACCTAAGGAATGCTAAAACTTCCACCAGAAAACTTCTAGAAATTATTAAGAGTATCAGTAAAGTGGAGGGATACAAAATTAACCTGGAAAAATCAGTAGCCTTTCTTGACACCAACAATAAAAAAGTGGAGAAGGAATATAAGAAGACTTTCCCACTCACAATAGCCTCAAAAATAATAAAATACCTGGGAACAAACCTAACCAAAGATACCAACAATCTCTACAACAAAAGTTTTAAACCCCTGAAGAAGGAGATTGAAAATGACATCAAAAAATGGAAAGATCTTCCATGCTCATGGATTGGAAAAATTAATATAGTAAAAATGTCCATTTTACCCAAATTGACATACAGATTCAATGCAATCCCAATCAAAATCTCCATGAGCTTCTTCACAGACTTGGAAAAAAAAATCCTTAAATTCATATGGAAAAACAAAAGACCCTGAATAGCTAAGAGCAACCCTGAGTGAAAAATGCAATACGGGGGGGGGGGGATTGCTCTACCAGACTTCAAGCTATATCACAGGGCCATAGTCATAAAGACAGCCTGGTACTGGCACAAAAGCAGAACCACTTATCAATGGAACAAAACTGAAGATCCAAACTTAAACTCATACAATTTGAGCCACCTCATATTTGACAAAGTGGCAAAAAAATCTCAATGGAAGAAGGATAGCATCTTCAGCAAATGGTGCTGGCAAAACTGGATCACCATTTGTAGAAGAACAAAATTAAACCCCTATCTCTCACCCTGTATAAAAATCAACTTCAAGTGAATCAAAGATCTCAGCATAAACCTGAACCCCTAAAGGTGATAGAAGAAAAAGTTGGTAACAACCTACAAGACATAGGTGTAGGAAAAAACTTTCTAAGTCGGACAGGAGCTGCACAGGAAATAAGGTCAACAGTTGACAAATGGTGCCTCATCAAACTCAAAAGTTTCTGTACAGCAAAAGAAATAATCAAGGAAGTGAAGAGAAAACCCACAGACTGGGAGGAAATCTTCACCAGTGATTCATCTGACAGAGCATAACGTCAAGAATATATAGACTACTCAAAAAGCAAAGAAAAAAACGAATGACCTACTCAAAAGATGGAGTAAAGAGCTGAACAGAGACTTCACCAGTGAGGAAGTAAAGATGGCTGAAAACATCTTTAAAAGTGTTAAACATTGCCAAAGAGCTGGCTCAGCAGTTAAGAGCACCCACTGCTCTTTGCAGAGGACCTGGGTTCAATTCCCATCACCCACAAAGTGGCTAACGACTGTCTTGGAGCAGGGCGTGGTGGTGCACACCTTTAATCCTAGCACTCCAGAGGCAGAGGCAGGTGGATCTTTGTGAGTTCAAGACCAACCTGGTCTACAGAGTTCCAGGACAGCTAAGGCTACAGGGAGACCCTGTCTCAAAAAGACAAAAAAAGTGTTCAACATCATTAATAATTAAGGAAATGCAAGTTAAAACCACTCTCAGATATCATCTCTAATAGCACTGGCTAAGATCGAGTACACAAAAGACACCAAATGCTGCAGAGGTTGTGGAGAAAAGGGGACACTCATCCACTGCTGGTGGGAATGTAAACTTGTACAACCACTATGGAAAGCCGTGTGGAGAACCCTTAAAAGACTCAGAATGAGCTTACCACCTGACCCAACCATACCACTCCTGGGTATATACCCCATCATCCTACCACAAAGATACATGCACATCCATGTTTATTGCAGCTCTCTTCACAATAGCAAAGAGCTGGAACCAATCCAAATGCCCCTCAACAGACGAGTGGATGACAAAAATGTGGTACATCTACACAATGTAGTACTACTCAGCGGTAAAGAAAGATGACATCATGAACTTTGCAGGTAAATGGATGGAACTCGAAACCATTTTGCTAAGTGAAGTAACATAGTCCCAGAAAAACAAGTGGTGAATGGTCTCCCTCATTTGTGGATGCTAACACCAAATCCCCAGATGAAAGGCAAGCTGAACAACATTATTGTTATATTTCTGTTTATCTGAAAGCAACTATGTTGTTATAATGCAAATCTCTTAATGGGCTCTAGAATCGATCCACCACTTACTTTCAAACTCTGTAATTACTGTATATGAGTGGAAAGTATGTATGCATATTTTACAGTAATATAAAGTTAAAGGAGGAAAATGTGAATTCCTAAACATAAAAGAAGACTGAGAGAAAGATGCAGGACAGTTATGGCAGAGTGCATGATCTGGGGTGGGGGGAAGGGAGAGGGGAATATGTCTAAACTGAACTGAGAAATGATATCTGAAATACACAAAATACAGCAATAAGAGCATTTTTAAAAACTACATGGGAGGATTTCCCCGTGCTGAGAATAGCAAAAAAAAAAAAAAAATTAAATTAAAATTAAACTGAAAATTGAAAAGAAAAACAAGACACGAGACACAGCTTTTTAACTTTCCAATATGGACTGAGGACTCATGTCTCTCCAAGAATCCTCCAACTGTCAATGCCAGATGGGGACTACTGAGGCACCCAGCTTGTGGACTAAACAGCTAAGGGGATGTCAGCCTCGTCAGAATATAGACTGCCATTGTTGGACTACCTGGGCTGTATCATGAAGACCAATGCAGGGGGATCAAGACAAGACACGTGCTTACTGGACTTCATTTGGGGAACTATGGGAGAGAAAGACCCCAATGTGGAGCAAAAGTGCAGGAGTGATGGTTGTTTGGGATTGCCAAGGAGGAACCTTTGAGCACTTCCTTAAGGAAAACATGACATCTTTTAGGGAAAAAAAAAGTCCTCCAATTCAAGTGATATGTGTACGGATATATGTATGTATATATTTATATATATATATAAGTATGTATATATTGTATGTATATATTGTATGTATAATGTAACAATACAAGTCGGAGAGAACAACAACAAAAGAACTGAACAAAAATCTCTGGAAAGACTTGGAAAAAGATGCAGGACATGTATGGCAGTGTACAGGGACTCGGGCAGGGTGGGGGGCATGGAAAGTGAAGTGACTCTATATTCGATTGAGAAATGATGTATGACTTATGGAAAAAGTTTAATAATAATAATAAAGAAATTAAAATTAAACTGAAAATTGAAAAGAAAAACAATAAATTTCCATTTCAATAAAAAGGCAACATACTGAATTTACTTACCATTATTATATTGCTATTTGTTTCTTCAGCTATATTAATACATGTTTGATATATGTAAGTTCTCTGATATATACACTGCATATAATTTCAACAATTAGTAATAGTCTCTTGATTACCTGATCCCTTTGTCATTATATAGTGACCTATATTGTTTCTCGTTACATTTTTTTACTCAATATTTTTTTCTGATATAGAAAAAAATCAGCAACTATAGAATGTTCAGGAATATTATAAAATCTCCCTAAATTCTACAACTGGTCAAATATAGAGAATAAGTATGTGAAGTACCTAGTCCTAAGTGACACATCTACACTGCAACCTCTATGTCAAAGGCTCAGAGAACATAGCAGAACAAGGGGGCAGAAACAATATTAATGAATCCATTGGCTCTCGCCAGCAAAGCTTTCTCATGCAAGAGATGGTGATTAACCCAGGAAACCACAACTGGCCAAAGTGCAGAGAATAAGACACTGTAGAAAACTTATCCCTGAATAGACTCCTATATCAAACCTCTACTACCCAAGGTTCAGGAACCACTGTGGAAGAGGGAGGTGAAAAGATTGTAAGAGCGAAAGGTAGTTGATGACCACAAGGGATCAGAGTTTTCCAGACAGCTGAGAAGTTGCTCATAGGAGCTCAGCACTTGTAACAGCATGCACAAGACCTGTGCACACTCAAGCCAGACAAAAATCCAGGATAGAAGTGGGAAAATGAGGCCAGGCATGACGCCTTTAACCCCAGCACTCGAGAGGCAGAGGCAGGTGGATCTCTGTGAGTTCAGGGCCAGCCTGGTCTACAAAATGAGTTCCAGCCCAGCTAAGGCTACAGGGAGACAGTGTCTCAAAAAGACCAAAAAAAAAAATGAGAAAGTAGTAAAAGAAAGTGGGTAAGAAACCCCAATATTAACTGAGGAACTTGGGCAATGGATAACTCCTGGAAGAGGGAGAGTTATTTTTTGGTAAGTGAAACTAGATAGGTCAACCAGGCTGCAGTGGATGGATGTACGTTGACGAACATTTAGGGACACAACTTGGCTCAATAGGCCTTAACAAATATGGCAAGGGGGTCTTAAAAGGATCAAAATATATTATATGAAATTCATAAAAATTCAATGAAAAAAACAGAGACAAGTGAGTTTGTAGTGATTGTCCAACTACAAAGGGGGACATAAAATTACACTGCATATTTGGAAACTCGAGAGAGAGGAGAACAACAATCCAGTTAGCCATAAGGGGAAAGAAAATACATTTGAGTAGTTGGAGAAACGTTAAGTAGAAACTAGCTTTTTTCAGATTTATGTCTTGATCCCTCGAAATATTGGCTATTAACTGAATACAAGTTACTGTTAGTGCTATGACATGTTCTTTATTATCTTTGGGAGAGTCAGAGTCAAAAGTTGCACAAGTCTGAAGAAAATCAGTTTCCTAGTATGGCTCCAGTGATCCTCTGTAGAACTGTGCCTGTCGCTTCAATCTTTTGCTGAAATCTGAAGCAAAAAGATAGGAGCCCTGGAAAGAGAAAATAGGGATTAGTAAGCATAAGACAGACTAACGCGTATTGGAATAGGAGCAGGCCCCATTATGACAGTGGTTAAGTGACAGGACTTTGTCCCATAAGGAATTTGGCAAGAACTGAGTTGCTGAAATCTGAAACAGAGGAGTGCAGGCATCACTGGTCCTTGAATTTTGATATACAATTACATGGTAAATAGAACTCCATTCGTCAGCTGTCAGCCATCTGAATAGGTGGTATTCAGCATATATTTTTCTATCACTATAAACCATTGGTTAGCCTTCATCTTCCCACTCGTGATGTCTTTATGAAGACTACAAGCCCACTGTTTGCATGACCAAATAAAACAAAACCACAGTGAACAAGTTATTCTCCTAAGAGGGTAGGCATTCCAGCCTAAAGCATTAAATTCCTGTCCAATAAGGTAGACACTGTGCTTTCCTTTGCAATACAGTGCTCTGCTGTATGCACTGTATTTACCTTGACTATGCTGGACCTGCAAAACAGCCTTACTGGCACTCAAAAGCTTTCTACACTCACTGATGGCATTAAGGCTTAATACTGGACTGATGACAATATCTTGATGAAGATCTCTTTCTTTGTTTCTTTGTTGAACAAAGAGTAAGTTTCAAGTAAGTAGTGACAGAGAACAGAGGCAAGTGGCAAGTGCCAAGCGCGAAGCAGTTCATGTGAGAGTCACTTCTTCAGCACTTGAAACCCAGCAAGCAGCACTCTCACTGAATGAAATTTTTATGAAAGCTTTCCTTCATATCTTGTGTTCTGCAACAGTTTTAAAGCAATAAAACCACATGGAAGTTCATGTAATTATACCTATAATTATCTAATAATTGCCACAATTAACCAACAGTTCCCTTGGGAGGATGCAACTGACCAGTTACACCTGCATTTGATATATTTAGGTGCAATTATTTCTGCCTGTAATTTTTTTACACCTGCAGTTAATTGCAAAGCCTAGAGGTGAAGTTCAGACAAAGGCTTCTACGTGATTATTTCCTTCCACTAATGTCCAGCTGTGTTCCTCCACAAAATGCTAATATATTAGCATTTTAAATTCCTTGTAAACTGTGTAGCTGGTATGGCATGGAGATTGGGGTGAGTTATAGTACTCTTCTCTCACAATATCAACTAGTACTTTCTTAGAAGAGAGTTAGGTCAAGTGTAGGGCTCACAACCAGAGTTCTATAAAACAAACAGAGAGTTTGACAGAGCACAGTGGGTTGGAAGAGTTCATTATAATTATATTTTTGAAGTTTGGTTATTACAGAAATGAGGTATAGAGATGTGCCAAGTTAACTGTATATTATAGTATTGAGAACACAGTAGGAGTTCAGTGCATGTTTGGTGAATGAATTAACAATACTGGCAGTTACCCTAGGGCCATCTTGAATCTGCATCTTGGGATGTCAGTAAAGATGAGGATAACACGAATTCTGTTCCACATATCAACCAATAAGGAAGGACATTCTTCTAAATACACAAAGCTATTACTGCTGTGGTCCTACAAGAGAAATCTTTCAATCTTTTGTAGTACTAATCATTGAAGACATTGGAGATAATCTAATTATAGAAAAGGAAAACCTTTTAGATTAAAGGAAAGAAAAACTATTCCAGATTATTCTATTTCTATGGAGTTTTTTTTTAACTTACTAAACTCCTATGAAACACGGTTAATTTAGATTTAATTTTATGAAATCACAGCCCTTGGGGAAATTTTAACATCTTCAAGATAAGACTTCCTTATTAGACAGCATACAATATTAGATGATTTGCTATACACAATTAAACTGCCTGGTTGT
Source organism: Rhizomys pruinosus (assembly GCA_009823505.1). Classification (NCBI taxonomy): domain Eukaryota; kingdom Metazoa; phylum Chordata; class Mammalia; order Rodentia; family Spalacidae; genus Rhizomys; species Rhizomys pruinosus. The sequence continues at coordinate 1,152,754 of VZQC01004208.1, forward strand.
GGAATAGGGAGAAAATACAGTGTCCTGTGGAGTTAATTTTGAGTGTGGAATGCAGCAAGTCTCTTGTATTTCTGTTTTTCTTTCCTTTTTGTCTCTCCTGGTTTTTTATTTTATGCATGTAAATATTGTATGTGTGTAAGTGCACCACATACATGCAATGCCTGCAGCAGCTGGAAGAGCATGTCAGATCCCCTGGAAGGTTGTTAGCTGCCACGTGGGTGCTGAGAACCAAACCTGAAATCCTCTGCAAGAGCAGCCAGTGCTCTTCTGTTTGCCTTTGTTTCTATCTTTGTTTCTGTAGGGTTTTATTTTCATACTTTTAAAAATATTTAGAATTACATAATTAAAATAAATTTATAAACTTGATAATGAGTGATATTACAGATAGAGATGTCATCATTAGGAAGTACATATATCTTACATGAATAGTAGTGAATACAACCATAAATCTATATCTTGCTATATAATAGACCACTTACAGTATAGAGACCATATAGAAATCTTCCTATATAAATCTAACAACAAGCGACTCAGACGGGTATATTGAAGGATCATGTTTTACTAGCATTGGGTCTAAGACATATTAGAGAGCACAAAATATATTTCATTTTTCTCCAATCGCAAAATCATCTTTAGGTGTAGCTGATTTACAGAAGCAGTAGCTGACTTGCTTCTCCAGTATTAAAAGGTGTTAAGAATTCCAGTTCAAGTACAAGTGACTCTTGTACACTAATGGTGGAAATGTTAGTCAGTCTACCCTCTATGGAAATCAATATGGAAGTTTCTCAAAAAAACTAGAAATGGATTTCCCATATAATGCAGCCATACCACTCCAGGGTATTTCCCCCAAAGGACTCCATATCACAGAGATACTCCACAACCATGTTTATTGTATTACAGCACTATTTACAGCAACTAAGTTATGGAACCAACCTAGATGTCCAACAGAGGAACGGGTAAGAAAAATGTAGTATATCCATGCAATGGAATTTTTCTGCCATAATGGAAGATGAAATTATGTTATTTGCAGGAAAATGGATGCAACTGGAAGCATCCATATTAACCATATTAAACCAGTTTCAGAAAGAGGAATATTATATGCTTCCTCTCTTTATGTATTCTAAGAATGCAAAAGTTCTCTATGACATCTTTCCAGAATCTCATCTTAAAACCAGCTAGTGAGGCCTCTTCTTCCCACACTGATTAAATCTGTTCTTTTTTTTTCTGTATGTGTATGAATGTACTGTCTGCATGCAGGTTTGTGTTGTGCAATGCCGTGGAGGTCAGAGGAGGGTGTCGAATTCCCCTGGAACTGGAGTTCTCCTGGAATTGGAGTTTCAGACAGTTCTCGACCGCCATGTGGGTGCTGGGGATCGAACCCAGGTCCTCTGTAAGAGCGGTCGGTGCTCTTAACCTGTAGGCCATCTTTCCAGCCCCTGTTCTTTTCTATAGTTGCATGAAAGACAACTTCATCTCCATGCTGTTAGTACCAAGCTTACCTAAATGCAATAACTTCATGACTCATTCTCATCTCAAAGCCAAAGCATTGTATATCTGAATCCATTCCGGTGGGTGCAGAGATGGCCAAGTATTTTTGAAAACTGATTGTCATTGTTCTTGCTTCATTATTTGCCTGTTTGTTTGAGATCTCCCACTTTTACAGAAGACCTCTTTAGTGGCCAGGTCAACTGTCTATTCCAAAGCCATGCATGAATATGGTCTATGAATAGCTCTCTACAAAGAAGGAAGTAATTTTTTCCTTTGTAAATTGTTATAACTGTCATCGTGAGGTCACAGCTTGAGAGAGTGAACCTGTGCTGATGGTCTGTCTAGAGTGGGATTTCAGTAAGTTGTACATGATTAAAGCACTCTGGGAACCAGCCATTTGCTTGGGAACAGTGTCATTTATTTGACTTTAGATCAGTTCCCTCTATAACTATACGGAAACATGATAAAGACTGACTGAAAAATGTAACCTTGACATCCTTTGGGATTTTCTCTCTCCAATGTCAATTTTATTTATCTACAATCTAAAAGAAAAGTAAATACAATGTATACGTGTACACACACACACACACACACACACACACACACACACCCACCCCAATTAATGGTATTGGAGAAAACATTAATTATGTCCTAATTTTGGTTTTCCACAGTGTTTGAAGCACCAATGATTTGCCTAATTCTTTCATTCCTCCTTTTGCCTGTGATCTGGGTTTATTCATCCACTCTTATGTTTATGGCATCAAAAACAAACAGTCACATCTTTGTCTTCTTACCTACTTATGGAGGATTTCAGAGGATTCCTGAGAATCAGGATCCTAACAACAGTGCTTCTGTTTTTAGAGTTGCTGGTAGCTGACATGTCTATAGACCAATCCTTTCTTGCCACTGCTCACAGGAGACCATTTTATGACCAAACAGAAGCTGCACTGGGAAAATTTATCTGGTGAGATTTTCAGGCAGTGTGTTTTGTTGTCATCTGATCTCTGAGGAGATACAGAATGTATCTGTAGGTGTAGGTGCCCTAAGGAAGGAGAAAGAGAGCCTGAGCTGTGCCTTCATTCAGCTCTTCTGTTCTTTCCATGTAAAATGGATCTAAACCTATCTGTGCTATATCCACTCTTTACATACAAAATAAATGCTTAAATTATGAGGTTTTATATAATTCATATTAAAATCTAAAAGCACATATAGAAATATTTGAGTAATAAGTCTATAATTCTCATCTCTGTATGAAGTTCTAACTTAGGACGCTGACCCAAAGAGCTTTTGTGTAAAAACCATTAACTATACTATTCCAAACAGTAGCATATCAAAAGAGCAATGATAAAATTTCCAAAGAATAAATAGGTATATTCACTTCCTCCATCTCCTGGAGCTACAATCTGGTTTACTTATTGATGTGCTCCTTAATCTCATTAATTTTTTTCCTTTTGTTATAAGAAAATTTTCACTTTTCTTCTGCATTTACAGATATATGAGAGTTCTTATATTCATGTTCATGTACTTGGTGAGATTTCATTTTCTGTGGCAGTGTAGAGGTGTGTGCTGTACTTTTCCCAAAAAAGGAAGTGTTCATATCTTCCAGTGAGGCACCTCAATTGTCATTTGTATTAGCTGTAAGTGATATTTAATTTCATGTGATGAACAAATCTGATTTCATGAAAATGGATTACACACCCCTATCCCTATTTCTTTGTGTAATGACCCATGTAATGTAATATAGCCTCAATCTATCTTCTTACCACATCTTCTTATTCTGTAGTTATTAATCCTCACAGTCTTTACTTAAGATATTATATTAGGTTCTTCCTATATAAAGGCCTAATTATTCATAGGATAAACAATTATTATATCCTAGGTGCCATTTTCTCAAGAGAGTCAAAATGCTAATGAAGCTTATATTCTACTAAAGGAAATAGATTGCAAAGAAATACATATACGTGTGTGTGTGTGTGTGGTTTGTGTGTGTCCATCTGTGTCTGTGTGTGTATTTCTCTGTGTGTTGGTGTATTTGCCAATAATGAAGGGTAATGTGAATAAAATAAATTTGGGTTGCAGTATAGAATTAACGGGGAATATTTCTCTGAGACAGAGCTAGGATAGGCCTTGAAGAACTATCCTATGGGGATCTATGGACACAGTGCTGTTGACAGAGGGAGGGGAACTCAGGTGAGCACATTTTTTTTTTTTTGGTCTTTTTGAGACAGGGTCTCCCTGTAGTCCCAGCTGTCCTGGAACTCACTCTGTAGACCAGGCTGGCCTTGAACTCACAAAGATACACCTGCCTCTGCCTCCCGAGTACTAGGATTAAAGGCGTGTGCCACCACACCCGGCTTCAGGTGAGCACATTTATCATGGCTGAGGGACACAAGGAAGGATGGTTTGGCTAGAGAGAATGGAAAAGAGGCCATAGTGGTGAATGTCCTTCCAGCACAGCTTCTTAAAACATTTTCCATTCATGACATTTCCCCCTACCAATTTTTACATGATTCTGGATCTGGAACAATATATGCAAGTGTACAGATGGCCTCTGAAACACCAGAGAGTGTTACCAAAGGCCACTAAACCAATAAAGCAAATATGGGTCTCCTTGAGTCAAGCAAGACTCCACCGTCAGCACTAGCTACACCTCACCTACCTGGAAATACTGTGCAGCAGAGGCAGCCATATGCCTCTATATCCCAAATCTAATTGGCTATTGGCTCTCTCCTTGGAGGAATAACCCATGGCTGATGCCACAAGCTTACATCCTCTACAGGTTAGGAGATGTTATAAGCCACAGTAAGACCCTGTCATATTTAACAGGAAAAAATGTAATTCATGGATTAACATATCATCCAAACATCTGTGTCTATACCAAAGTAATCTACCATAACTATTAGTGCTGTTTAAATACCTATATATCTAATTGCTTGTGCTTCATTAGTAGGATTGAAAGGTTATTCCTGGACAAACTGTCAGCCCATGAAAGGAAACAGCCAGAATTGACCAGAGTCCAAGGCAACAGCTCCAGAGAAAGTAGACTGTTTTGCTTCTCATCCACCTGTACCCCTTTTCTAAGCCTAGGGAACAATCTGCGGAAGAGGGGGCATGGTAGAATGTAAGGGCTGCGATTGGGGTGAATGGTGAAACTACAACAATGTAGTCTGGACACTCATTTGATCAACTTGATTGAACATACAACCCCTCATCCCCCGCTGGAAGGTGGGGCTGTGGGGGTTTGGGCACAACAGCCTGCAAATTGGTTTTACATGAAGGATGCTTGTACTCATGGATTATCACTTATAGCTAAAAAATGAAAAAAAACTGAGAGAAAGATGCAGGACAGTTATGGCAGAATGCATGATCTGGGATGGGGTGGGGGGGAAGGGAAAAGGAAATATGCCTGAACTGAATTGGAAAATGATGTATGAAATGCACAAAGCATCAATAAAAAAAATGTTAAAAAAATAGGTATACAAATCAAATGCTTACTGATAATAAACCATAAAGAAGGATTTTTGGACACTAATTTTTTATTGAGCATTTGTGCATTTTATAAAATGGTTCCTAATCAAAATTTGCCCCTCCATGCCCCAAACTCATATCAGAACTTATGCATTATGTCATCCAAGTTAAGTCCTATCTAGTCAAGGTTTTGACCCCAGCTGTCCTTCTGTGAAAATTCATCCACTGGAGTCTAGTCAGCATTTCTAGAAATCTTAAGTAAAGCATCCTTTTCTTCACTCAGCAGTAATCAGTCTCCAGTAGTTCTCAGTCCAGTGACAGTCCTCCACCCATTTCTCTTGCTTCATTCTGAGACCTTGTCTGAGTTGGCATGGGTCCTGCTGCCAACATCACACATGTTCGCCAATGCAAGCTTCCCATAGTCTGAAAGCTTTTGTTTCCTTACATTCATGCACCAGCCCTGGCTCTTACAATTTTTTTCTTCCCCGTCTTCCACAAACAATTTCCAAGCCTTGGGTAGGTGACATTTAGTATAGGATTCTATCCAGGGAGGAGGCTCCTGGAGGTTCCCATTCTTTGAAACTTGGCCAGTTGTGACCTTCTATTTGCATTGCACTCTATTGTGTAAGGAAGCTTTGTTAGTGAGAATTGAGGGAGGCACTCTTTCTCTCTGCCCCTCATTCTGCTATGTTCTGCAAGTCTTAAGGATAGAGGTTCAACTGTAGATGTGTCTCCTAGGATTGGGCATATTTTAGATGGATCTGACCAGTTGTGGGATTTGCAGTATCCTCCATCTGTTGCAAAGAGAAGCTTCATTGATGAATGATGTATGGTATGCTTGTCTGTAAATATAAGATTCCATATTAAGCATATGGTAAGAAATTTTATTTGTTTAGAAATGGGACACCAATAGGGTTTTCTCTAGGATCTATATTCTCTCTCAGCCATGTCCACTTGGCTGAGTTTACTGTGCCACCCATGAGTTCACTCCCATTGAGAGGGTTTTAAGTCCAATTAAATGGCTATTGATTAGCCCCCAGATAATAGTGCCCCTAATGCACCAGTAGAGGTGGTTTGCTGTGCAGGTCATTGTGGTTATTGGGCTTTGGGGCTGGGTGGTACCATTTATTGCTTTTCTCCCTTATCAGTGTGCATATTACATAGCATTATGAGTACTAAACTTTAGGTAGAAGGCTTATAGGTCAGTTCCTGCTCCATTACTGTAAGTCCTATTTCTGAACTATATCTTGTCTTGAGCAGTGGGGTCTTATTTTCTAGCGAGAGATAATCAAGAGCTTTGGCAAGAGCCTGAGTTGTTTTGAGAGTCTCTTGGATCACTCTCACCAACCACTCAAAGGGAGGGGTCTCTGTATGGCACTGGGTTCCTTGTCATCTAGCCCCCAGGTATACCTGTGCAAAATGTTCAGACAGTGTATGTTCCTTTCTCATGGGGTCTCAGTTGGGGGGACGATCCCTGGCCACCCAAGATCTAATCATTTCGATTCTTTCTTCTTCCCTTCCCACCTCCTTCCCCAGCCCCATTACCCCCATTATTCCCACCTCCCCCTCTCTTGAGTTCTCCTGACTCCCTCCATGCCCCCTGTATGTCCCTCCCTCCCCCCTACCAACTCAACACACTCATTTTCCTTACCTCCCTCCTAGTAACATCTGTTCTTTACTGTCCCCCTCTTTCAGGTTCTTTCTTTTCCTTTACCTCCATGTATTGTTTTCATTTTCTTGACTCCTGATATACATCACGACATATGCTCAAGGATAGGGGATTGGTGCTACAATCTACAATCGAGGGAGATTATAGGTTACTTGGTTCCCTGCCTTTATGCTACTTCACCTAGTATAACACTCTAGTTCCACCCAATTTACCTGCAAAGTTTATGATTTCATATTTTCTTACTACCAAGTAATACTCCATTGTGTAGATGTATGACATTTTCATTATCCATGCATCAGTTGCGTGATATTTACGTTATTTCCATTCCTTAGCTATTGTGGAGAGAGGAGCAACAAACATGGAGGTAGAGGTATCTTTATGGTATGATGAGTCCTTTGGGTATATGCCAAGGAGTGGGTCATATGATAGGCTCATTGTTGGTATTTTGAGAGTTCCCGACACTACCTTCTTTAGTGGCTGCACTAGTTTGGATTCCGACCAGCAGTGAATGAATGTCCCCTTATTCCACATCCTCACCAGAATTTGATTCTCCCTCTGTTTCTATCTTTTTAAATAATTTGACAAGTATTTGTTATAGATCCTCTTTGAATGTATGGTAGAATTCTACTGTGAACCCATCCTTTGGGCTTTTTGAGTCAGGAGGTTTTATATTACTGTTTCAATTTCTTCATTTGTTATGTATTTACTTAAGCTATTTATCTCCTGTTGGTTTAACTTTGGTGGTGTCCATGACTCTAGAAATTCATCCATTTCATTCAAGTTTTCAAGTTTAATGGAGTATAGATTTTTATTGTACACTATTTTTATTGATGTTTTGCATAATTCATACATCATTTCTCAGTTCAATTTAGACACATTCCCCTTTCCATGCCCCCCATTCATGCATTCTGCTATACATGTCTTGCATCTTTTCCTCAGTCTTTTTTTTCACATTTTCCCTTTAATTTTATATTATTTCAGAATATGCATACTTATCCTCCACCCATATAGCGAAATTACAAAATCTGAACATAAGTGGTAGGTTAGTTCTCAAGCCCACTTTTAAACATACTGTTGCTTTCATATAAAAAAGAGATATACCATAGATGATGCATAGTTTGCTTTGCAACTATGGATTTGGTGCCAGCATCCACAAATGAGGGAAACCATATGTCGTTTATTTTTTCTGGGACTGTGTTAAGTCACTTAGCATAATGTCTTCTAGCTCCATTCACTTACCTGCAAAGTTTGTGATGTTGTCTTTCTTTACTGCTGCATAGAACTCCATTATGTAGATGTACCACGTTTCCTGTATCCACTCATTGGTTAAGGGACATTTGGGTTGCTTCCAGCTTTTTGCTATTGTAAAGAGAGCTGCAGTAAACATAGATGTGCGTGTGTCTCTGTGATAGGATGAGTCTTGTGGGTATATACCCAAGAGTGGATTGACTGGGCCAGGTGGTAGGCTCATTTTCAGTCTTTTTTTTCCTTTTTTTAAACTTCTTTATTATTTTTTTTTCATTTTTTAACAATAAGTAATAATTTATGAGTACAAGCATCCTTAATATAAAACCAATTTGCAAGCAGTTTTGCCAAAACCCACACAGCCTAAGGGTCCCACCATCCAGCTGGGAGGGCTTGTATGTACCATCAAGTTGATCAAATAAGTGTTCAGTCTATATTGCTATAGTTTCACCATTCACCCCAATCACAGCCCTTACATTCTACCACACCCCCTCTTCCACAGATTGTTCTCTAGGCTAAGAAAAGGGGCACAGGTGGATGAGAAGCAAAACAGTCTACTTTCTCTGGAGCCGTCATTTTGGACTCTGGTCAATTCTGGCTGTTTCCTTTCAGGGGCTGACAGTTTGTCCAGGAATAACCTTTCAATCTTACTAATGAAGCATAAGCAATTAGATATATAGGTATTTAAACAGTACTAATTGTTATGGTAGGTTACTTTGGTATAGACACAGATGTTTGGATACTATATTAATCCATGAATTACATTTTTTCTGTAAAATATGACAGGGTCTTACTGTGGCTTATAACATCTCCTAACCACTAGAAGATGTAAGCTTGTGGCATCAGCCATGGGTTATTCCTCCAAGGAGAGAGCTAATAGCAAATTAGATTTGGGATATACAGACATACGGCTGCTACTGCTGCACAGTATTTCCAGGCAGGTGAGGTGTAGCTGGTGCTGATGGAGGAGACTTGCTTGACCCAAGGAGACCTATACTTGCTTTATTGGTTTAGTGGCCTTTGGTAACACTCTCTGGTATTCCAGAGACCAACTGTACACTTGCAAGTGCGGTCTCAATACATCTTTCCCATGCTTACATCAGGTCTTTGACAGTAGGACCTTATCGCC
>VZQC01004208.1:1166400-1202474 GCA_009823505.1 Rhizomys pruinosus
AACTTCTGAGTTTGGCTGCAATTTTTGGATGGAATCTCTCCTACTTTAAACCACATTGCCATTTTTCTCCTCCCTGTACTTGCTGTGAGATGTGCTGTGTGGTCCTTGCCCGGTAATTACTGAATTCGATTTTGTTTACTTGTAAATCTCGCCCAGGCCCTTCCTTAACACTTTATTCTCCTATATGAAAGGGACCTCTCCTTCACATGCCTTTGACCCACCTTTATCTTCCTAGTGCAGTTTTTTCAGATCCAAACTGTACATTCTACTGCATTTCTCTTCTCGGCCCCCTTCTCTTTTCACTGTAGATCTGCACATATTCAACAAAACTAAAGCGCACGCCAAAACCATTTCTACATTGGCGTCTTGAAATATCCTCCTCCAAAGACACAGTCCACCAGCTTTGTCCACTTATAGCATAGGCAAGAATCCAGGCTGTGGGCAAACTGCTGCAGACTCTTTATCAAAATATCTCGGTTGCTGCCTAGATCTTTATTTTCCCCTGGAACACATCTTTTGGGCAGCCATGCTTTCTTCTTCTTCAGGTCCTCCACTAGAATGGCCCTTTACTCTGCTTATCAATAGTGAACAAGCCTTTCCAGCCCAAAGTTCCAAAGTCTTCCACACTTCTCCAAACATAGACATGTCAGGTTCTTCACAGCCAACACCCCACTCTGAGTACCAAAAACTGATATTGTCACTGTTCTGTTGCGTGATAAAGCACCATGACCAAGAAACTTAGAAAAGGAAGAGTTTATTTGACTTATATTGATGGTTCCAGGGAATTAGAGGCCCTTGTGGCGGAGTGTGGTTGGCTGGGCTGTGAGCAGCAGTCTGAGGTCAGTAGCTCAGGCAAAGAGCACAGGAACCGAGAGAGCAACTGTAGACCACAAGGCTTTTAAAAGCTCACTAAAGCCTGCCCGCAGTGACACATGCTTCCCCAGCATGGGCCACACCTTCTAAGACCTTTAAAAACAGTGCCACTAAACTGGAGACAAATGTCTAATACTTACAGCCTATGGGGACACTCATGCAAACCACCACAAGGGGATCTCTTTACCAGACATCAAACTATACTACAGGCTATAGTGATAAAAACAGCTGGGTAATGGCACAAAAACAGACCAGTTGACAATGGAGTAAAACTGAAGATCAAACATGGAGCACTAAATTTCATCCCACCTCATACTGACAAAGGGGGCAAAGAAGACCAATGAGGAAAAAAGCATCTTCAGTAAGTGGTGTTTGGCAAAACTGGATCATCACCTGTAGAAGAATGAAATTAAACCCTACCTTTCGCCCTGTACAGAAGTCAATTCCAGGTTGGATCGAAGACCTCAAATGAACACCCAAATCTGGAGGTGATGAGAGAAAACTTGGCATCAGACTGCAAGACATGGCATAGGAAAAGACTTCCTAAATCAGACAGCAGCTGCACAAGAATAAGATTACAATTGACAAATGGGACTCATTAAACTCAAAAGCTTCTATACATCAAAAGAAACAATCAAGGAAGTGAAGAGAAAACCCACTGAGGGGAGAAATCTTCACTGCAATACATCTGACAAAGAATTAATTTCCAGAGTATACAAACTACGTCAAAAACAAGAAGAAAAGAAACAAATGAATGCAGTTAAAAGATGGAGCAAAGAAACTGAATAGAGACTATCACAGAGAGATTAGAGATGGTTGAGAAACATCTTAAAAACTGTTCAAGGTCACTAATATAGGGAAATGCAAATTAAGACCACTCTAAGATATCATTTCACTCCGATAAGACTGTCAATATCAAGAAAACAAATGATATCAAGTGCTGGCGAGGTTGTGGGAAAGGTGAACACTCATCCATTGCTGGTGGGAATGTAAACTCTTAAAGCAACTATGCAAAGCAGTGTGGAGAACCCTTGGAGACTCAAAATGAGGTTGCCATTGACCCAGTCATACAACCCTGGGTATATACCCACAAGACCCATCTTACTGCAAGAAATACATGCACGGCTATATTTTATTGCCGCTCTGTTCACAAATACAAAAAGCTGGAACCAACCCAAATTGCCCCTCCACTGACGAGTGGAAGAAAAAATGTGGTACAGGTACACAATGGAGTTCTATGCAACAGTAAAGAAAGGACAACATCATGAACTTTGCAGGTAAATGGATGGAGCTAGAAGATATTTATTAAGTGAGTAACACAGTCCCAAAAGACAAACGACAAATGGTATCCCTCATCTGTGGATGCTAGCCCAATAATCCAGTTGTAAATATTTCTTGTGGACAGGGATGCATATTTAAAGAACAACAACAGAACGACTCCATCAGAAAATTGACTGAAATGGTGAATGGGAGGGGTAGGAGGTTCAGGAGGGGACACGTGTCTATATTCGATTAAGGTATATTTTAATTGAGTGAGTTCAACAAGTACTCAATTTTGCCAGACTCTGTCTCCAGGTTACATTGTGTTTTGGACTTAAAAACTAAAAGAAATATGTGTTATTAAACAACATTGATTTAAAGGTTTTGATAAAACTGTAAGCATCTGAGTTAATGTGGAAATATAAATTGTCCACACTTGTTTACTTAAAATCTGTATAACAATAACTTGGGATTGGCATATACAATGTTCTTTAAAATTTTTTCTGTTGTGCAGTACATCTTGTAGCATTCTTTTTTACTGTAGGATGATTTAGCTTAAGGAATTAGTTTGCTTCCCAAGTTAACATACAGTCACCCAAAACAGCAGGCTTGGGTGAATTGATGAAATCTATGCGCCTTGATTCCTGCCTAAGGTATGTGTACTAACACTGCCTCTTGAGACTCATGGGTCAAAAAGTAAAAACCTAAAATAAAAAGGGGGATACAGATAATATGAAATTTTTGTCAAATCCTTTGCAATTAAAATCTAAAACAAACTATGGGAAAAGATTTGTATGTTCCACAGGTAAAAAACGTCACCAACTTAACGAATGAGAAAGAAAAGATACAGCTTGCATTGTGTAGGAGTACTAGGAAGTGGCCAGCGAAGGGTGGCTCATCTGAACGAAAAGGAAGAAAAGCCTCAGACTGCTAAGGCATCAAACCCCTCTGTGGATCCTACTTGTAACAACTGTTTATAATGATCCTAACAAAACTTACCTTCTAGATGCCGCAAGGTTTTAATACGAAGAGACTTTCTTACCTCCCCCATAAAACAAGGAGGAATGATGATGATAGAGGTTTTCTCTAACTGAAATTGGAGCAACTGTATAGAGGTATCTCTTATAAAACCGGTAAAACTGCCTTCTTTAATTGACTAATAGACATAGGAACTGTGAAAAGGATTATCTCTACTCAGAACCAAATATTATACTAAAGTCACCTTAAGCTGTGTTTTAAGCAAAATATATTAATACAGGAGAGCTCTAATATCAGCAATGGATTATTCTACCCCGGAGATGTTGGCCAGGGGATTCAAGCCCCCACAAACGTAAAAGGCTTCTTGCCTGCAACTGGATACCTGCAAGAAGAGTTCTGTTTCTTGGGTCACCTCCAGGGGATCCCATTGTAGCTATCTCCTACAGGGTTGGTAGAGCTTGGTGCGAAATTATCCTGCACCTTTCCCATGTTGTCCCTTCGTCGTGTCCCTGGCATGTGGGTTTCCGTTTTGTGATTCAAATCACAAATGTCTTTTCACTGTGTTGAAGGCTGAAGGCTTGTTTTGTTTTGCTTGCCTCCTTCCAATGCTTTTTTTCCCCCTCCTTGTTTATGGAGTGTTGACTTGTCTAACTTTTAGGCTTTCACTTTTGTTTATATATTGGATATTGGAAGTCTAAGTCACTTTTTCTTTCCTGTTCTGAGGGTTCTCCAAAATAATCCACTTGGATACTCTCTCCTCAATTCCAGTTGGCGGGAGATGCCTGACTTAGCCCACCCCAGTACCTGTCTGGAGCTGCACCTGGCTCTGCACTCCAGGAAAGGCCAGAACCTGAGCCCCCCCGACACACACACACACGACCTCACTATGGCACCAGAGCCAGACCCAGAGCCAGAGCTGCTTCCAGCTACAAGGGGGAAGGGTGACCTGGCCCAGGCAGCCACACCCTACAAGAGTTTAGGGCTCAGACCTAGGCCTGCCGGCCACCAGTCCCTCTGCCACAAACCAGCGAATCAATTGTCAGGCACCCCAAGGGTCAATTTGTTTTACATTCTACCTGTCTGGGGCGGCGCCTGGCTCCGTGCTCCAGGTGGTCCTAGCAAGCAAGGCCAGAATCTAAGCCCCCCACACACGACCTCACTATGGCACCCCATTTTCAGTCTTTAAAAAGTTCTCCACAATGCTTTCCATAGGGGTTGCATGAGTTTGCATTCCCGCCAGCAGTGGATGAGTGTTTCCCTTTCCCCACAACCTCTCCAGAATTTGGTGTCATTTGTTTTCTTAATCATGGCCAGTCTTATTGGGGTAAGGTAAAAGCTCAAGTTGGTTTTAATTTGCATCTCCTTAATTATTAGCGATGTTGAACACTTTCTGAGCTGTTTCCCAGCCATCTTCACTTCTTCATTTGTGAATTCTCTATTCAGCTCTTTTCTCCATCTTTTGATAGTGTCGTTTGTTTTCTTGATCCTTTGGTTTTTGAGTAATTTATATATTCTTGATGTTAATGCTCTGGTGATTGAGTAATTTATATATTCTGTATGTAAATGCTCTATCTGATGTATCACTGGTGAAGGTTTCCTCCCACTCTGTGGGTTTTCTCTTCACTTCATTGATTGTTTCTTTCACTGTACAGAAGTTTTTGAGTTTAATGAGGTCCCATTTGTCTATTGTTGACTTTGTTTCCAATGTAGCAGCTGTCTGATTTAGAAAGTCTTTTCCTATGCCCATGTCTTGTAGTTTACTGCCAATGCTTCTATCGTTTTCAAGGTTTCTGCTTTCACATTGAGGTCTTTGATCCATTTCGAGTTGATTTCTGTGCATGGCAAAAGGTAGGGGTTCAGCTTCATCTTTCTACAAGTGGTAATCCAGTTTTGCCAATACCATTTGCTGAAGATGCTGTCTTTCAATTTTGTCCCATTCATTAACTTGTCTTTTTTTGTGCCAGTACCAGGCTGTTTTTATTACTATAGCCTTGTAATATAGTTTGAAGTTAGGTATGGTTATCTGTCCTGTGTTGCTCTTTTTGCTCAGAGTTGCTTTGGCTCTCTTTGGCTACTTGATCATTGTGAATGATCTTTTTGATATGTGACTGTATGTGGTTTGCAAGTATTTTGTTGAGAATTTTTGCATCTATGTTCATTAATGAAATGGGCCTATAGTTTTATTTTCCAGTTGTATCTTTGCCTGGTTTAGTATTAAAGCAATGCTGGCTTCATAGAAGGAATTTGGGAGATTTTCCTCTATTTCTATTCTTTTGAACAATTTGAGTAATATCGGTTGTATGTCCTCTTTAAAGGTTTTCTAGAACTCTACCATAAATCCATCTGGGCCTGGGCTTTTTTTAGTTGGGAGGTTTTGAATTACTATTTAGATTTCCTCAAATGTTACAGGTCTGTTTAAGCTGTCAATATCTCCTTGAGTAAGCTTTGGTGAATTTCAGGATTTCAGATATTCATCAACTTTAGGTTTTCAAATTTAGTAGAGTATAGGTTTTTTTAAATATTCTTGTGTTATTGTCTGAATCTTTTCAATGTCTGTCCTGATATTTCCCTTTTCATCTTGAATTCTATCAATTTGGAGCTACTCTTTCTTTTGGCTAACTGGGCTAAGGGTCTATCTATCTTGTTTTTCCTTTCAAAGAACCAGCTTTTGGAGACATTTGTTCTTTTTATTGTTTTCTTTGTTTCTGTTTCATTGATCTCTGCTCTAATTTTTGTTATTTTCTCTTGTCTTTTGGGTTTAGGATTCAGTTGTTACCTCTCAAGTGCTTTCAGCTGCAGTGTTAGATCATTTATTTGTGCTCTTTCTGGTTTTTTAAAATTTTTTTATTAATTTTCATTTATTTCTGTATGTGTATGAATGTACTGTCTGCATGCAAGTCTGTGCACCCATGTCATGCAACGCCACGGAGGTCAGAAGAGGGTGTCGGACTCCCCTGGAACTGGAGTTCTCCTGGAATTGGAGTTTCAGACGGTTCTTGGCCGCCATGTGGGTGCTGGGGATCGAACCCTGGTCCTCTGCAAGAGCGGTCGGCGGTCTTAACCGCTAGGCCATCTCTCCAGCCCCCTCTTTCTGGGTTTTTTTTAAATGTAGGCACTTAGTACTATAACTTTCCCTCTTAGAACTGCTTTTAAAGTATCCCATAGGTTTTGTTGTGTTGTATTGTCTTTTTATTTAGTTTCAGGAATAATTTTATTTCTTTCCTCATTTCTTCCTTGACCCACTCATTATTTAGGAGTGTGTTATTTAGACTCCATATGTTACTGTAGACAGTAGGGCTTATTCTGGTGTTGATAGTGAATTTTATTGCACTGTGGTCTAAAAGAATGCACGGGATTATTTCAGTCCTTTTATATTTGTTGAGGTTTTTTTCTGTGTCCCAGTATGTGGTCAGTTTTGGAGAAAGTTCCATGGGGTGATTAGTAGAAAGTATATTCTCTGGTGTTTGGATGGAATATTTGGTACATATCTGTGAGGTCCATTTGGTATATTGTATTGTTCATTCCAGATGTCTCTCTGTTCATTCTTTGTCCAGTTGACTTGTCCAAAGGGCTCAGTAGTGTATTGAAGTCCCCTCCTATTAGTGTGCTGGGATTAATCTCTATCTTGAGGTCCTGCAGAATTGTGCTTATAAAGTTTGGTGTGCCAGACTTTGGTGCTTATATATTCATCATTGTGAAATGTCCATGGTTAATTGTTCCCTTGATAAGGATGTAATGGCCCTCTTTGTCTCTTCTGATTAGATTTACATTGAAGTCTATTTTGCCTGATATTAGAATAGCAACTTCTGCTTGCTTTTTTAGTACCATTTGCTTGGAATAATTTTTTCCATTCTTTCACCTTAAGTTGATTCCTATCCTTGAGGGTGAGATGGGTTTCTTGTAGATAGCATATAGATGGGTTCTGTTTCCTAATCCATTCTCCCAATCTATGTCTTTTGATTGGGGAGTTTAGACCATTAATATTTAAAGTTATTATTGAGAGATGTCTGTAGCTTCCTTTCACCTTATTTTCTGTTTGCATTCTTTGTTTGAGTTAGTATTTCCACAGTTATACTATTATCAATTACTCTTTCTAGTTTCTTGGTAGTTGCTCCTTTCCTCTGACCTTTGAATTGCTTTGAGTATTTTCTGAAGTGTTGGTTTTCTGGACATGAATTATTTCATCTTGTTTATGTCATGAAAGGTTTTTCTTTCTCCTTCAACTCTAATGGGCATTTTTGCTGAATATAGTAACCTGGGTTGGCATCTATAGTCATTTAGTACTGGGAATACTTTGGTCCATGTTCTTCTGGCTTTCATGGTTTCCATTGAAAAGTCAGCTGTAATTCTGATGGGTTTCCCTTTATATGTAACTTGTTTTTCTCTTGGGGCCTTCAGTATTTTGTCTTTGTTTTGGGCATCTAACATTTTGACTCTGATATTGTATCAGTCAGTTTTCTGTTGCTGTGATAAAGCACCATGACCAAGGAACTTATAAAAGGAAGAGTTTATTTGAGCTTATGATTGGCGGTTCCAGGGAATTAGAGTCCATTGTGGTGGGAGGTGTGGCAGCTGGATCTGGAGCAGCAAACTGAGGGTCACATCTCGCAAAGAGCACAGGAAACAGAGAGGGCAACTATAGACCACGAGGCTTGTTAAACTCTCTAAGCCCTGCCCCCAGTGACACATTTCCTCCAGCATGGCCACACACCCCAAGACCTCCAAAAACAGCGCCACCAACTGGAGAAAAACGTCTGAATAATTAGAGCCTATGGGGGGCACACATTCAAACCACCACATTCCACTCCCTGGCCCCCATAGGCTCCTGACCATATAAAATGCAAAATGCATTTGGTCCAATCTTAAAAGTCCCCGTAGTCTTTACCGGTTTCAATGCCATTCAAAAGTCTACAGTGCAAGTCTCTTCTGAGACTCAAGCCAATCTCTTAACTGTAAGCTCCTGTAAAATCAAAAGACAAATTACATACTCCCAACATACAGTGGAACCGAATACACATTCCCATTCCAAAAGGGAGGAATAGAGGCATAGTGAGGAAATACTGGACCAAAACAAGACCGAAAACCAGCAGGGCAAAAACAAGTCCTGTAGCTCCACATGCAACTTCTGGGACTTGACTTCCACACGGCTTAGACTGCTCAGCTCTTCCAGCTTTGTTTGCAACATACATCTCTTTCTTAGGCTGGTACCACTCCCTGTATGCAGCTCTCCTTGGCAAATATCTCACAGGTCTGGCATCTCAAAAGTCTTCTTGGGGTCTCCGCTGCCAACCAGGCTTCATACTCACAGCTTCACGCAATGGCCCATCTTTATTCAGGGATGACCCTGATGTACTCTGCCTGACCTCTTTGGCTTTCTGAAACCATGGAGGAAGAACTGATGACCCCTTCACTCTTGCATCCATCGTGCCTCTAAAGCCAGCACCACGTGAATGAAATTGCCAAATCTGGTTGCAAGTTTGGGATGGAATCTCTCCTACTTTAACCACATTTGCCATTTTTCTCTGCCCTGGACTTGCTGGAGGATTAGCTGGGTGTGGTCTTGCCCTGAAGGTACTGATTCTTTTGTTTACTTGTAAATCTCCAGGCCCTTCCTTAAACACTTTAATCTCCTTATGAAAGGGAGCTTCTCCTTCACATGCCTTGACCCCACCTTTAATCTTCCTAGTGCAGTTTTCAGATCCAAACTGTACATTCTGCATTTCTTTCTGCCCCATCTGCTCTTCTTCACTGTAGATCTTCACAATATTCACCACTAAAAGCCATGCCACCATTTCTACATTAGGCTGTCTTGAAATATCCTCCACCAAAGACACCAGTCCACCGCTTTTCAACTTAGCATCAGGCAAGCATCTGGACTGTGGGCAAACTGCTGCCAGACTCTTTATCAAAATATCCTGGTTGCTGCCTAAGACTTTATTTTCCCCTGGAACCACATCTTTTGCAGCCATGCTTTCTTCCAGGCCTCCACTAGAATTGCCCTTTAAGCTCTGCTTACAATAGTCAACAGCCTTTCCAGCCCAAAGTTCCAAAGTCTTCCACACTTCTCCAAACATACACATGGTCAGGTTCTTCACAGCCAACACCCCACTCCTGGTCCCAATAACTGTATTAGTCACTTTTCTGTTGCTGTGATAAAGCACCATGACCAAGGAACTTATAAAAGGAAGAGTTTATTTGAGCTTATGATTGGCGGTTCCAGGGAATTAGAGTCCATTGTGGCGGGAGGTGTGGTGGCTGGATCTGGAGCAGCAAACCGAGGGTCACATCTTGCAAAGAGCACAGGAAACAGAGAGGGCAACTATAGACCACGAGGCTTGATAAACTCTCTAAGCCCTGCTGCCAGTGACACATTTCCTCCAGCATGGCCACACACCCCAACACCTCCAAAAACAGCGCCACCAACTGGAGACAAACGTCTGAATACCTAGAGCCTATGGGGGACACACATTCAAACCACCACAGATATGGAGTAGGGAATTTCTTTTCTGATCTTGTCTATTTGGTGTTCTATATGCTTCTTGTATTTGTATGTGTTTGTCTTTTTTCAGCTTGGGAAATTTTCTTCTATTATTCTGTTGAAGATCTAATCAGTACTGTTGTCCTGGGATTCTTCTCCTTCCTCTATCCCTATGATGTGGAGGTTTGGTTTTTTTCCCATTGTGTCCCATATTTCCTGATTGTTCCACTCATGTTTTTTTTTTAATTTTTCATGATCTTTATTTTAGCATTCTGGTTCTTCTATCTTATATTCCCAATTTGATATTCTAGTTATGTCCTAAGCCCAAGACAAAATCTACCTAGAGATTCCTAAAGAAACTCAAGTTAGTAATTATTAAAATAAAATATTTCTATACAATACAACCCAAAGAGATCTCAATTTGTTGTGTGCTAAAGAATAGCTGTAGGAAAATAATGAAAGTCTTCATTTTCCATAATTAAGGCATTGTGTTTCTGTAAGAGCATAAATTGTGTGTACAGCAAAAATACTGCAGTTAATACTAAACAGGTCTCAGGGTGGCCTCACCTCAGTTTGCTTATCCCATCTGCCATTTGTCTGTGGAAACGTCGTCACTCTCTGAGAAGTGTGCATTGCTGATATCCCAATCCAGTCAAGTTGACAGTCACGTACAGGTATCACAGAGGATCTTGGAGATAATTTCAGGGAAGTAAAAGATCTACAAAAAAGCAGGAGTGGGGCAGGAGAGCTGCCTCAACTGTGAAGAGCACTGGCTGCTCTTTCAGAGGACCTGGTTTAGTTCCCAGCACCCACATGGTGGCTAGAAATAGCCTGTAACTCTAATTCCAAGAGATCCAACACCCTTCTGGCCTCCTTGAGCACTGTGTGCATGTGGTTATGTATATGCAGGTAAATCACTCATACACACAAAAATAAATAATTAAAAATGTTGTAAAAAGCAAAGAAAGGCAGGACTGACAAGAATAATATGTTCAAGTTTCTGTAGCCAGTACCATAAGTTCTAGCTAATGGGCAATCATTGCCAAGATTTCCTAGCAATATTCAGTCAGCACATAAGTCATGTCCACAAAAGTGATACTAATATGCAATAAAATAATTGTATGAATATTGTTCACTGTTCATTGATCACTCAACTCTTGAGTTCATTATGTCTACATATATCATGAGACCAACATTTCTCTGTTGGGAATTCTCCTAAGTTTCTTAATGTTAAGCACTTGTAATGTTTCACACTTCTATATAAAATGAATGATATTCTTTTAATCAGCCTGTATAATTTGTAACTCTAAAATGATCTATTTCAATAATATTTATACAATAATAATAACAAATGTGGCCACCTGCTAAGTTTGTAGTGCAATGTTTTCTCATTATAAACTACCATTATTTATAGATTGAAATAATGACTGGTTGATTTAAAAGTAATCAGAATCCCCAGAGCTGGAGAGATGGCTCAGTGGTTAAGAGCACTGGCTACTCTTGCAGAAGACCTGGGTTCAGTTCCCAGCACCCAAATGATAGCTAACAACTGTCTGTCACTATAGTTCCTTGGGATCCAATGCCTTCTTCTAACCTTCATGGGCATTGCACAACACAGATGCATATAATATTATATAATATATAATAATATATATATTATATGTATATATGATATATCTATTGTATTATATTGATTATATATTTTTTTTGTTTGTGTTTGTCATACACTCACAGAAAAAATAAAATTATACGAAAATAAAATTTGAAAAAGTAATTGAGAATTCTCCAAGATGACACATGGGCATTTAATTGACAATTTCAACTTCAAATTCTTGAAAAGAGTGGCCAGGCATGGGGGGTGCACGCCTTTAATCCTAGCACTTGGGAGGCAGAGGCAGGCGGATCTTTGAGTTCAAGGCCAGCCTGGTCTACAGAGTGAGTTCCAGGACAGCTGGGGCAACAGGGAACCCTGTCTCGAAAAGACTCCCCCCAAAAGAAAGACTATTCAAGTAATTAAGATATAATGGATTTAATAAAGAGTAAATTTGAATAAAATAAAAAACAGATTTTGGGATTTGGAGTTATTTTTTTTCAGATGTATTCAAGTATTTATAATTTATACTTTCTTGGAACTATAGTCATACATTCATCGTCTCTATAAAATTTTAAAATAGTCTGCGGTATATCAGATATTAGTTAGATATTAAAAATATAGTGGTGAGCCAGGCATGGTAGTTTAATGTCTTTTAATCCCAGCACTCTCTGGAGGCAGAGGCAGGTGGATCTCTGTGAGTTCAAGGCCAGCTGCCTACAAAGTGAGTTTCCAGACCAGCTGGAGCTACAGGGAGACCTGGTCTCAAAAAGACCAAAAAAAAAAAAAAAAAAAAGACTATAGTGCTGGAAATTTCAGACCTGCTCCTGTTGAAGCACACAGTCCAGCTTTAAAGAGATAATATTTAAAGTGTCATCCATGTAAATTAAAATTAAAATTTTGTTAAGAGGTAAGAGTAAGGTAGAAGACACCTGGAAGTCGCAGAGGACTAATAAGAGCAAGAGTCCTGGGATCCGCATTCTAAGTGAGTCTGGTCAGTATGTTGTACAAGTTCAAAAATAATGATTCTTAAGCCATTTTGATACTTGATTAATTGGCAACACAACTTAAGGAGTTTGAGTTAAGCCTCGGAGCTCTACTTCAATCGGGCCTCTGATCTTAGAGTCAGCTAGGGGCGCTTGGTTTCCTCAGTCTGCATGTCCTGGACACCCGCATCACGAGTTTGATATCCACCTGGAGGGGTGCTTCAGTTGAGGACTGAGATGGAAGCATTCATATTCTAACTCAAATGTAGCCATCAATTTTCAGTGTTCAGGGCAGAGGACTTTTTACTTTTTTCAGTTTTATGTTGTAATAGAAGCTCAACTAATGCGTCTATAATTTTCTTTCTCTTTTGCTAACACGGACTCTACAAAGGCTCAGGTTGGTGCTGCCGTCTGTTCTGATCTTTACTGTTGTCATTGAGTGAAAAGAGGCTTTGATGGTTTTTCTTCACGAATCAGCTTTTTTTTTCTCTCTCTTTGTAAATCCTGATCAAAACATTGTCACATACGGAAGAAAAAAAAAAATCATCCCATAGAGGAGTCAGTTTCTTCTATGCAGCTACTGAATGAACTCCTTTGTTACAGCAGAATGTCTGTTTCATAAAGCCCCCAAATTATCTATATCCGCTTAAATTTGTCATGCTTGGATTATTTGTGATAGAAAGAAAACATGCTCTGAGCTTTGACAACCAGCCCAATAAACCAGTCTCTGAAAAGATTCTTGATATTGGGACTGGAGAGATGGCCTAGCGGTTAAGAGCGCTGGCTGCTCTTGCAGAGGACCCGGGTTCGATCCCCAGCACCCACATGGCGGCCGAGAACTGTCTGAATCTCCAATTCCAGGAGAACTCCAGTTCCATGGGAATCCGACGCCCTCTTCTGACCTCCGAGGCATTGCACGACACGAGTGCACAAACCTTCATGCAGACAGTACATTCCTACACACACAGAAATAAATTAAAAAAAAAGATTTTTGATAATGAATCTGCTCTGTACATTCAGAACTTTCTAGATGACATTCTAGATGCATGATCAGCATTACTCCAAACATTGTTTAAGAATTCTACACATAGATTCATACTTATTCTAGGATCACCAAATTCTCAGCTTTAGCACTCGGAAAATTCATGATCTGTGTCTCTGTCTTGTCTCTCGCTCTTGCTTTCAATCTCACACTCTTGGGGATTTTTATAGCCATTAATCTACTTCCAAGATTACATCAATATCTCACATAAATCTCAAGTTCTTTACTTTTATAGTTTGAATAAATCCACATGCTATTTCAGTCCACCCTGATTCTTGTTTGAAATACCGTTGGTCATATAATGAATAAAAACATCAGTAATGCTTTTAGAGACTACAAGCATTGTAGACTGGAATGATTTTATGATGCCTTAGGGGCTGGGAGCTAAGTGCAGCTAAAGTGAGTTTATCAGTCACAAGAGAACCCATATTTCCCTCACATTCAGAGTTTACAAGGATTAAAAGAGTAGAAATAAAATGAGTTGGTAGCTTGATTCCATGCACAGAGCGGGTATCATGTACCTTTCCAGACACTCAATACCTTCTATTGATTTTTGGCTGCATGACAGGTTCAGATCCCAGAACTTTGGGACAGCATACCTCCCCATATGCCTAAGGTTCATCTAAATGCTCAGTTTGGCTTTTTCTGGTCTTACGATGTATAAAAATCATCACAATTCTTGGAGTTGGTTTCTATTTCATGCTCTGGGGGCATGCAGAATCAGCTTACAACAAAGATAGCTTTGCTTAAATTTTAGATACATTTCATGATGTTATGCTTAACTTCCAAGGTTGTTGTGAATATTGATCAAGATAGACACTTATGATCTTATAAGAAACGTTTTCTGTGTTTATAAATAATGCCTTTTTGCATGGAGAACTGTGTACCACACTGCTTGAAACAATGCAACTTGATGGATTATCTTAGCTTTATGACCCAAAAAGCTTCACTGTGGTGACTTCATGCCATTCCTGAGGTGGAAGACAATAGGTGGACAGTCTCCTAATTCATGACTTACCTTCTGAATAATCAAAACTTCATCTCACTGAATGTCTTATTTAACTTTAAAAGGGATCACATTTGAAATGTCCCTCGAAATTGAGTAATGCTATATAAATCTAGTAACTAAGTCTACTCTAGTTTATTGTCTTTGATACAAAGAGAAGGGGGTCAGCAAATGAGACATTGTGTACAGCACGGCTCTAACTGCTCAGCTTTACATTTGAGCAATGCCAGCTACAGATAACACATAAGTGGATGAGTAGGACTGCACATCACTGAAACCTGATTGAAATAAATAAGTAATGTCATCAATATGGCAGATAAAGATCTCAAAATCCCTTCTTGCATAAAAGTAACAAGAACCTGGCAAAATTAATCAACATCAAGTTTCTTGGAATTCTGAAAGTTAGTCAAAGTCTTGCAGCAATCCAAGTTCATTTATTTGGAAAAAAATAACACAACTAAAATTATTAAAAAAAAAAAACAACAGAAAGCTCTGATCTGTTTAGTTTTATCCTTTTTTTTGGTATTTTTGAGACAGGGTCTCCCTTTTAGTAACAGCTGTCCTGGAGCTCACTCTGTAGACCAGGCTGGCCTTGAAAGAGATCTGCCTACCTCTGCCTCCCCAGTGCTGGGATTAAAGGTGTGCGCCACCACACCCCGCAGCTCTGATCTGTTTAAATTTACCCTGTTTCCATGCATCCAGTGCAGCTCTAAGACAGGCTTGAAGAAACTGCTCACCACTGTGGTTAACCAGGAGGCACAAACGCAGCAGAACAGCCCCTATTTGGAATACACCGGAGATGGTGGAGCAGAGCTAGAGCCCCTTCAAATCCTATCCTTGAAAAGCTGTTATTATTTGGACTGGCAGATGCTCCTTGGCAGACCCCTCTTACCAGCAAAAGAGACCCCACTTACCAGCAAATGTTTGTCCTGACACTTAACCTGCTTTTACAGTGGAGACATTAGTGTAGAACAATAAGAGTAGATGTTTAACTTGCACTTACCAAGTTCCAGTTAAGGATAACAAAATTTGTAAATAGAATGTCAGAAAAATGAAATATTCCCAAGGATTTTGAGAAATTCTGAGAAATTTCTGTGAATTAAAAGACCATTCATGCATACACTCTATGCTGTGAGACACCCGGGAAAACCTGACGAAAGACTGAACTCTCACCTTAGGTTCACCTGAAGGCTTTCCACATAGAAAACAAAAAGAAAAGAAGAGAAGGGAAATTACCTGGGCTGGGCTGGCAAGATGATCAACTGGTAAAAGTGCTTGCCCCACAAGCCTGGGGACTGGTGTTTGATTCCCGGAACCCATATAAACATGGAAGGAAGGAAGACAACTGTCTGTGCAAAGTTCTCTTCTGACCTCCCCGTGCACACTATGGCATGTACGCCCTCATACACAGACATTGCATACACACAGATACACATGCACACAATTACAAATAATTAAAAGTAAAATTGCCTGACTGAATGTGGAAACCCCCACAAACAAAGACATATAAACTTACTGATTTCAGGCATTAAAGGGAATTTCTGTCAGATCAGAGAATAGAGGAATGATTGAATAGGATAAAGACAGACCTGGGAATGTAGCTCAGTTGGTATAGTGCTTGCCTACCTCAAAGCCCTGGGTTCTATTCCCAGCACCTCACCAACTGTGCATAGTGGCCCATGCCTAGAATCTCAGAACTTGGGAAGAGGAGGCAGGAAGATCAAGAGTTCAAGGTCTTGGGCTACAAAGTGAGTTGCAAGCCAGCCTAGGCTGTGTAGATCCTACCTCTAAAAAAATAATAAAATGAAGATATATGACAGTGAATTAGCTCAAAATAGCTATCAAATAATAACAATAAAATAGCAATAGTAACAAACACTGAAAAGAAACAGTTACCACATCATGTTACTTAAATAGCTAGAAAGTTGTGAGGTATGAAAAGGCAAAAGTGAAGCTGAGCTGCTAGACTTCACTAGACAAGGATTTTACAGCTATTTCAAATATGTTCCAAGAGCTAAAGGAAAACATGTTTAAGGGGCTAAAGCATGGAAATAATGTCAGGCCAATAGAGAATACTATTGGCCTGATGGAAACTATAAAAAAATAACCACATATGTTCTGGATATAAAAAGTATAAAAGACAGAAGTGAAGTTTTCACCAGAGGATATGGGGATGATTTGAACAGGTGGAAAGGAAGATGTTTTGGGCTGTGGACATCCATGTAGAGGGCATCTGGTCTGAAGTACAGACAGAAGGAGTGGAGTCTCAGAAATCTCTGGAACTGTCAGGCATTGACTCCTACACACAGAGTCTCAGAAAGGGGAAAAAAATCAGGAGAAAGGGAGAGGAATAGAGCATATTTAAAGAAATGAGGACTCCCCCTTGAGTGGACAGAACTGGTAAATGAAAAGCTGAAAGGAGCAAGGCACTCCCACCCTCCTCTCCCCAAAAAACCTGAGAGACCCCTGAGGACCAGATCCTCAACTAACCTTGAGAAAACAAAAACCTTAGTTAATCTGGGCTAACTGTGTGGCCTTAAGCATCCAAAAGGAAAGTACAACCAGAAATAAATAATCAGTAAGACCAGAGAAACTGTATTGCAGACATAAAACTTGAGATCTTAACAAAAAGACAAAAAGAAAAAAGAGAGAGTACTGTTGTTTGGTCTGTCTTAAATTCTTACTGGCAAGTGCATCTACCCTGAGGCTGCCACCACTTTTGGCACCCCTCAAAGACATGAGACAGAGCTTTTTAACTTTCCAATATGGACTGAAGGCTCATGTCTCTCCAAGAATCCTCCAAACCTTCAATGCCAGATGGGGACTACTGAGATACCCAGCTTGTGGACTAAACAACTAAGGGGATGTCAGCCTCGTAAGAATATAGACTGCCATTGTTGGACTACCTGGGCTGTATCATGGAGGCCAGTGCAGGGAGATCAAGACAGGACACATGCTTACTGGACTTCATTTGGGGGACCATGGGAGGGAAAGACCCCAATGTGGAGCAAAAGTGCAGGATTGATGGTTGTTGGGATTGCCAAGGAAGAGCTTTTGAGCACTTCCTTAAGGAAAACATGACTTCTTTTAGGGAAAAAAAAAAGTCCTCCAATTCAAGTGATGATAGGGATATATAGATAAGATGATAAATCTATATATATAATTGTATATGTGTGTGTGTGTGTATGTATATATACTGTAGCAATACAAGTTGGAGAGAACAACAACAAAAGAACTGGAAAAAAACTCTGGAAAGACTTTGAAAAAGATGCAAGAGTACAGGGACTTGGGTGGGGTGGAGGGCATGTAAAGGGAAGTGACTTTAGATTCGACTGAGAAATGATGTATGACTTATGGAAAAAGTTTAATAACAATAAAAAAATTAATAAAAAAAGAAATGAGGACCCTAAACTTCCTACATTTTAGGAAAAAACATACAGTTCCAAATGCTCAACAATTATCATGTAAGATCAAAACCCTGAGAGCTCCACTCACCCCCCATCTGCATTAAAAACTGTGAAGGGCAGACAGAGGATGTTGAAGCAGAATAGGAAAAGTGAGCTTCAGTGCATTACAAGTAGCTCAGTTCTTCCCAGAACAGAAGCCAGAAGCAGTAGGAAAACATTCAGAATCCTGAAAGGCTGTCAACCACGACATCCAAAATGAAGAAATTAAGAAAATCCCACATAATGGAAAACTGAAAGAATTCTGACTGACAGGACCTCTACTAAGTCCTCCAGGAAGTCCTTCTGGCTGAAATAGATAGACACTGGATGGTAATCCAAACCTATGCCAAGGAAAATAAAGGGCCACAACTAAAGGTCCTGTAACCACCCAGAATAAGCCACCCGGGGTCAGAAAATGTACATTCTTCACCTGCATATTCTCCAGCCAAGACTTGCGTTAGGCTACATAACAGTCTCAATCAACTGAAAATAACTGAATCCTACATACCCTGGAGGGAAGCAGCAGTCAAAACATCATGAAAGGGGCAGAATTGAAGGACCTCTACTGACAGACATCATAATTGCATCGGTCAAGTCTGGGTTAGACTAACCTCAGCCAGACCTACGGCTCACTGGGGTAGAAGTGAAAAGCCCAGAAACAGACTCTCACATTCGGAATCAGCTGGTTTTTCATGAAGATTTTTCACTTTACTATTGTTGCTAGAACTAATTGTCCCAAATTCAGTGTGTTACACAACACATATTTATTATTTTATAAGTGTAGCAGCAAAAAGTCTAAAGACAAGATGTGGACCAGGAAGGGCTGAATTCTTCTCAGCACCTCCAGGGAGATGCAATTGCTTGCATGTTCTAGTTGCCAGCATGCCACTCTAATCTCCACTTCATTCTTACAGCACTGTCTCCTATATTTGACTTTTCTGTTACTCTTAGAAGGATGCTTGTCTATATATGCAGCGCACTTGCGTAATAGAGGATTATCTCCTACATACGTCATAAAATCCCCAGCTTAGGGGAATGTGAAGATGGTGCAGCGGGTAAGAGCACTTGCTATGCAAGCACAGGAACCTGAGTTTGAATCACCAGCACCCACATAAAAAGCCAAGTGTGGCTACACACTCCTGTAACTCCAGCATCATTGGGGGGAGAGATAGAAGGACACCTGGGTCTTACCAGCCTAGAGCCAGGTTCAGCCTTCACTGTCTTCTGCAGTCATGAGCTTAAACACCCAAATGCATATGGATTCATCTGCCACACATACACACACACACACACACACACACAAGCACAAAAATAAATCCTTAGTTGATCTACAAACTCTCTTCTCCTATATAAGCAGCATTACCAGCTTCTTGGGACTAGATGGAAGTATCTTTATAGGATTATTGCTCATCCTGACACAAACACCAACACTAATAACTGAAAAAACACATCTCTTCACAATACATGGTGCATTGGCAAGTGCATATCCATATTTAAAGAGTGAATTTGAATCATGTGTAAAAGTTAATTAAAGTGGATCAAAGAATAAAATGTACTGGAAAACCCTATAAAATACTGAGGAGCAAACCTGAGTGCCTAGTTTGACTATTAGGATGGGGCAGTGGACAGACACCAAGGCTCAAGTCTGTGGGGATAAACTGGATTTAACCAACATTGAAAACTGGCAAATCAAAAACACTGTCATGAAGAAGTGAATACACTAGACAAAATGGGAAAATGGACTTTTGAATCACATATCTGATAAGGATCTATTATCCAGGAGATATAAAGAAGTCTTACAATTCAACAATAAATCCAGTTAATAAATGGGTACGAGATTGAATATACCAAGATATCTCTTGGAGAAAATATACAAATTGTCAGTAAGCTCGTAGAATAAAAGTGAAATGCATTGTGAGTATGATTAAGGTGACTCTGCTCAAGCAGGCAGATGATAATAAGCATTGGAAAGGTTGTGGAACCTGTGTAATCTTAGTGCATGACTGATGACGTGCAAATGTTTTAGCCATTTTTTAACACTATCTGGCAGTCCCTTTAAAAAGTAAACAGCATTTCCATGTGACCTAGCCATACTACTCCTACATTATGAGACCACAAGAGTTGATAGAAAACTGGATTGTGTTTGTTCATAGAAGCTTAGCCCTAAGAAGCAAATGGTAGAAATCACCAAGATGCCCAGCAAGTGAAGAGTGAGCAGGACAGTGAAACATCCAGCCATGCAACTGAGTATCATTCAGTCATATGTGCATATGTTCATTCTACAACATGGAAGAAACTTGAAAGCATACTAAGTGAAAGTAGTAATATGCAAAGACCATATATTATATGCTTCTGTTCATATGAAAGGTCCAAAAATAAGTGAACCCACAGAAGAGAGGTAGATTGGTGAAGAGGAGAATGAGCAGGCTGCTGAAGAGGAAGTTTTTCTCTTGGTGGTCATAAACTCTCCTGAAATGGAAGGTAGTGGTTTTGATTTCACAGCTGTTTGTTAACTTTTAAAATACTAAATTTTGGGCTGGAGAGATGGCCTAGCGGTTAAGAGCACCGACTGCTCTTGCAGAGGACCCGGGTTCGATCCCCAGCACCCACATGGCGGCTGAAAACCGCCTTTAGCTCCAGTTCCAGGGGAATCCGACGCCCTCTTCTGACCTCCGCGGCATTGCATGACACGGTGCACAGACCTACATGCAGACAGTACATTCATACACATACGAAAATTAAATTAAATTTAATTTAATTTAAAAAATAAAATAAAATGCTAAATTTTAGACATTAAAAAGTGAATTTTTTGACATGTGAGTTTTATCCGATTTTTTGTGACAAACTAAATTTGGTCCTTGGGACATGGTGCTGATATCTTTACAAAAGATAATGGTTCATGCTGTCCTTATTTATGCAATGTCAAGGAAATTCTAAGTCTTTCTAACTAGAGCATCCTGAAATGTCTGCTGAGTTGATACAGAAGCAATCAGAATTTAAGAGATGGAGCTGCAACTGTTGGAAACTACAGATATTTATCTTTAATCAGAAATCACCTTTATGTTATCTGTGATATTTTTTCTTTGTATTCATCATCACCATTGTTTACCTTGCATATAAAGGAAGTCACCCTTGCCAGGCATGGTGGCACATGCCTTTAATCCTAGCATTTGGGAGGCAGAGGCAGGAGAATCTTTGTGAGTTCAAGGCCAGCCTGGTCTACAGAGCAAATTCCAAGACAGCTGGGGCTACAGGGAGACCTTGTCTCAAAAAAAAGGGGGGGGGGAGTCACCCTTAATAGTTAACTGTTTGATTTTAATTAAGTCCTTCAGCACAGAAACATTGCACACTCAAGAGAAATGCTGACCATAACTACAGAGCTGTAAATGCTTCTTGTCTCTATGAGAAAGAGTACTGCTATTTTGGGTGACCAGTTATTTCTGGCTGGCTGCGACTGAGGCACTCATTCTTGGCCATTTATCAGGTGCTGTGGAGGGTGTGAAAGGATAAAATTTTAAGGCATGTCTTTAATCTCTTTCTGTTGCTTCTCCCAGGCTTATGTGCAGTGTAAGCAATATTTAAAGTTTATTAGATTAGACGACATAGGAGTTCAAGTGTATTTTTGATGAAGAAAATGAGGCTGATTTGCAGCTCCAAAATTCCTTTACCTGCCTTAATGTTACCCAAAAAAATTGTTACTTAAAACAGTGAAGTATTTTAGCTTCTCAAGCTCTTCTGACCCTGTTACACTTCCTTTAAAATGATAACTATTAATGGCAGTTTACAAAGAGAAAAACTAGACACTGAGAGTCCCATAAGTGGGCTGCCTGGAAACCAATGGCAGAACCTGGAACAAAGCCCCTTCCTCCTAGCTTCCTTTTGACAGGTTTCTCACCACAGCACAGATCATCTTTCACCCAGTTTAAAAGATCACTTCACACATCTGAGATAAAGCCACCCCCCCAGAGACGATCACATTTAATAGAACCCAACCCAGGGAATTCGATACTAAAGGACAGGAATCCAATATGAGCCAACATCTTCATTTCCTGACACCTAAAAATGCCCTGAAAATGTCGTTTCATCAGTCAGAAGCAATGCGCTTACTGAAAAAGCAGAATATTTTAACAGATACCCCTGCCCCGGCTCAGATCTGAAATCATCTAGGAGGTCTAAACTTCCCAGAGCTCTGTCCACATGTGCTTACCACGAAGCTATCAGGAGTTTAGCTCACACCAGATGCCTTGTGCAACCTAAGAACTGTGTGAGACACGGTTACTACCTTCTAGAACAAGTTGTCACTTTGAGCCTAGCCCCCTCCTGCCAACAAGGTCTGCCATTAAGTCATACATGGCACATGACTCAAATAGAATCAACTGAAGGTCAATCCTTTTAGAAGCCTCTATTTTCTTAACTAAGTTTAAGACATCCCTAATTGGGATAGGGAAGTGGAGGAATAGTTTTCAATCGTTATCATCAATATGCCAAAAAATCAGAAATAGATAAATTAGTGAATTTTGAATTCATATAAACGTAGGAAATCCAAGAAAGACTAAGAGTTCATTTGGATTTCAACTTTCTAGAACCATTTGAACCTAGAGATCAGATTACACCTACAAGCAATAAGATGTGAAATTATGCCAAATGCTGAAATTCTTAAAGAACTAGTAATAGAAAGGCAAATATTTTAGCTTCAGGTGATAACAGCAATCAGTCTGACCCAGGTACATTTCCAGGAAGAGTGTTTCTGCAATCCTTCATTCATTCAGTGTATCAGCATGCCCCCATGAGCACACATCTTAACCCAGGTGCACACAATTCTTTCTATGTCGTCATTTGTTCTTTTTTTCTGGATAAGCCAAAGTTTGTGTTTTTGTTTCAGAAATATGACTTCCAAAGTTTTTAGTTTCCAAATCATTATCTGCTGGCTGCAGGTATACATGTGGGTTTATTGGTTTATTTTATTATCAGAGCCAAGATTGTAGAAACTTCCTCACTTTGTAAAAGTGGGTGAACTGACCATTTTGAAGCACATCTGAAAGCCTACATTCCTTGCTCTTACACTAGTAATTTCACTTACTATATGGTGCATCTACCATGTCATCAGCTGTTGTCCATTTGCTCAGCCTAGCAAGCTTCCTGGAATGGAGGTTAAGTACAGGCTGGCTTTAGACTATCATTTCTTGCTCAGCAATATTCTTCTGCTTCTATTTTGTGAACAGGCAGAGGGCTGCCTCAGCTTCTATCTCTCCATTACTGGCCACCTCAGAAGAAGAACATCTGCAACAAAATGCTTTTTATTCCATAAAGCTGATGCTTTCAATTAGTCTTAACAAGTGTGTTGGACTAATGGAATTACAGTGGAAATCAGAGCCAACATTCCAATTTCTCAGTATGTGAGTGAATGACAAGCATTCCCTTATCAGACCAGTCCTGCCTCTCATTTCCACACAGGTCAAGGTGTGCTGCTCTTGGGTGTAAACTACCACTCTGGCTCTACCTTCTGCTTTGACTTTGTCGCTGAGAAAGGTTGGATACATCAGGTTCATAGTTATTAAAGCCACTCTGTGCTGTACCTAGCCTTATCCTCTAATGTGTCAAGAGACCATGCAGCCCTCTATGCTGGGTGTTCTCCACAGAAGCACATGATGATGTCACTGTGGTCTGTGTATGTGTACATGCATGAACATGTGGGATTTGTAAGTTATCTTCTATGCAAATTGTCTTTTTAGAAGTATTTTCTGGACTGATGCAGTAATTCCTTTTTTGCACCTCCCACTACCATGAGAGCAGTTTCATTTAAAAATTAAACACATTTAGGTGCTGGAGAGATAGCTCAGCAGCGAATACCACTGGCTGCTCTTACAGAGGCCCCAGGTTTGCCTCCCAGCACCCACGTGGTAACTAACAACATCCATAACTCCAGTTCCATCAGATCCAACACCTTCTTCTGGCACCACACACGTGGCACATTTACATACATTCTGAAAAAATACTCATACATGTGAAATTTTTAAAAAATACATATCAATATTTTTAATTAGACAAGTTTGGAGCCATGTCCAGACTTTTTAAAAAGTTATCCCTTCTAGACAGAATAAAGGAGGGGTCTGTGGTTTCCTCGGGCTCTCTTCTACTTTCTGATCAACTGTGAATCAGCAGCGTCTGAG
The DNA here is from genome assembly GCA_009823505.1 of Rhizomys pruinosus. Taxonomy (NCBI): domain Eukaryota; kingdom Metazoa; phylum Chordata; class Mammalia; order Rodentia; family Spalacidae; genus Rhizomys; species Rhizomys pruinosus. The sequence continues at coordinate 1,190,231 of VZQC01004208.1, forward strand.
AATTTCGGTGCATTTCATACCGGGAAAGCTTTGTTTGTTGCAGTGATTAATAGACTGTAGGCCAGTAGACCAGGCCCCTACAGAATGATGAAAACAGTTTGGAAAGGCTTCTCTTGCCAATTATGGGCTGTCTTTTTGGACTTGGTCCTAGAATTCAAGTCATACTGAGTTTGGGACTTGTTATGGAGAATGGTAGCAAGTTCTGAGCAAATCTTCCAAAACCCAGATTGCTTTCAGGTCACACCTGGTAAGGGATTTGTCCCGGGTAAGACAGCATCGAGTAAGAAAGGTAAACAAGTCATGAAAAAGAAAGTTTTCTTGGCAAGTTCCCAAGAACCACTGCTGCTCTTCTGGGGAGCAGGCCCCCGTGGGATCCAGGTCACTGAGGAAGCTGGTCTTTCTTTTCTCGAACAACACTGTTGATTATAAGGAGCAAACTCGACTGTGCCCCTCAGTTCTGGAATACATTAATCTTAAATGATTCCAAAAACGTCGCGCTGGTGTTTTGATTGTCTTTCCCTTTCGCTCGTGCATCAGGCAGTTTCTTCCTCCTGGTTTGTATGCTATAAGCTTTCTGAGACAGACATTGAGAGCAGTGATCACGGCGCTCTAGTTATCCCATAGCCGACCTCATGCTGAGACCACCCCTTTTCCTTCTTGCTCAGCTTCCTCACAGACTCACAGCTCCTTCACATTCAAAAAGACTCGCTCTTCCCTGACTGTGCTTGGAATATAGCCTGCTAGGAATAGCAAAAGCTTTCTTGGCCCCACTGTATACAAATAGAATCCTTCCTCCTGTTTCACCTATCTCCTCACCCCACTATCTGTGGTCCCCAAGCTTCATCCTGCACCTATTACGGGCTGTGTGAACCACTGGTGAGAATTACATTTAGATTTCTGATTGCTTGATTGATTGATAAACCACTCGTCCAAATCAGTTTGCTTTAGATTAAGGCTAATGAGAACTATCCATGCTGCTTCTTTCCCATTTGAAAGTTCAGCCACACGAATACAAGCCTGCCTGCCCAAGGAATGCACTTTGGGTTATACTGCTTCCTTGTTCAAATACGCTTTCGTTTTAAAAAGTATTTCTATTTGCTGGGTGTCTCCTGTAGGTGGCTTGCATACATTGAGTAAGGAGACAAGTACATGCATCCTAGATAACAGGAAAGGCACAAAGCGCAGAGACCATGGGAACAAGGACTTGTGAGTCTCCCCTGTCAGCAACAGCCCATAAGAGAGTAAAAATTTCCCCCTCAAAGTTTTCATTTCTTATAGAGCAACGAGCTACAAGCTTAAGGTTCAACTCATTCTTCCTTTCTTTTAAACAACAGATACTACCAGACATCTTTCTGATTTATTTACCCTCAGAACATTTGTTCCTGAAAAGTGAAATCAGTTAATTAATTTGTGTTTTGTCCCATTTTGTGCCTGTAACTTATGGGAAAAACATCAGCCTTTGCTATCTGCAAAGGTATTCACTCGAATTTGCGGTGTCTCTTTTTATTGTTTTAATTATATGTATGTGGGTCCTGGCAGAGACCAGAGAGGGCGTTGCATCCCTGGGAGCTAGAGTTACACATTTTTGTGAGTCGCCCAGTACAGGTGCTGGACCAAATGTGGTCCTCTGTGAGTGCGATAGGTATTCTCAACTACCAACCACCTGTTAAGCCCTCTTTTCTATTGCCACAGAGAAAATTTGCTTTCTCAATGGATTTATGGCTATAATAATTTAAGACACATGCTTACTATCTATCTAATCTACATATTTATCTACCTATTTATCACCTACCATATATCTATCATCAATCTTTTTCCTCTATCTTCTGTCATTTCTATGCATCAGCCATTTATCATCTACTGTCACTTATCTATTCATGTGTCCATCCTCCTTTCCATCTAGCCATCATCCATCTGTTCTTGCACTAAATTACAGACAGTATTCCATATGCTATAAATTCCTTTGGAACAAAAACATCCTGTTTTCAGCATTCTTAAGCATTTCATTCTGGTAAGAGAACCTACTACGAAGCCTGCACTTTGGACATATTCCACAGATTGCTGTGATCTATAGACAGGGTGTCATACAGCAGATCTCTAGGACTTTAACTGTATGCTAAATTTTACACTCATTGATTAGCAATTCTCCATCTCCCTGGGCCCATTCTCTGATACCTACCATTGTGTTCTTTTGTTTCTGTAAATGTGGTGATCTTAGACACCTGATAGAAGTAGAATCAAGCAGTATTTGTCTTCCTGTGATTGGTTTATTTCATAATGTGCTTTGGGCTTGAGGAGATGGCTCAGTGGTTAAGAGTACAGACTGGGGCTGGAGAGATGGCCTAGCGGTTAAGAGCACCGACTGCTCTTACAGAGGACCCGGGTTCGATCCCCAGCACCCACATGGCGGCCAAGAACCGTCTGAAGCTCCAATTCCAGGAGAACTCCAGCTCCAGGGGAATCCGAGACCCTCTTCTGACCTCTGCGGCGTTGCACGACACGGGTGCACAAACTTGCATGCAGACAGTACATTCATACACATACAGAAATAAATAAAATTAATAAAAAAAAATTAAAAAAAAAGAGTACAGACTGCTCTTGCATCTACTGATGACTAACAACCATCTATAATGCCAGTTCCAAGGATCCAATGCCCTCTTCTGACCTCTGTGGGCATTGTACAACATGGATGCCCTGACCTACAACCAAATAATACACTTGTACACATAAAAAATAATAAATAAAATATTTTAAATGTCCTTTAGGTTTGTTTATGACCTCTTTTCTATTCTTTTTCTGAAGTATTATGAATTGAACTCTCCTGATATTTTCTGAAAATATCAATCATAGCTGGCATGGTGTTGCTTCATTTGAGGTTGATAGATAACTATAATCTGTTCTCTGAACATGGGAATGGCCACCATGTCTGGAGTCCCTGCATGCTGTGAACAATTTCCACATTCCCTCATGATTTCATATCACACAAAGCAATCAGTAGGAGACATCCCAAGGTATAGAGAAGCATTCAGACTCCCAAGCAAGATTCTTCCTTGGATTGTATTTGCTGTGCTGATCTGCTGAGGGCTGGGGCATAGAGTATGAAATTCTCATCTTACTTTCCCTGCATCACCCAAGTCAGTATGCTTCCTCTGCTCTGTGAGATGCACCAGAGAGCAGGCATATGGTCAGTGCTGACACCTGTTCATTACCATTGTCCTTGTAGAATATCATGCACTACGGGACTACAGATAATAATTGATGTAGCTGACTGCCTACCCCTTATTCTTCAGTTCATTTTAAGAACATGATTTGTTTTCATATTCACTTAAGTAGCATACAATAACAGTCATAAATCTGGCATGAGTGAATATATAACAAGTGGTATATATATCTGGAATGTTTGGGACTGTATTTGGGGACTTTTAGATTTGGGAATATTACATATAAACAATAAGATGCATTGTGAGTGGAAACCAAATCTACACATGAAGATAATTTGTATTCATACACATAAGATGGAAGATGAGTTCATGAAGTATTTTCACTGCCCTTGTGTTTTAGTTGCAGCCCATCCCATGAGGTAAGATATGAAGTTTCTGACATGTGACATCATGCAGGTACTTTAAAAACTTACATATTTTGGATATTTCACATTTGATATTATCATACTAGGGATGTTCAAGCCTTATAAAATTTTTTAATTGAAGTGTTTTCTAGTCATAATGTAAACAATGTCAGCACAAGTAGCTGTGGTCTTTTACAGGAGAGTATTGTATTTGTTCTCTATCCTGTAATGTTAGTGACATGTCATGGCATCTTGAAGAAGGCAGGAAGTGTGAAAGAAAGGGAAGATGTACATGCATGGCTTAGGATAATGTAGTCTCATTCAGTAGAACTATGTTAATCATTCATTTTGTTGTCAGATTTTCTATAATGAAATATTCAAGGTAGGCAGGTATTTTTAGATACCACACTGGAAATCAGAACAGCATGTCACATTCTTGCAAGGGCCTTGAGTTGCATAACAGCATGCACAAAGTGTAAGTCTTTCTGTGTCTGTGTGCTCTTCCATGTCCTGTGGAAACAACGAGACTTCAGTCCTGAGAGTTCCTTCCTAAGTGCTACACTTATATACATGGAGGAAACACACTCATGCACATAAAATTAAAAATAAAATATTTTTTAAAAGAACATAGGAGCCCGTAGAATGTAAGGGCTTCGATTGGGGTCAATGGTGAAACTACAACAATATAGACTGGACACTCATTTGATCAACTTGATTGAACATACAATCCCCCCCTTTCAGGATGGTGGGACCCATGAGCTGTGTGGGTTTGGGCACAACTGCTTGCAAATTGGTTTTACATGAAGGATGCTTGTACTCACAAATTATCACCTATTGTTAAAAAAAATGAAAACAAAACAAAACAAAAAAGCAGAGAAAGATGCAGAAAACTTACGGCAGAATGCACGATCTGCGATGGGTAGGGGTGGGGTGGGGGAGAAGGGAAGGGGATATATGCCTGAACTGAATTGGAAAATGATGTATGAAATACACAAAGCATCAATAAAAATAAATTAAAAAAAAAAGAACATAGGAGCTGGGTGTGGTGGTGCATGCCTGTAATCCCATCACTAGGGAGGCAGAGGCAGGCAGATATCTGTGAGTTCACGGCCACCCTGGTCTACATAGCAAGCTCCAGGCCAGCTGGGACTAAAGGGAGACACTGCCTCAAAAAGAAAGAAAAAAAAAAAAAAGAACATTGGGATGAAACTTTGTCTGGCTCGAAGCAAGGAGGTGAGGTCGGGATATTGCAGTGTTTTTGTTCCTCCCCTATCTCTGCAAAGTTCCAGAACCAGATAGCCCCTTCCCTTAAGGTATTGAGCAAAATGTCACACATCTAGTTTACTGGTTGCACAAACAGGAGCTCTGCAGCCCCCTGGTAGGAGCCAAAGTGGCTCACCCTTCCATTCCTCCTGCCCCCCACTTCCTTGCCCAGAGCACAGTAGCATTAATACATAAACACATTGCTGGCATGAATAAAACTGAGTCTATCTCCCAAACCATTTCCCTTTGAATCCATCTCTTTCATTTCTCATCGGGTAACTTCCCGTGGTCTCCTCCCCACTCCTTGCCAGAGCTAAGCCTAGGGACTGTCAGCCTGCCAGCAGGAGACAGCCCTGAAGCTTGTAGCCTTGTGAAGCTGCCAGCCAGTTTTAGGAGGGAAGAACATCATATGGATTGCTGCCACGCATGATTAAAGGACCAACAGATGATATATATTTAAGCGACAGGGTGCTCTTGCAAAGAACTGGGGTTAGGTTTCCAGCACCCACATGGCAGTTAACAACCATCCATAACTCCAGTTCTAGAGGGATCAAGGGATCCAATGTCCTCTTCTGGTCTCTGCAGACATTGCACACACAAGGGCATTTACAAGCAAGCAAAACATCACACCTTTAATCCCAGCACTTATGAGACAGGTAGAGTTCTCTGTGAGATGGAGGTCAGCCTGGTTTACATAGCAAGTTCCAGGCCAGCTGGGGCTACAAGAAGACTCTGTTTCAGAAAACAAAAATAAATAAATAAATAAATAAATAAATAAATAAATAAATAAATAAAATTAAATAATTTTTTAAAAATCTAAACAGTTGCCAGGCGTGGTGGCACATGCCTTTTATCCTAGCATTTGGGAGGCAGAGGCAGGAGGATCTTTGTGAGTTCAAGGCCAGCCTGGTCTACAGAGTGAGTTTCGGGACAGCTGGGGCTACAGGGGGACCCTGCCTGGAAAAGACAAAAAAAAAATTCTAAACAGTAATGTGATTTGGGGGGTATAGTTTCTTTCTTAGTCTTTTATTCTCTTGTTTATGTAAAAAAAAAAAAAAACAAAAAACAAAAAAAAAAAACAAAAAACACTGGCAGTTCTCTGTCTCTTTTACATGGGGATCTTGATTGGGAAAATTCCTAATGAGAGATAAGCTCATTCAAATGCAGAAGGGCTCTCAAATAAAATTAAAATTTCATTACTAACAACAGTGCTCCATCATTTGACAAGAGATGATACTAACATGTCTTAGATTACATTGTTCACTGAGATAGTAGAGAAGGTTTGGGTGTGAATTCATCTTTAGAGTCTGCATAGCCATGTTGGAAACTGGGAGACAGGGGATACAACTACCAGTTATTGTTTTAATAAACTTCTTATTGACTTAAAATTCTGTAGTGTATTTATAAGTAGGTTTTGTAAATAAATCTCATTTAGCGTTTGTGAGGATCATTTTTAGGTTTTTTTTAAATATCAAAATTGAAAATATATGATGCATACTTACAGCCCATGGTGACTGAACCAGCTTAGAATGATGGGACTCTCAGGCATTCCAGGGCCTTTGGAGTTGCTAGGCAGCTAAAGAAGCTGGCGTGTCAACATGCTTGGGAGGGTAGCCAGATCCGAGCTGCATTTCAACTGCAACTGGCAATTGTTAACACCTTTGAGTACTGTTCACTTGACCCAGAATCTTCAGAAAACCTGACTCAAATAGTGTCCCTTTGAGTGACACCCAGCACAGAATCAGAGGCATAGTGACTTTCCTCCAAATACCAATTCTCAAACAATCCTCAAGGGCCAGGATTAAAGGCATGCACCACCACGCCTAGATTTAAGGTTTTCTTTTTAACTCATCTTTCTCACTAAAAGAATTCCAAACCCCCTAAAGACATATGCCTGCTCCTATTTCAGTTTGGGAAAAAAAAATTAAGAGTAAGTCTGACTTTTTTAAATTGTCCAAGGAGCCTTCACACCCAAAGATAAAGACTAAATTACTTATGTATTTTTTTCCTATGTAAAGAAACAGGCATCATCTAATCAATAGAAAAGCTTCAAAAAATTGGTTTGTGGTTTTCAGTTTTAGGAATTTTGAACTGTAGCTGTCCCCCAGTATCCCTCAGGGACTGGTTTTAGGACCACCTGCAGATACTAAATTCTGCAGACCCTCACATACCTTATGCAAATGGCAAATAAGCATATTGTCTGTGCATTTCCTCCTGTGTATTTTAAATCTTCTCTGAATCCAGAAAATATAATACTTATATTATAAAAACTTATAATACCTACCTGATACAATGTAAATGTTGAACATTTTATTTAGGAAATAATGACAATTGGGAAAAACCTTACTTATTCCATACAGATGCAATATTTTGTATTAGAAACTTTTGATATACAATCAGTTGAATCTGTAGCCTGGAACTACAGAGATCTGCCTCCCAGCATCACTCTCATCACTGAAGAAATAGACAATATTGTTAAGGTTAGAAGATGAAATGTCCCCCATGGGCTCATCTCTAGCTGTTGGCACTGTTTGGGGAGAGTCTACAGCCTTGCTGGAGGAAGCGATTCAAACGAAGGGTAGTGAGCCTTGAGGTTTTGTAGAGTCTCCACAACTCGGTCTGCTCTGTTTCATGACTCCTGACCAGATGCAACCAGCTGTATCTCACACTCTACAGCCTCAAGCTGCCCCTGCCACCGGGTCTTCCCTGCCATGATCGACTACACCTGCAAATTACAGGCCAAAATAAAATCTTCCCTTAAGTTGCTTGCTGCCAGATATTTGGTTATAGCAACAAGAAAGTTAAGACAAGCATCTATCTCTTGGTGCATGGTGAGGAGCTGGAATAAGTTGAGTAACTGGTGCTTGTTCAAAACAGCTACCTTGAATGGAATTCTCAAATATCCGCATTCAGGCTCCGGCCCACTATTTGCTCCTTCGAACTTCCGTTATTTTTAGCTGTACTTAAGGATCACATGAACCTTGTCCAACTCAAATGATTGTGATGATGAAGACTTCAAACGGAATATCTTACACACGTGATTATTGTGGTGTCGGTGCTGAGCACAGTCAGCACAGTTGTGTAGCATGTGGGCACAGGACAGATCTTCACCACTAAATATGCCACGTTCTACACACTCAGATCTGAGTCAGAGTGATGAAACCAGAAAGAATATTTCTTTGAATAATGTGATACTTTATAATCAGGTTGGAGAATAAAAGTTAATTATTAATTGAATCATAAAAAGGGCCATAATCTGGGGAGTTGAGGGGAAGGAACCACTCAGGAGGGTAAGTGGAAAAAAGAGAAAGCATGAATGGAAAGGCTAGGAGGAAAGTTCTTTCAATTAGGAGATAAGGGCCGGGCGTGGTGGCGCACGCCTTTAATCCTAGCACTTGGGAGGCAGAGGCGCGCGGATCTCTGTGCGTTTGAGGACAGCCTGGTCTACAGAGTGAGTTCCAGGACAGCCAGAGCTACAGGGAGACCCTGTCTCAAAAAGACCAAAAAAAAAAAGAAACAATTAGGGGATAAGGTTCCTGACCTCATCAAAGGTAAATTCATGACTCCTGTATATAGAGTATTTGTTGCAATGGGACAGGTCTCCACTCTGAATTGCCATGATCTCTGGTCTCAAAAGGGCCTTTGAACAGAGTTCTAAATTCTACTGAGTAGCCAGTGTTCACTGCAGAGGCACTGGCACTAAAGAAATCAGCCTGAGCAATTACTGGCATCTTCGCTGGAGCCAAGTGGCAGTAACCAGTCAGAGGCTATGAATGTTTCCTTCATTCTTTCCTTTCTTCCCTCTTCATTCCTTCCTCCCCCCTTCCTTTCTTCTTTCATTCCTTATTCTTTGTGTTTCTGTTCATTGCTCATTGTTGCCATTGGATTATCTATTTTATTTTAGCCTTTCATTTCTAAGGCTCTGATATGCAATGAAGACATCGCTGAACCCTTGTGAGACCCCTCTTCCAAGTTTATGCTGAGAAAGTCAGTGTGCATCTGGAAAAGCATCTCTGAAGATGCTTAATTAAGTTGATCCATTGCAGTGAGTGGAGGTTTATTTAATGAATATTAAAAGACTGACTCAGTGAATGAGTTTATGATATGAATCTGGAACTGGCAAAACTATAAAAACCCAAGTCCCCAGCGAAGAAGTAATAAATAGAACTCATTTCTAGGAGAATGAAATTGTACCTCTCTGAGGATTTAGATTTTTCAGCAGCATATTTAGCATCTACAGGCCTATTAAAAACTGTTATTTTCACCCTAATTTGTGTCATTTAGAACTGATTTTCATTTAACTTTCCCATGGTTCATTTCTCCCCTGCAGAACATTTTCATATGATTCTCTGATAAAGTCCATGCAGTAACACGTTCCATTATAAAGCTATAATATTATAATCAATGCCAACTAAACGGCAACATGTAGTAGCCAGAACATAAAAGATGACAAGAGAAGTTGGAATTGTATTCTTGCCTACTGTCCTGGCCTGATGGACAAGGGCTTTCTAATTTCCTTACATTCTTAAAGGACAGCCGGTCCTTCCCACAAATCTTCAGCCAGTAACATGACTATGATCCTTCACCCAAGTCTTGTTAAGGAAAGGCAGATGTCTCTTTTTATTGCCTTTTATTGTATTTAATAAAACACTCCTTGTTCCAGTATGTGGGTTGCACTGAAAAAAATCAAATGAAGGCCATTTTGCAAACCAGACCCCTCCAAAAAAGATCAGCTTCAAATCATCTCATTAATTAGTTAAACTCCCTAAGATCATCTTATACTCCATATTTTGAAAAAATAAACTCTTGAAAACGTAGCCTTTCCCTGCCTGACTCTTAAGTTTTCTTTTTTTTTTTTTCCAGTAGACACAACCACAAACAGGTTTAATTGTGTGTGGAGAATATACATTGTGTTTCTTTGAGCACATTCTCTCAATATTATTTAAGGTCCAAATTAGATTATCATTAGAACCAAAGTAAACAGCATAATAAGACAGAGGTCAGGTGCTTGCAGCAGGAGTTGAGGCAGTGCCTACCATGTACGTTTGCTGCTCCCCTGTGCCTGCATGCCCAGACACACCCCAGCCTGGTGCCTGTGTACTGGACACCACAGACTATAGACATGGAGGTGTTAAATTACTTGGTCTTTGAAGGAAGAGAAGCCAAGGATTTGTCAACTAAAATAGACAGCATAAAAATGTTTTAATTGAGCAGATGATCTGGGAATATAGCTCATCAGTACAACACTGTCCATATTAGAGACGGTCATGGGTTTGATCCTCAGCGCTGAAAACAAACAAAAGTGCCAAACACATCATGGGAAAATCGTGACTGCATATAACTAGGGAATTTCATTTTTGATGTTTTATGTTCAAATTTTTGCAAAATTCAGACAATATATTTGACGATATTTAGATCCCTTCCCACATCTGGCATCCCTGGCTAACCACCCACTGGTGTGTGTGTGTGTGTGTGTGTGTGTGTGTGTGTGTGTGTGTGTGTTAAGGCCTATAGGGTCAGATTTGTGTCTCCAAATGCCCTTCAGTGTGGATCCATCCACAGGAGCCTGGCCAAGCTACTTAGAGTCTCATAAACATGACTGAATCTCCCCTTCCCAGCAGTAATAGGTCACCAACAGTTCCTCAGGTAGGTTAGAGTTTTGTACCTATTTCCCAATGTCTGTGCTGTGCTGGGATTATGTCTGACTTGATCTTTTTTTTGGGGGGGGCACTCACTTAAACAGCTTCATTCAAATAATTGCCTTTTAAAATTTCCCTATCGGGGCTGGAGAGATGGCCTAGCGGTTAAAAGCACCGACTGCTCTTGCAGAGGACCCGGGTTTGATCCCCAGCACCCACACAGCGGCTGAGAACCATCTGAACTCCAATTCCAGGAGAACTCCAGTTCCAGGGGAATCCGACACCCTCTTCTGACCTCCGCGGCATTGCACGACACCGGTACACAGACCTGTATGCAGACACAATACATTCGTACACATGAAAAATAATAAATAAATAAAAATAAAAAAAAATAAAAGCTCCCTATCTCAGAATACAATCACATTCTAGGATACTAAGAATAAGGAAGGCTTCAATACATAAATTTGGGGACAATGCAGTTCAGCCTAGAACATCCCCAAAGAATACTCTGAGGCAGATCATTCATTTTGAAACAAAATTGGGAAAAGCAAGGCATGTGGAAAAATTAGTAAAGGGCTAAGTAATGAATAGATTACAGATTATGGAGTCTTAATCCCATTAGGACATACAAATCCAAGACTTCCCCTAAGCTCATGAAGGTTGACGCCTTTTCTTTTTTTTAATTTATTGTTTTACATATATATTTTTTGTACAAGATTATATTACAAACCCAATCTAGACCCGTGTCCCCCTCAACCCCCCCACCCCACCAGATTCACCCTTTCAGTCAGTTCTTTGATGCAGTATTTTCTGTTGTTGGTGTCGTTGTAGTTCTTTCCAATATGCATCACTCCCAACAAGAAATGTTTACAACTAGGTTATTGGCGCTAGCATCCACAGATGAGGGATACCATTCGTTGTTTGTTTTTCTGGGACCATGTTACTTCACTTAACATAATATCTTCCAGTTCCATCCATGTACCTGCAAAGTTCATGATGTTGTCTTTTTTTACTGCTGCATAGAACTCCATTGGGTAGATGTACCACATTTTCTCTATCCACTCGTCAGTTGAGGGGCATTTGGGTTGGTTCCAGCTTTTTGCTATTGTGAACAGAGCTGCAATAAACATAGATGTGCATGTAGAAGAGTCTTGTGGGTATATACCCAGGAGTGGTATGACTGGGTCAGGCAGTAAGCTCATTTTGAGCCTCCTAAGGGTTCTCCACTCTGCTTTCCACAGTGGCTGTACAAGTTTACTTTTCCACCAGCAATGGATGAGTGTTCCCCTCTCCTCACAACCTCTCCAGCACTTGGTATCATTTGTTTTCTTGATCCTAGCCAGTCTTATCAGAATGAGATGATATCTTAAAGTGGTTTTCATTTGCGTTTCCCTAATTACTAGCAACATTGAACACTTTTTAAGATGTTTCTCAGCCATCTCTAATATCTCACTTGTGAAGTCTCTGTTCAGCTCTTTGCTCCATCTTTTGAATGATTCATTTGTTTACTTTCTTCTTTGTTTTTTGAGTAGTTTACATACTCTGGAAATCAACGCTTTGTCAGATGTATCTGCAGTGAAGGTTTCTTCCCATGCCATGGGTTTTCTCTTCACTTCCTATAATGTTTCCTTTGATGGACAGAAGCTTTTCAGTTTAATGAGGTCCCATTTGTCAATTGTCGACCTTAATTCTTGTGCAGCTGCTGTCCGATTTAGGAAGTCTTTTGCTATGCTTGTGTCTTTTAGTCTGCTGCCAACTTTTTCTTCTATCACCTTCA